>PVIA01000538.1:0-420623 GCA_004024845.1 Tonatia bakeri | reverse complement strand
GTGCAAAGGTTCTTTTGGACTGGTGTTTTAGGATTCTTAGGATATAGTCCCAGCAGTGGAATTGCTGGGTCAAAAGGCGGATCCATTTTTAGTTTTCTGAGGAAGTTCCACACTGTTTTCCATAGTGGTTGTACCAGTCTGCAGTCCCACAAACAGTGCACTAGGGTCCCCTTTTCTCCACAACCTCTCCAACACTTGTTGTTTGTTGCTTTGCTTATGATGGCCATTCTGACTGGTGTGAAGTGGTATCTCATTGATGGTTTTAATCTGCATCTCTCTGATAGCTAGCGGTATTGAACATCGTTTCATGTGATTTTGGATCTTCTGTATGTCCTCCTTGGAGAAGTGTCTGTTCAAGTCCTTTGCTCATTTTTTAATTGGGTTGCTTGTCTTCTTAGAGTGGAGTCGTGTAAGTTCTTTATATATTTTGGAGATTAAGCCCTTGTCTGAGGTATCATTGGCAAATATGTTTTCCCATACAGTTGATTCTCTTTTTATTTTGATACTGTTTTCTTAGCAGTGCAGAAGCTTTTTATTTTGATGACGTCCCATTTGTTTATTCTTTCCTTTATTTCTCTTGCTCTAGGGGACATGTCAGTAAAAAAGTTTTTGCATGATATATCTGAGATTTTCCTACCTATGTTCTCCTCTAGTACTTTAATGGTGTCACCGTTTATATTTAAGTCTTTTATCCATCTTGAATTTATTTTTGTATAAGGTGTAAGTTGGTGTTCTAGTTTCATTTTTTCGCATGTAGCTGTCCAGTTCTCCCAGCACCATTTGTTGAAGAGGCTATTTTTACTCCATTTTATGTTGCTGCCTCCTTTGTCAAATATCAGCTGACTGTAGAGACTTGGGTTTATTTCTGGGCTCTCTGTTCTGTTCCATTGGTCCATGTGCCTGTTTTTATGCCAGTACCAGGCTGTTTTGATTACCGTGGCCCTGTAGTATAGTTTAGTGTCAGGTATTGTGATCCCTCCTACTTTTCTTTCTCAAAATTGCAGTAGATATTCGGGGTCATTTATGGCTCCATATAAATTTTTGAAGTGTTTGTTCTATGTCTGTGAAATAAGCCATTGTACTTTAATAGGTACAATGTGTAAAATGTGTAAATTGCTTTTTACACAATGTGAATGTGTAAATTGCTTTGGGTAATATGGACATTTTATGATATTAATTCTCCCAATCCATGAACATGGTATATGTTTCCATTTGTTTGTAACTTCCTTGATTTCTTTCCTCAGTGGTATATAGTTTTCTGAATACAGGTCTTTTATCTCTTTGGTTAGGTTTATTCCTAGGTATTTTATTTTTCTTTTTGCTATTTCAAATGGGATATTTTTCCTTGATTTCTGCTTCTGCTGTTTCATTGGTGGTGTACAAAAATGCCTTTGATTTCTGGATATTGACTTTGTATCCTGCTGTTTTGGCAAATTCATTTATTAGGTCAAGCAGTTTTTTGGTAGTCTATAGGATTTTCTACATACACTATCATGTCATCTGCAAACAATGACAGTTTTGTTTCCTCCTTTCCAATTTGGATGCCTTTTATTTCCTTTTCTTGTCTGATTGCTGTGGCTAAAACTTCCAATACTATATTGAATAAAAGTGGTGAAAGTGGACAACCTTGTCTTGTTCCTGTTCTTAGTGGAAAAGATTTTAGTTTTTGCCTGTTGAGTATGATGCTGGCTGTAGGTCTCTCATATATGGCCTTTCTTATGTTGAGGAATGTTCCCTCTATTCCCACTTTGCTGAGTGTTTTTATCGTAAATGGGTGTTGTACCTTATCAAATGCTTTTTCCGCATCTATTGATATGATCATGTGATTTTTGTCTTTGCTTTTGTTTATGTGATGTATTACATTTACTGATTTGCAAATATTGAACCATCCTTACATCCCTGGGATGAAACCCACTTGGTCATGGTGGATGATCTTTTTAATGTATTGTTGGGTGTGGTTTGCCAGTATTTTGTTGAGGATTTTAGCATCAATGTTCATCAAAGATATTGGCCTGAAGTTTTCTTTCTTTGTTGTGTCTTTATCTAGTTTTGGAATTAGGATGATGTTGGCCTCATAAAAAGAGTTTGGGAGTCTTCCATCTTTTTGGATTTTTTGGAATAGTCTGTGAAGGATAGGGGTTAGCTCTTCCTTAAATGCTTTGTAGAATTCTCCTGTGAAACCGTCTGGTCCAGGGCTTTTGTGTGTTGGGAGTTTTTTAATTACTGCTTCAGTTTCTTTTGCTGTTATTAGTTTGTTCAGGTTTTCTGTTTCTTTTTCATTGAGTTTTGAAATATTATATTTTTCTCAAAATTTGTGAATGACCAAACTTTCTACTTATCTAGCTTTGTGTCACAACATCTACCCTACTTACACCGAGATCATTCTTACCAATTTTTTTTTTCCTGAAAAGCACCTGTCCTTTCAGGTTTCAGATTAAGTGTCACTTCTTTAGAAAAGCATGGCTTTCCACCTCAGTAAAGTTCTCTGGTATTCTCTCAAATAGCATCTTTCACTTTCCTTTCAAATTCCTTACTGAGCTTTGTACATACGCATCTGTTTCTGTGGTTATTTTTCAAATATCTGCCTTTCCTGTCAGACTGTGTGTTCCATGAGGTCTATTTTGTTCACTGTGGTATTTCTATATATGGCAGAATGCCTAGCATTACTAGGAGGCACTCAATAACTAATGAAAGAACAAATGGCTAAAGTGCAGACCCTGTTCTCAAGGCATTCTGTTTTAGGGGCTGCAGTGTAAAGAGATACTGTTGTCACTGCAGGGTGGTAAGTGCTGGGAAAGAGGGCACATAATAGCACATGCAGAGCAGAACAGGATGCTTCCACATGCAGGTTCAAGCCACTGGAGAAGAGAATGTAATTGTTCTTGGAGAAAATAATGAAATTTTTCTTTTTAGTAAGTACCATATTCAGTATATGATAAGTCAACCAGTAACAAGGGACTGATGGTGGAGGTACTCAAAAGTGATAAGAACACAGATACAGCCTTTCAGGTATTTGCTTCAATTTTCATTACCAAGGACTAAGTGTAAAGGTAAATAAGTGAAATGAAAAATGTAATTAGGATCAGAAGAGAAGTAGCTGTGTGGATAGTAAGAGGGGTGACATATGATCTTACTTTTAACAGGAACCTAAACAACAAAACAAACAAACAAGCAAAATATAGCCAAAGACACTGAAATAGAGAACAGGCTGACAGTGATGAGCGGGGAGAGGGGAGGGAATTTCAGGGGAGAATGGGAAGGGTTTACGTGAACAAATATAAAGGATACATGGACAAAAACCAGGGGGGGTGGAAATGGGAGGGAGGTGGGGAGGAATAGGTGGGTGGGCTGGGCTGGGAGTAAAGGACAGAAAACTATACTTGAACAATGATTAAAGTAAAATTTAAAAAAAAGAGTGGGGACAGATCACACTCAGAGGAATTCTTGATAAAAGAGCCCTTTGAAGTTGACCTTGAAGAATCTGCAAGACCAAGGTGGATGTTGGGTAGTGGAGTATATAAAGAAAGGTGCATTCTCAGCCAAAGAAATCAGGTAAGAAAAGATACACAGTCAGGATACTGTGAGGGTGGTTTGAAGGAATGAGTTGTTTTGATTTCAGCTGAAAGTGTTGTTTAGGGTCTTTGATAGGCAGAATTCTAAAAATCCTCCTCTCCCCAAGATTCCAGTCCCTAATCCTTGCAACCTGTGAATATAATGAGATATCATCATTTTGAACATGTTACTCCTCATGGAAAAAAAAGGGACTTTGGAAATAAAATCAAGGCTACTGATTGGTTGATTTTAGAATTCAGAGGGTAGCCTGAATTATCCAGGTGAACCCAGTTTAGGTATATGAGCCCTCAAAAGCAGAGATCCTTCTGCCACTGGTGGCAGAAGACGAAGGCAGGAGAAGTCAGACTCAAAGCACAAGAATTCAATGCACTGTTGCTGGCTTTGAAGAAAGAAGTGCTGTCAGCCACAAAATGCAGGCAGCCTCTAGAAACTGGGAACAATCTCTGGTCAACAGTCAGCAAGGAAACAGGACTTCATTCCTATGATTGCATGAAACTGAATTCTGCCAACCATCTGAATGTTCCTGGAAGCGGGGTTTTCCCCAGAGCCTCCAGATATGGGGAAGTCTGGCTGATAACCTTGACTCTGAGCTTTCCTACATTTCTAACCTACAGAACTGAGACAATAAATAGGTATTGTTTTAATCTGCTAAATTTGTGATAATTTGTGGTTCTATAGCAGTATAAAACTAATAAAAGAGCATGCTGTGGATGACTTTAAATTGTGATGTAGATCTGTTCACTGGTGAGCAGTTAAAAAAAAAGTCATCTGGGTCCTGGAGCTTTAGATCTCCAGCTCTGGCCAAGGTACAGATTAGGACAATGAGCCATCTGAAAAAGCCATGTTTCTTCCTCCTCCTCTTGCTTAGTAGTGGCCATAGACAAAAACGGTAGTCAAGACACAGAAGAAATCTCTTTGGTTCTCCCAAAGACTAATTCTGTAGAGTTTCCCTCCTTTGAATGAAGATACTTTATCTGTGGATGTCTGTTGAAGCTGAAGCCTAAGTCACATTTCTGTTGTGAAAGAATGCCCATCTGCAATGAAAGAAAATTAAAAATTGGGGTTTGAGAGCATCACCTGACTCATTTATTCCAGGTTTAGGGAATGCTGTCTTCTTCTCTCAGAAAAAATGTAAATCCTGAACCCCCAACATGACTTTGGAAGGAGAATGGGGGTCAGCCACCTTTCAGACCTCACTTTCCTTCCCAGTGGTCCTCAGAGCTGCTACCACCAAGCAGGATTTCTAGGAGTTTGTTCTCTACTCCTTTACTCAAATATGGACAGAAGGTCTTTCTTGTTCCCATTAGCACAGTTTAGACAAGCTGGACCTTCAAAATGACCAGGGAACAAATGAAAAATACATCAAGAGTATAAGCATAACAGACATTTTTGCATGCAGAGCACCTAAGGTGAGTCAATCACTACAGACTGCTCCACCTGGCAACCTGCCTGGAGACTGGTGCAGGCAACCACAGTTCTCAGGAAACATCCTCACGTCCTGACCCAGATCCCCATGGTCACCACTACTTATTGCCTGCCTCTTGGGCATGGTCCTGTAAACATATTAGTATAAACATTCTCTTATAGGCCTGTTAATCTTAATGAACAGGGACTTTATTATTCTCTTTTCTGATTACAAAAGTATTATTTGTTTATTGTATAACATTTGAAAGTAGATTACATTGTAGGGCAAAAAATAAAAAAATCCCATAATCTTATCATCTATTTACTTTACAAAGGGACATATTTTTTAAAACATCATTGGTTTACTTTTTGATAATTAGTTCTACTCTCTTAATTATAGATTAGATAGCTTGACCTTTCTTCCATCATCCAGACCAGGAGGGAGTGCTTTCTGCCTTCCTTACAATTTCAGCCTGTCCATTCTCAAATCAGGAGCCCAAGACCCCTTGCTCACCCACCTCTTAAGCCTTCTGTCTCTTACCACAGAGGTGTGGCTTTGCTGCTGTGGCTCTAAAAGCAGAGAATGCAAGCATGTTTAATTTAGCCAGCACAATGTTTAAGACAGTTGAATTTAAATACTTGTAGATAAGAGAAGGTACTGCCAGATTCACACATTTATTTCACCTACCTAGCTCCTGTGGGCAATCCAAATGGGGACCATCAACTTAAGGGAAAAATTGTAATCTAAAATAACAAAATAATCAGTCATATTGTAACATGAGTTATATAAATATCTAGTAGGAGATTGTTCCCTTCATGCAAACCCACTATCCTATTACACATTAGGGAGGAAATAAAAATACTGGCCCATTATCAAAGGAGAAGGCCACAAATATGGTACAGATGTGGTTCACATTTGAAGGCTGTGGAGTGGTCCTCCTATTCCTACAGCTTCAAAATTCTCTATCAGCTGCCAAGAGAGAAATTAAAGTTTTCATGGCCTGTAAGTCTATGTTAAAATACTAATGGTTGTGGATAGAATGACACACCGAGGCACTGATGTACACTAACGTATTACTGAATATTAATTGATTATGTCAATAAATGTCATCTAGGATAATAAAGCAGCCTGGAGGAAATGGAACTCAAGATGATATAAAAAGAGAAGATCTAGGTCGTAGTGCTTTGTCTGAGGTTACATCCACACAGTGAGGAAATTAAAGAGGGGAAATTAATGAAAGAGAAGAGATCAAGAAAGCTGAAAATAAATTTCACCTACTATACTATTTTGATGGAACTTGGTTCTCCTTCCCAGGCTTCTCCAATTCGTTCTTCAGCCTCTCTGGTCAAATGAATCAGTATTCCGCCAGTGATAACTATTCCAAAGACACCACCCATCCAGCCCTCTAGTTCTGAACTATACCAGAATATTCCTGGCCTGGGCTGGGATGAATGAATGGATGAGGAGGATTAAGCACTGCTGACTGGAAAATGATTTTTTTAAAAGCAGCCAAGGAGGCATCATTTTATTTTTTTCTCAGGAAGTCATTCAGACAACATAGAAAGACAAGCAAATGACCTTTCTCCTAAAGGGATTGTCACAGGGCCATTTTAGAAAGAGAGTCCATTAAAGCTATTTGATCTGTAGTATTCTTATTTTGGATATTCTTTAAAAATATTAGAAATTGTGTATGGTCCCTGTACAAGGATAACATGCAAATTTGTGAAAGGTTCTATATTTTTTTAAATATGTAAATAAAATAAAAATATTAGAAGTATATAACTGAGATTTTAAAAATAGTTTGAAGCTTTTCTGAATTTTAAAGTTTTGTATTTCCTTGGAATATTTAAAGAGTTGGTGAAACATCTTAAATTAATCATTTAAAATATTTCCTCTAAATTGGATTTGGTTATTTCATTTCCAAATTATATATTAAGAAGAATGTTTGTAGAGCTCTAATTTATGTAATTCTAGTTTGGTTTTCCTTGGGATAAACCTCCATGAAATACGTTCTCCAAATTTTTAATTATTCTATTATTTTCATATCACATTTGGTTTTATATAGCCTTCTAAAGTCTGAAATAGATACAAAGTGTTTCTATAATCTGTAAATTACCTTTGTGTAATGAAAACCTTTTTATATATCATTAGTTTTTAAAAAATCAAACAGGTCATTCAGCCAACTACATTTCTTCAACTGCAAATCAGTAATAACAATTAAATTTGTTTTAAAAGTTGCTACTCATGACTCACTTCCCTCCTGAGCATTTCTTTTCATTCCTATAGAAGTAATGTCTACATTTTACAACCACATGTATAATGTATGGATGGCAAGTTTCAATGCATATTATAGTGATGAAATAGCTTGTTTATTGACAGCAGTAATTCAGAATATATTATAGTACATTACAGGAAAGATCCAGCTTCCTTGTTTATGTTAAGAAGGGCAATACAATTGAAAAAGGGGAAAATCTTCCTCTTACCTTCTCATGTTTACTTCTAAATATCATTTGAGGACACAGGATAAATTTGTTATTATATGTTGGAAACATTATATGGAGAACTGCTGTAGCTCACTCAAACTTGCTTCTTCCTCCAGGTCACACAGCAAGACTACGTATCTCAGTGTCTTTGTGGCTTGATGTCACCAGGCAACTGAATTCTGTCTAATGCAACATGGATGGAATCCATATGTGCCTCTTGCACAGTTGGTCATTTAAAAATTCTTACACCATTTCCCATGCTTATTCTTTTATCAGTTTCCTGGTTGTAGGCAGAAAATCCAGCAAGAGATTCCTAGGCCTTATAGGACCACTGAGTCACATGATGGGAAAAGCCTTGGTTCCTGAATAATGCTGACTAGGAGCTCCAAATTAGACTTTTTATGAGTGAGAAATTAACTTATATGTATACACCACTGAGATTTGAGGATTTGTTACCAAAATAAGTTAATTTACTTACCTTAGCTGATAAAAATGAAAACCAAAGGTTAGAATCTCTTAAATGAAGTTCTAAGATCTTGAAAGTTAAAGGAACCAGATTTCTACACAACTATGGGCAATTCAGTCCTCAATTTCCAAATGAGGTTAGTGAAAGCTGGTAAAGTTAGTAAAAAATTCTCATCTCTTAATAATCAGTGAAGATTTGAAAATGTAGAAAGCACTAACTAGGTATAAATCAATATCAAGAATTATTTAAGAAAAGCAGAAATTCAGAAAAATAAATTAATAAAAAATCTTATTTTATAGTAAGTTGTGTGCAGAGAGATATTAGCCTAATATTCACAGGAGATAAAACAAAAACTTTAATAGAATGCCATTTGATTCTCAGAGGTAACCAGAGCAAAGCAAGAAAGGTGAAGGTTGTTTTGGTATTTTTTTTTAATTTTTTTTATTTTAATTGTTGTTCAAGTACAGTTTTCTGTCTTTTACTCCCTTCCCAGCGCCCCCCACAACCCTCCCCACCTCCCTCCCATTTCCACCCCCTAGTTTTTGTCCATGTGTCCTTTATACTTATTCCTATAAACCCTTCCCCTTTTCCCCTGAAATTCCCTCCCCTCTCCACTCTGGTCATTGTCAACCTGTTCTCTATTTCAGTGTCTTTGGTTATATTTTGCTTATTTGCTTGTTTGTTGTTTAGGTTCCTATTAAAGGTGAGATTTTATGGTATTTGTCTTTCACCTCCTGGCTTATTTAACTGAGCATAATGCTTTCCAGTTGCATCCATGCTGTTGCAAAGGGTAGGAGCTCCTTCTGCTGCATAGAATTCCACTGTGTAAATGTACCATAGTTTTTTGATTCATTCACTTACTGATGGGTACCTAGGTTGCTTCCAACATTTGGCTATTGTAAATTGTGCTGCCGTGAACATTGGGGTGCATAGGCAACTTTCTCTTGTTTTGGTATTCTTTAAAGATGTCAGGACATTTCCCCACCTACAATATTGAGTTCCAGGTTTGGTTTCTTTAAAAAGAGGCAACAACTTTAAGAAAGTTGTGAAGGAATCTGAGTGCAGAACCTTTCTGTATTTTTGTTCCAATCTTGTACAATGTCATCACTTATATTTAAATTGACAGTATCTTTTTATAGTGGCTTGTCTTTATTGAAAAATCAACCAGTTTTTAGAGAAAATGATTTTTTGCATTCATTTTTCATTGTTTTGTATATTTAACACAAATTTACTTTCACACTCACAGATATAGTAAGTTTCATAGCAGAATGATTCATTGTTGGTAACCACTCATGTGGTAGTTGCCAAATGGTGTGCACATGGCAGATATTGGCTTCATAGCAGTGAGTGTTCACGGGCATTACTCACATGGCTTTATAAAGGGAATGCTGAACATTAGTGAGTCCAGAGTTGACTAAGAGGATCTGGGTTACATGAGAATGCAGACTCACATTTTGACTGTGTTCACTCTGCTTGCATGACCTCAGCTCCCTGGAACTTTCCCTCTAATGCTCAGAGCATACCCTGGAGGTTATTACACATTCTCTCCTGTGATGACCACATGGGTCTCCCATTTGATTCCCATTTTCCAGACCATTTCTACCTGATTCTACCAATCTAGACATCAGAAAGCCATTGGACACTGGCCTTCTGACAAGTTCTGCCACTGTTGACAGTATCACTGCTCCTGCTAAAGATGTTGTTGCCATTGGGCACTATACCTGTGCTGTGCTAAGACTTTCATGGTATCAAAGCTGTGTTACATAGCAAAATGGACATGTGAGATGCTTGTGTTCTATATCTTACTGGAACTGAAATTGAAATAACTTCTTCAGGCTTTGATGATAGTATTCTTCCTCTCCACAGTTCACCCCCAGTTCATGGCAAACCCATTTCTATATATACAAGGATTAGGGGCACTAATTCAGATAAGACTGGGGAGCAAGGTAGGTACCAAGTACTTTTACAGAAGTCTATGCATTTTAATGACTGAAGTGAGTCAGGATTATCTGCAAGACTCTAGTTTCTCTTTGGGACTATTTATTTTCCAGGAATCTCCTGTTTTTCATGCAAATACACTTAGATTCAGGCTTGCCTGCTTCCAGAATGGAACACACCTGAAGCTTGTGATGAGGCTGGGTAACCTAAAAATATGCTTATGACTATTTTCTGAATAAAGCCTAGCCTAAATTAAAAAAAAAAAAAAGTGTGTTATCTTCCTCCATAAAGAACTACCCTAAAATGTAGTGGCTTAGAAAACAACAGCCCTTTTAGTATATTATGATTTTGCATGTTAGAAATTCAGGAGAGTTCAGCTGGGCAATTCTTTGGCTCTAGGGTGTTGACTGGATTTACTCTGTGGTATTCAGCTAATGATCGTGTTGGAGGGGGGATCCAACATGGCTTCACTCACATGCCCAGGACCTTGGCAGGGATATTGGAAAGCTACTTTCAGCTGTTAGAGTCTCTTTTATTTGTTCTCTGCAACATATAGTTGGACTTCTTACCCACAAGTAGCTATCCTTATGTGATAGTTAATTGTATGTGTCAATTTGGATAGGCTACTGGGTCTAGATGTTTGCTCAAACACTATTCTAAATGTTGATGTGAAGATCTTTTGTAGATGTGATTAACATTTAAATCAGTAGACTTTGAGTAATGCAGATTACCCCTCCACAATATGGGTAGGCATCATCCACTCAGTTGAAGGCCTTAAGAGAAAAAAGCTGAGGTCCACAGAGGAAGAAGGCATCCTGCTTCCAGATTGCCTTTGACCTTGAGACTACTGGATCTATTATTTCTTGAGTTACCAGCTTGCCATCCTGCCAAAGTGCCCTAAAGGTTTTGGACTTGCCAGACCCCAAAGTTGCATGAGTCAGTTCCTGAAAATAAATCTATCTATGTATCCATCCATCTGTCTATTTCCTATTGTTTCTGTTTCTCTGGAACATCCTGGCACACCCAAAAAAGAGCATTCTGAGGGACAAGAAGTGGAAGCTGTCACTTTCTTAAAGACCTGGGTGTGGACACTGGCATATCCTGTTATTAGATGCTATTGGACAAGTAGTTGTAATATAAATATAGATTTTAGGGGAGCAGACACAAAACATACCTTCCAATACAAAAAATTTGTGGCCATCTTTACCACAATAATAACATTTATAAAAATGCATTGCTGGTTCGATTCCCAATTAACTCACATGCCTGGGTTTCAGGTCAGGTCCCTGGTAAGGGACCACACATTGATGTTTCTCTCCCTCTCTTTCTTCCTCCCTTTAAAAAATGAGAAAACTGATGTTCAGAGAGATTAAATGGGAAAAATAGTATTTGAAGTGCAATAGTGTAACTCCAGGATCCTTGCTCTTAGTTATAGTGATGTGCTGCCTCTAGTGGTGTGCTGGTGAACTGGCTGTCCAGTTGGAGGTGGGGGAAGGCCCTAATTTGGAGTGTTCATCAAATTATGTTGTGTAAATTATACTATTATGGCCAATTTTGATTCATTAGTTAATGCAGACCTGAACATTTGCAACCTATTGTAGACACTTGGCATCACACAGGAAAAAATTCAAATGCAAGCCAATATAGAGTTTAAAGTGAAAGAGAGTTTATTAATGAAGCAGTGAGACAGAGAGTAGCTACTCCACAGGCAGAGAAACCCCTTCCTAGTGGGATTTACATCTTTTATTGAGGCTCATTTAATTGAGAGGTAGGACACTCAAAAGGGGGGAGGAATATTCAGGATTTTTCCAAGAAAGGAGTGGAAACTTCTCAGAAGAGCCCCATTGGCCATGTTGTGTCCTTATATGGGCTTTCCATTTTTGATCATGGCAGTGTGGGGTGTGTTGTTTAATATGCTAATATGTTACAATGAATGTATAACACAGCTATGGGCTACTGCAAGGTGAAATTAGTTGCCATGTAGTATGGAGCCGGTCTTCTCCCAGTTCTAAGCCATAGATCCATTGGGGAGTTGGTCTCATGATCTCAGTGGTAGCCTTTGTGGCCCTTATATATTACAGCCATTTCACCACACCCTTATCTTAGTTTCAAGTTACTGACATATTGTTACCAAATTCAGAGTTGGGCAAGGATGTTCATAATTAGCTCTAATGAGCCAGTATGAGCTGTCTTCAGAATACCACTGCATGGTTCCCCCAAGTAGACAATTGACATTACTGGTCTAACAAAGAAAGAGAGGGAGGGAGGGAGGGAAAGAAAAGGAAGGAAGGAAAAAAAAAAAAAGAAAACAAAGGAAGGAAGGAAGGAAGGAAGGAAGGAAGGAAGGAAGGAAGGAAGGAAAAAAAAGAAAACAAAGGAAGGAAGGAAGGAAGGAAGGAAGGAAGGAAGGAAGGAAGGAAAATAAAGGGGAAAAAATAGAAATCTAAACTATGTTCTGTGCTTGAAAGAGGAAGAGAATAGCTATATGGGGGGGAAATGTTAATCCATTTTAAAAATCAAACTTTCACAAGGTTTTTAAACACAATTTCATTTCTGATTAAAGACTGCTGATCTACTTGTTCTACACTGACTTTTAACTTGGTAGCCAGGAAGCAATTTGCTTCTCCCAGCCTTTATTTTATGTCCTTAGGAAACACTGACCCATTTTCTTAATTACCCCAAAGAAAATGCAAATGAAGTAAGTAAAATTGATTGTCCCTTTTTCCTTATCAGTTGGGCCATTCCAGAGCTACAAAGAGCATTTTCAGCATACTTGAATGTCTTCAGGATCTGAACCTCCTCTGTTAAGCACATGACATATACAACTGTTATTTGCCTTTTTAAATCCACTTACTTACATTAAATTATTATTCAGCTTGACATAATCAAGCCAATAACAAAAAGACCTATTATTTCACAACTGAAGAGACCTACATGATGATAGCAAATATCATTGGTTGCCTGCTCCAGAGCTTTGTTGATAAAAACTAAATTTTTATCAATTATCTGACTCTTCCCAATATGACCATGGGCTAAACTTCCACTTGCTTTACCCAGTTATTGAAACCTTATCATTCTTCACAATGACTTCCTTGGAAAAAGGCAGGTGACTTTATTCTAGCCCATGAGGCTTGGAAGAAGACTGCTAGTGTGATCAGGGAAAGGTTTTCTTATTCTTAAAAAGCACTCTTTCTTCCATTGGATCTTGTCATGTTGATAAGTGATGTGTGGCCCAGTAACCCCCATGAAAGAAGCCAGTAGGACTGCAGCTTGACCATGGACAAGGCTGGCACCAAGAGAATTTCAGAGGAACAGAGCCAAAACCCTGTGGTACAGTGTGTGGAGCCTGTTTCACTTATGAAAGTCATGCTAATCATCTGTCTCCTGATTGTTTAAGATAGTTGAGTCAGAATTTTCTGGTCATTGCAGCTCAAAGCATACAACTACCCACCTCTTCACTGAAGACTGAGAAAATTGGGGTCCACAGATAGTGACCTTTTTTGACTGTTGCACACAACTAGTGGCAGAGTTAAGACTAGGACCTCATTTTATGACATAATCCTTGGTGGTCCTCAAAGAAATACCTTCTTCCCAACTCCCTTTCACCCAACAAATGTGGAGAAGTCATTTTTGTGAGTTGGAGACTTAACTTAGTGGATCTTGGCAAAGACTTGCTTCTGGGCCTGACACTTAAACTTACCCCACTCTGTTACTTAATAGGACTGGGTACACAATATCAGATTTCAATATATATAAATGAATATTTCAGAGATAATTACCTTAGAATTATGAGTTAAATATTTTCACCATTACATACATATTCTAAACCTCATTCTATAATTGCAGTAAAATATTTCAAAGCATGTGGTGAGGTATATTAAATATTGGTTGGCATGCAAAATTTATATTCAGATGTATATAGAATATTGAGTGCATATATTATACATACCCAGGTGTGCAGTGTTTGTGGGTAACAAATTTTCATGTGATCTCTCCAGTCAATAAAAATCTCTAGTACCCAATGAACATATTGATTGCTGACTTAGAGCTGCTACATGAAAGTTCATTTAATCCCCATAAGAGCCCTATTACTTAAATATTATTATTGTTCTAATTTTAGAGATGAGGAAACTGAGGCCTGAAGACTAAAGTGACATGCCCAGGTTTGGTCACACAAATAGTGTAGGCAATGGCAGGTGTTGCCCATGGTCAGTCCTGTGCCCCACCTTTGGAATATCTTTTTTGATGGATGCTGGAGTGAGTGGGGTGGAAACGGAGGGTGGTGAATAATGGGGTCTGTTTTCAGTGGGGCTGAAATCATCCCTTTTAAGAGGTTTAGGGGTCAAGGCAGCAAGAACTCAAATCTTGGTAAAAGGCAACAAAAGCCCCATTCTACCCTTCTTACCCAGCCATAGCTAGCTTTAGGTATTTTCAGCTACAGGATAGAGCTTCTTTCAGGTCTATAAGTAGATGTACAGAAAGATAAATATATGGCCAACATCTGAACCAGCTCTTCAGTAATGATCATTAGGGAGAAACCGATGGTCTAGACATACAACTTTCAGCACACAGTCCGTGCTACTCACACTCACTGGACGAGATACATGGACTAACACAAATGTAAGTATGGCTTGGATTACAAATGGCCCTGAAGCACTGAGAAGTCTGACAGTCTTGCTAATTTTTACTATAATTCCAGATCATCATAGACAGATTGATTACCTGAACATACTGGTCATTATGGATATAAATTCTAGGAATCCCTGCTGACTTAATTTTGGCCACCTGCAGGGTCAATGAGGCCCAGAAGGCAATTGTTCAAAGGGTCATCTTGAATCTTTACTTGAAATAATCTATTAAAAATTTGAGTATGTTTTTGCAAAGTTCTGCTAAACCTGATTTTGACACCAGAATATGTAAATATCCAGTGGCCATAAATGTCGGGCCTTTTAATTTATAAACATATAATGACATAGGTGACAGATAAGTCAATTTTTAGAATTATATTTATTTCTTGAACTATTTACACGATGATTACTTAGATTTTTACTATTTAATCTTGATGTATGGAATTACTGGGAGTTGGTACTACCAACAAAACAGATGGCAATTTAAACTGAAGCACTGAGTACAATTAATATGGCATTCCAAAGTAAAGTGCCAGGACACTACTTAAAAAAAATAAAATTAGATACAGTACTTTTAGACCCTTCTTCCCATCTACAGAATAAAGAAGTCAGTATGCGTAGGGTCCAGAGAGGATCTGGGAAGAACGTTTTTAGAGAATCTGTTGGAGAGAGGGTGCTACTTAACACTAAGTTTGAGAAAAGGGTCTTTAAGGAGAGTACGAAAGGAGAATTTCTTAGTAAGGCACCCAGGTGCTCTAAATAGCAATCTCCCTTCTCACAGGGGTAGGGAGGGGGTTGCATTACCTCTTAGTCTGTAGAGAGGAGACTTTGATGAGACCATTCCAAGAGTGTGGACTTCCTCTAACCTGTGAAATCTCTAGGATGAAAGGTGTCAGGCACCACCCTGGCAGTTAGCAAGGGGAGAGTAGCCTCATTCAGTGGCCTGCACTTCCATATTTTTTGTGGCTACGGAATGTATACATGTAACCCATGAATCAGGTATAGACCTGAAAGTCAACACAGAGAAGCTTCTGTCTAAGAGGGCATCCTATATGGAGGGATGAACAGACCTTAGCAGGTGCAGACTGAAGACATCATAGTAGTTCTGGAAACTGAGAAAGGATTCTAGGAGCTCCACTGTGGGGTAGGCTATTCCTCAATTTTAAAATAAATTTAGAGTTTTAACTTATTTCGTTCATTTTTAGTGTTTGTATTGAGACCATTACTTCCAAAGATGGAGAATTTAGCCCCATAAAATAAAATTAAAAGACAGTGGGAGACAAAATAACGGGTTTTTTTTACTTTTTTTTATTTTAATCATTGTTCAAGTACAGTTTTCTGCCTCTTTCTCCCATTCCAACCCACCCACCCATCCCTCCCCACCTCCCTCCCATTTCCACCTCCCCTAGTTTTTGTCCATGTGTCTTTTGCTTGTTTCTTTGTTTTGTCATTTAGGTTCCTGTTAAAGGTGAGATAATATGGTATTTGTCTTTCACTGCCTGGCTTATTTCACTTAGCATAATGCTCTCAAGTTCCATCCATACTGTCTCAAAGGGTAGGAGCTCCTTCTTTCTTTCTGCTGCATAAAATTCCATTGTGTAAATGTACCATAGTTTTTTGATCCATTCATTTACTGATGGGCATCTAGGTTGCTTCCAGCACTTAGCTATTGTAAATTGTGCTGCTTTGAACATTGGGGTGCAAAGGTTCTTTTGGATTGGTGTTTCAGCAAAATAACGTTTTAATACTGCACTCCAAGAATGAGTTGTATTTGTTTAATACAACTCTATACAATGCAGCATTAAATGCTGGTTTTCAGTAATCTAATACATTAGTTTAGAAAACTGATATATAGTTTGAAAACTATCACAGGAATACACTGTTTCCATTTCTATTTTCAAAATTTAATTGTCATGTTACTTTCTCAAAAGAAAACAGTCATCTGAATAACTTGTCAAAATTAACAAATCAGACTAAATTCAGCATGTCAGTCACTAATATCTAAGATATCTGGTTTATTTTCCATTTCACATCTAACCTTTTTATGTTCATAAAATCCATCCTCTTCACATCTAGTAGCATGATACTTTTTCTTATGTTCAAGTCTCATTTTTAGTCTGGTTATGGTGTGATTATATCTGCTGGGCATATATATGTCTGATGTTTCAATTAGAAATGGAAGTAGAACTAGGTTTAAAAATGTCTTATAATGATAACTTCTTTTCCTTTTGTGTCTTGAAATAATCTGTCATTATGTCAATTTACTATATTTAACCATAGTAATAGCAACATTAAGAAAATGTTTTATTTCTATGAAACATCTGTATTTTCTCATTCACAGTTACTTGCTAGATCCTTATTTGTTTATTAATTTTTAATTTCCCTGAGGATATCAATGGCAGTTGATTCTATATTTTTCTAGTGATAAATCCTAGTACTTTATCAACCTGACATTTGAGCACAGTAATTGCATCTTTGTTAATAGATTTCACAATATGTTTCTGATGTTTGTTCAGATGACATTATTCTTAATTGAGGAAGTCAGGAAATAAATTGCTTCTCTTCTTTTTTGCTGATATAGTTTATTATTATTTTGTAATAATGAGTAAAATTTTCATTTTTATTACTACAGGAATAACCTAATGTGCACTGTTATCTCTAGGTAGATTAGAATCTTGGGATTTACAAAGAGAAAGTAAAGAATTTGAGGCTAGAAAAGAAAGGTAACAAAAAAGAGATATGCCAAAATGTACATCACAGTATGGGTCTTCATGAACTTATACTTCATGAACTTATACAGGAGGTAAAAGACCTATACTTGGAAAACTATAGGACATTGAAGAAAGAAACAGAAGAAGACACAAACACGTGGAAGCATATACTGTGTTCATGAATAGGAAGAACTAACAGCATTAAAATGTCCATACTACCCAAAGTAATTTATAGATTCAAAGTAATTCCTATCAAATACCAATGGCTTACATCATAGAACTAGAACAAATATTCCAAAAATTTATATGAAACCACAAAAGACCCTGAATAAAAACAGCAATCTTAAGAAATAAGAACAAAGTTGGAGGAATTATGCTACCACATATCAAACCATACTACAAGGCCCTCGTTATCAAAACAGCATCATACTTGCATAAAAACAGACATTTGATCAATGGAACAGAATAGAGAGCTCAGATATAAACCCACACTTTTATAGTCAATTAGTATTTGACAAAGGAGACAAAAACATACAATGGGGTAAAGATAATTTCTTCAATAAATGGTGTTGGGAATGTTGGATGGATACATGCAGAAAAATAAAACTAGATCACCTTCTTATACCATTCACAAGAATAAAGTCAAAATGAATTAAAGACTTAAATGTTAGATTTGCAACCATAAAAATCCTAGAGTGAAACACAGGCAGCTAAATCTTAGACACTTCTCAAAGCAATATTTTTTGGATATATCTCCTCAGGAAGGGAAACAATAGAAAAAATAAATAAATGAAACTATATTAAATTAAAAAGCTTTTGCACAGCAAAGGAAACCCTAGACAAAAATGAAAAGACAACCCACTGAATGGGAGAACATATTCACCAATACATTTGATAAGGGGTTACTATCCAAAATTTAAAAAGAACTTATTAAAAACTCAATAACAATAAACAAAAAGTCCAATTTAAAAATGGACAAAGGACCTAAATAAATACTTCAAAAAAGACATGCAGATGGCCAATCAAAAAGATGATGACATTGAAAGTATGCTCAGTGTCACCAATCGTCAGAGAAATGCAGATTAAAACCACAATGAGATATTACCTAACACCTATCAAAATGTCTATCATCAATAGAGCAACAAATAACAAATGTTGGTGAGGATTTGAACAAAAGGGAACTCTCACGCACTGTTGGTGGGAATGCAGATTGGTGTACCACTGTGGAAAGCAGTATGGAGATTTATCAAAAAATTAAAAATGGAACTGCCTTATGACCCAGCAATTCCACTTCTGAAATTTTACCTAAAGAACCTGAAACATTAATTTGAAAGAATATATGCATTCCCATGTTCACTGAAGCATTATTTACAATAGCCAAGATTTGGAAGCAGCCAAAGTGTCCATCAGTAGATGAGTGGTTAAAAATTTGTGATACCTTTACACAATAGAATACTATTCAGCCATGAAAAGAAGGAAATCCTACCCTTGGTGTGACATGGAGAGAATCATGCTAAGTGAAAAAAAACAGTTAGGGAAAGACAAATACTATATGATTTCACTCTTTTATGGAATCTAATGAACAAAATAAACTAACAAGCAGAAGAGAGACAGACTCATAGATAGCAGCCTGATAGCTCTCAGAGTTGAGGGGGAAGATTTTGGGGTTTTGGGGGGAGATGGAAGGATTGAACAAAGAGGAAAAAAAGAAAAAAACTCAGAGATATAGTCAAAATTGTGGTGACTGCTTAGATGAGCAAGCAGATGGAGCAGGAGGTGGGTGTAGGGGGATAAATAATGATGGATGGAGATTTGAGTTGGGGTGGTGAACCCACAATAGAGTGTACAGATGATGTGTTGTAGAATCGTGCACCTGAAACCGGTACAATTTTGTTAACCAGTGTCACCCCAATAAATTCAATAAAAAGGGGAAAAAAGAAAGAAAAGAAACCAAGTCTCACTCAAGAAAGGGTAATATTTACAGCTTTTAAGAAATGGGGGAAGGTGAAAGAAAAAGAGGGATGAGAAATCTTTAATGATTCAGGTATGCAAATAACAGGTGTTGAAATTTATTTAAGGAAAAATCTAAGATTTGTAAAAATATTCTACCAATTGTCATGATTTTAGGATTATTTTTCATTGTCATCAATTTTCATGTTATAAATTGATTTACCATTTTGAAAGTAGATAGAGCTTTTATGAAACAGAGTAAAAGATTGCACCGAATTGTAATTGCTCAGGCAAGAAAGACAAGAATTTACAATTGGAAGGACACTGTTAATTGCTAATTTCAAGGGGCATGATGGTATAATGGAAAGGGTGTGGAGTAGATGTCTTGTGGGCACTGTACTGCAAATCATCCAAAACACAAGCTGCATAAATTACTTAAACTTTCTGGGCTTCAACTGCCCCAGGTGGAAAACGAAAGAGTCACTCTAAATAATCTTTAAGGTCCTCTTCTGCATCTACAGTTCAAGAAAAATGCCTTCAAAGTCTTAAAAGACTTCAAATCTTTATCAAAGATGATGTCATTCATTTTCAAAATGTTCTGATAGAACCCTCCAAATATGAGCAGCTCATTTAGAGAACATGTACACAATGATACTGCAGTGTAAACCTATTCAGATCATGTAAACCATTTGTGTCTTAAGCCTCATGTAAAATAGTACTGTTGGTCAAACCTCCAACTCTGTCATAACCTGTCACTTGTACTTATGAAAGGGAGGTGTTTTACAGTGCTCCCATCTTATGCAATGTAATGGGATTCAAGCTTAGCACAAGTTGCTCTATGGAAAAAATTCATGCTGAGTCCAAGAGGTGATGACTTGATTATTCACCCTTGACTTTAAATTGTGTGTGTTTTTACAGAGGATACAATGTAATTTTTATTATACATCTATTAGAATATCTAAAATAAAAAACAATGACAACACCAAATGCTGGCAAGAATGTGGAACAATGGAAACTCCCACTTATTACTGCTGGGAATGCAAAATGGTACAACCACTTTGGATTACAGTTGGGCAGTTTCTTATAAAATTAAGTATAGTCTTACTATACTTAATGCAAATATTCACTTGCATGTGAATATTTATAGCATATTTATTTGCAATTGCCCAAAAGTGGAGGTAATCAAGATGTCCTTCAATATGTGAGTCAATAAATAAACTGTGATATAGTCACACAATGGAATATTATTCATTGCTAAAAAAATGCCTTACCAAGCCACAAAGACCATGAAGAACCTTAAATAAATATTACTAAGTGCAAATAGTCAATCTGAAAATCAATATATTATGTGACTCCAAATATATGACAATCTGAAAAGGCAAAATTATGGAGTCATTAAAAAGATCCGTGATTGTCAGGGGGTTATAAAGGTGGGATGGATGATTAGCTGGAGCACAGAGGATTTTGGCGGCTGTGAACCTATTCTAAATGATCCTCTAATGGCAGATACGTGTTGTTACACATTTGTGTAAACCCATAACACTACACCAAGAGTGAACTCTAATTTAAACCATGGACTTTGATTAATGATGGTATCGATAAATTGGTTTATCAAGTTGTAACAAGTATGCCACTCTGGTGAGAGGACGTTGATAGTTGGGGAGGGGACATATGAGAATTCTCTATTCTTTCAACTTGCTGTGAACCTAAAACTGCTCTAAAAAATAAACTGTACTAAGTAAATAATTTTTCCATTATAGTGAATGGAAATTTCATCCTCATTATTGTCCAAAAAACAAGTAAACAAGCAAAACCAATTAATTCCAAAATCAACCTTGACATTTATTGTCATATATCATATCCTATCTATCAGCAAATCCCATTGGTTCTATATTTAACTTTAATCAAAATCTACTTCTTATCACCTCAGTTTCTACCACGAAAGCCTAACCCATTATGATCTGTTGTGTGGATTATTAAAATCATTTTCTATAAGGCTTCTAACAGGTTTTCCTGTTCTACCTTTGGCCCATACTTCTCTAAAAGCCATTGAAGTGTTCCTTTCAAAATAGATTATACTGATGCCCTGGCTGGAGGAGCTCAGTGGATTGAGCGCGGGCTGCGAACCAGGCATCGCAGGTTCGATTCCCAGTCAGGGCACATGCCTGGGTTGCAGGCCATGTCCCCCAGCAACCGCACACTGATGTTTCTCTCTCTCTCTCTCTCTCCCTCCCTTCCCTCTCTAAAAATAAATAAATAAATAAAATCTTTAAAAAAATAGATTATAGTGGAAAAAAGTTGATAGATGTATAGAAAACATTTGACAAAATCCAACCACCATGCATGATAAAAAACTCTCAACAAACAAGAGATTTTCTTCCTTAACCAGGAAAAATAAGAAAATACATTTACATTAAAATGTACAGGTAACATTATACTTGATGGTGAAATACTGAATGTTTTTCCTCTAAGATAGGAATAAATAAAAGGATTTCCACTCTCATCAATTTTTTATATTATATTGGAGGTCCTGGCTAGTACATTAAGGCAAGAAAAGAACCAAAAATCATTCACATTGAAAAGGAAGCAACAAAACGCTATTCAGAAGTGATATGATTACATATATAGAAATCCTAAAAAATCCACTAAAAAACTAGGACTAAATAAATGGATTCAGTAACTTTGCAGGATACAAGATTAATACAAAAAAAAATCATTTGGATTTCCATATACTGGCAATGAACAATCCTAAAATTAAATTAAGAAAGCAATTCCATTCAAAGTAGAATCAAAATTGACCAAATCATATTTCAGTTCAGAAACCTCCATCCGTTTACCTTTATACTTTCCCTTTCGAGTAAAATTCCAGTGTGTTCATCGTGCCTTGTAAGGCTCTGCAAATAAGCTTACTCTCAGCTACTTCTCTGAACTCATCTTTTCCCATTGTCCCTCTCATTCACTCTACTTCTGTCCCCTCAGCATCTTTTCTCGTCCTCAAGCCTGGCAGGCGTGATGCTTGGAACTCTTGTTTCTAAGATACTTCCATGGTCTGGTTTTGCACTTCTTTCTGCTACTACATCTCTGCTCAGACGTCAACATATTAGAGAGGGTGTCTCTCATCATCAGCATAAAACAATACCCCGAAATCTACCCTCATTGCTTTTTACCTTCTTACTTTGTCATAACATGTTACAAGTCTTACTTTTACTTTTTACTTTTCCTACAGTATTTCATTTTGAAAATATGTTTAAAAATCACAATAAGATTATCACACTCAAGAAAAACTATATTGATCTAATCCTATTGCCTGTTTTTCAGTCCATTGTTAAATTGCTCAGTTGTTCCAATTATAGCTGTTTATTCTTAAATCCAGGATCCTACCAAAAAAAAATCACACATTACATTTTAGGACCTCTTCAGACTTAATTTAGAATGGTTTCCAGCCTCTTTTTGTCTTTCACGTTATTAACAATTTTGAAAAACATTATTTAATTTTAATGTGTTTAATTATTTTTCTCATGATTAGAGTCCTATTCAAATTTTTGGCAAGACTACCACACAGGTAATGCTTCCATCTCATGCCAGGAGGGTGTGGTGCTACCTAGCTTAACATTTTCCTCATTGTTTTGCCTGTATACCTTCTTTCTTCTCATTAGAATATAAACTCTATGAAAGCTGGAAGTTGTCTTCTTTGCTCACTCCTTTATTCCTAGATTGATAGGTATTTGGTAAATATTCTTTTGAGGGAATGAATTAATCCAGAGCCTGTGAGATTTGTCTCCAGTGCCATATAACAGCTGAGTGCCGTAATTTTCTACTGGGCAGTGCCTGGCAGCAGGCTCTTTAACCCTACACCCAACATTCTGAAACGGCTGAGAATTCCCAAAATGGGCGTCTGTCTCAGAATTTGTAATAGCCATATACACAAACATTGTTGATCAAGTGTCCAAACATATGTATGCCTATTTATTTATATATCACATTCCTATGCAATGTTCTAATAAGTACATTCTAAATATATGCATAAATTTTTAAGAATGACTTTAAAAATAAATACAAATAGAAGTTGTATTGTTTTATTTCTAGATTCCAATGGCTTATTTTCCCCATCCCTGGAGGGCATACAAACTTCCCGTTTGCAGATCACTGTTTTTACCTATCCTTGAGCAGAGATATTTTCTTGTGTTGAATGTCCATAGGAGTCTCTTCACCAATCAAAACTTTGGGAGGGATCCCAGAATTCTTAGCTGGCTTCTGGACAATCATATGTTGCCTTGACCTGTAAAATCCATCCATATCTTCTGAGACCTTCCTAAGAGACTTCTAAAAGTAACTCAAAGTTGATAGTATTTAAAATGAAGATTCTCTAAATCCCAATTTTTGACTTCTAGATGTTCAGCCAGGAAATATCTTTAGTTCTTGGAAAATTATAAATTCTCAGAGGATAGCCCTTCCAGACCAGGCTTTAAATGATGCAGCTCAGAATGTTACTAGGAATTTGAATCATCTAGCACGCCTTTGAAAATCAGTCCCATAATTATCTGAAGGACTCCTTTAATTAAATCCATGTTTCAGGATGCTTAATCCAAACTGAAACATTCCAGAAGTGTACTTACCGAAAATAATATATTGTGACCGTTTAAACCCTTGGTGCTTTAAATCAACTACACCATAATGGGTCCTCCAGTATCAGGGTCTTTGTTCCCAATTCAAAGTCTTGATTAAGAAAGATAGCTTTCCTAAGTGTAATATCAGTTTATGCCACTATTTCTTTGTTTTAATTTTTTTTGCACGTTATATCTATAGCTCCTTTTCTCATGTCTCCTTTTCTTATGAAATTACATGAAATATGTAACTTACATTTTCAATATGTTTATAGTTATTCTCCAGTACAGTTCAGTGATTTAGGGCAAGGTTTCTTAATGAATAATCAAATCACTTTTGAAAGTGCAACAATCAAGGCTTCGAGAAAGTTAAAGTGTCTTTCCTTGTGAAACATGGATTTTCTGGGAAAATAAGATTTTCATGTGCCCTTGACTATTCTCAATGTTATTTATGGTGGTTGAGTATTTGTAAATCCATTATGCCATTTGTTTAAATGAGGAAGGTAGTTTCTTTATATTTTTAGAATTTAAAAATGCAGCTTAACATTTTGAGATTTCAAAAGGCATTGATGATATACTACTGGCTTCAAATGAGTGTACAACTCCTAAGGGGAAGAAAGGTTCAGTCAGTGTTATAAATTATGTTTGGCAAATGTTATTGGAGACTAATTCAGATATTCTAGCAATAATTTCTGGTCAATCTTTTATTCAGGACACATTGTCATTTTCCTTGTGAGTCTGTGAGTGATTAAAGGTCTTTTGACCCATCTTGTTAGACAGATATTGTTGACCCTATAAACAAGACATTTTAAAAGACAGACGTCCAGAGATTCATCAGCAAAAAATTTAAAAAGCCATGAATTAAACAGCACACACACACTCACATATTTTTCATGTATAACCAGCAGCTATTTTTATTGGCATCTGCTCTGGGTGTGCAGCATTAAACTTTACAGTTTTTTAAGCATCTCAGGTACCATTTTATACCATTCATTTGTGTCCAGCTTTCCATTATTGTTGGCAGGACATCCTTTGGAATGTCTACTCTACTCAGGGTGATCTGGTGCCAGCCTCTCACAGAGAAAGAGACAAAAAAAAAAAAGAATCTGCAATTTAAATTAAAAAAATAGTGGTATATAATAAAACTGGCAAAGAGGCAAATGTCCTTAAAAATTTTCATATCCTGAACAAAAGAAGGGCAGAGCTTTCCCAAAACATTCACGAGCTCTTGCTCTATGATAAGGATCCTCAGAGACAGACACTTTCCCTTAGCCTCACTCAGAAGTTACTTGGATTTCTAAGTAAGTAAAACATCTCAGAGACATCTAAGCATGTACTTTTTAAATTAAAAACTGGCTTTGCTTAAAGTACACTTGAGACAGAAATGGTCTTGGATATATTTTCCATAGAAGCACCTGCTTTGGGTGCAGCCACACATAGAAGGATTCTGGCAAAATAAATTGTCTAACCCATTCAAAGGATGATAGTTTGGATACTGTTCATGGCACCTTTCAAAGGCAATTTTTAGTGTGCTGTCTAGACTTATATTCCGGGTCAACACATGGCCTTAGGATACTGTTCACTGGTTGAAATCAGAGATGAAACAAGGAAATTCAAATGAAAGCCTTACACTCTTTAGTGAGGCTGCGCCTCCAACTACAGGGATTTGGGGAGAACACTGTTGTAAGAGGCCAAATATGTCATTATGAGCCAAAACAAGTTGTTTTGCAACCAGGATTACCTTTGTAGTCTTAAGTACATTTTAAAACTCTAGGAAAAATTATATTCTAGGAATATTACTTTTGGTGATTGAAACATAGGATGGTGGCTCAGGATTTAACAAAATTATATCACAATTGTCCTTATCTTGATGTAAAATATATATGTGTGTATATATTTTTGTGGCAATGTTAAAAACGTTTCAGTATAGCTATCTTTTGATTCACTAATATCGGCAACGACCTTGTATAATATGTGTCATTCTATGGGATACTTAAAATATTGAATAGTAATAACTACCTATGTCCCCTGTCAATAGTGTCTTGTAATTTGTTGACTTTGAATGATCCCAATAAGATTCTCCCCACCAGAGCTGGGCCTACCCGAGCAAAGAGTAGCTAACACAGCGATACTTCTATTCAGCTCTGCAATTAGAAAGTTGGAATTTGAGATAAATTTTCTGTGAGTTTCTTAATCCAAGCCTAACAGATTTGAACAAGAAAAACAAAATCTAAATGAAAAATTTTCATGTCTTTAAGAACCGTTCTATTGAAGTTGTTTCCCTAATATTTATTGAATAAACACATTGTCTACATTACATGTATCAGCCATGTACTTTACTTTTTGTCTGAATTAGCCTTTAATCCATCCCCATTTTATGCATGAGTATGTTTAAGCTAAGAGTTGTGAAATAACTTGGCCAAGAGTCTCTAGCTACTAAGTGATGGGTCAGGGCAAGACTTGAATATGAATCTAACTGATCCCCAAACTCTTGCTTTTGAATCATGATGCTATGATGCCTGTACAATGCTTTTATTTTCCTTTGACATTACCGTCAAGGTTCAAAAAGCTTATACTCCTCCAAATCAGGTGATTTTTTTAACTTTTCAAGGGATATGCAAAATCCTATGTGCATATAGGTATATGCATTTCTTCTTAGAGCATGGATCATAATTTCCATCAGGTTCTTAAGCTTATCTATTACTGAAAATGGTTAAAGACCCCAATAGAGCAGCATTTTAGTAACTAGCAAAAAGTGCCTCTGCCACTCTAAATGAAGAATCAGACATACCATCAAGGTCTTTTTAAGAATATAGGCAGAAAACTGTACTTGAAAAACAATTTTTAAAATGTAATAAAAATATAAAAGAAACTAAAGGTGAAAAAGAAAGAATATGTAATTAGCCCTGCTTGGTGTGGCTCAGTGGGTTGGGAATCATCCTGCAAACTGAAAGGTTGCCAGTTCACGCTTGGGTTGCAGGCCAGGTCCCTGTTTGGGGGCCTGCAAGAGGCAGCTGATCAATGTTTCTCTCCCTCTCTCTCTCCCTTTCCCTCTCTCCAAAAAATAAATAAAATCTTTTTTTAAAATATGTAATACATATGCAAATTACAAATTGACGTATATAGAAGAAAAATGCATAGTTTGTCACTACTTTTATTTATACCAGTAACATTTCATAAATTGTTATGATTATGGTGTTCTTCAAATTTTGATGTAGTTTATGTCATGTTAGAAACCAGAAAGAAACTTTTGTGTTCTAAATTAGAAGCAATTGAAAATATGTAATTTATGTGCAGAATGTTACTTGGAAAACATATTTTCTTCATGTTGTATATGCTAGCATAAGGAGAAAATATGGTGTTCTTGTGTGGAGACTCATAGCACTGCACACAGAGGAAGCTGATGAAACCAAAGGAACATAATTGGTAAATCAGGATGCTTCTGTGATAAACCAGATATGTCATAAGTACTTAGTGCCTCTTCAACACAGAAAATTAGGGGTAACATAAAGTTAAATAGTTCCTTGAGATATGTGGCTATGATCATTGGAGTATATTAAGAGCAATAAAATACTATTTTATGCATTATGTCAATTAACACTGGCATTTTATTACATTTCCTTTTCTAATCAGCTTATAATTATGAGACATATTCCCTTCTCACTGAGATCATAATCCCCTCTATCTTCTGTACCTTCAGATTTTCTTTTTGTCTCAGTACATCAATATCATCTAATACTTTTTCCTTCCTTTCATATACATTATGAGTCTAACTCATTATTTCAATATGCTTACAAGGGTTATCGATAACCTCATCCTCAATGCTGTCTACTATAAATTTTCAGACTTCATCTTATATAGTGGCTCAGAAGCATTGACACTGATAAACATGCTTTCCTTAAAATCCTTGTTTCATTTTGTTTCTGTAGCACTACTTTTTCATGGTGCTGCTTCAGGTTTGTCCTTGATTCCATTTTAGTCTCTGTCATGGGCTCTTTTTCTTTTGCCAACATGTTAAATGTTTGTGTTCTTCAGGTTTCTTCTGCTAATCTTGTCTTCTCATTCCATATTCTTCCTTCCCACCCTCATATGTCATTTAAAAGCTTGGTTTCAACTACCATTTAAGTCACAAAAATGCTGTTTTACAAAGAGGATCAATTCATAATGATAAAGAGAGTAAATTTATCAAAGGAACAAAAAAAATAACCCAAGTATTTATGTACCTAAGAGCTTCAGTATACATAAGGCAAAAACTGATAGAATTACAAGCAGAAGTAGACAAATGAACAATTTTAGTTGGAAAATTGAACACATTTCAATAGTTAATAGAGAAGTATACGAAGATTAGTATGTAGAAATCTTTCACCAACTTGACCTTGACACTGGCGTTTATTATACAACCCACCAAATGACAGCAGACCATGCATTACTTTCAAGTACACACTGAACATTCACCAGGAGAGCCAGCATGCTGCACTGTAAAACAATTCTCAGTAAATTTACAATGATTGGAGTTATAAAGAAAATGGTCTCTGATCAAAACAGAATTAAGTTAGAAACCAATAACAAAAATTTTTGAAAAATTACCAAATATTTGAAAAATAAGCAATACACATTTAAATAATTCATTGAGCAAAGAAGAAATCATAAGGGAAACTTAAAAGTATCTCAAACTGAATGAAAATAAAAACACACTGTATCAAAATTTAAAAATTGCAGTAAAAGCAGTAGGTAGAAAAATATATAACTATAAATGCAAAGAACATCTAAAATCAGTGATCTGAACTTCTACCTTAAAAAGCATGAAAGGTGGAAAGAAATGTCATCTAAAATATGTGAAAGGAAAGAAATAATGAGAACACCAATGAAGTAGAACACAGAAACAATAGAGAAAATAAATGAAACCACAGCTGGTTCTTTGATAAAATCAAAGCAATCAATAAACAGTTAGCCTGACTAAGCAAGAAAAAGAAGACAGAAATTACCGATATCAAACATGAAAAAGGAGTCATCAGTCTGTATTTTACATTAACAGAAATAATATATCAACATCATAAACAACTTTTGCACAATAAATTTAGCAGTTTAAATGAAACTTAAAATTTTTTTAAAGGCACCAATTATAAAAACTAATAAAAAAAGAAATAGGAAACCTAAACATCTTGATATTTACCTAAAAAACTGAATTCAGAACTCAAAACTTTCACACACATACACACACACACAAAACTCTAGAGTGTATAATTTCACTAGTCAATATTGCCAAATATTTGAAAAGAAATTGTACTAATCCTATGTACACAAAGGAATTAGAGGAGTTGGGGATATTTCCCCACTATGTTATGAGTTCATCATGACTCTGTCCAAAACTAGACACTATTAAAAGAAAACTTTACCTCCTCACAGGTAGCCCAGGGCCAATCACAGGCAGCCTCTGACATTGACTTGCACCAGAGTTCCTGCCAAAAGGCCCCACCACCTACTCACCTGGGGGCTGGCTTCAGACCACTACAGAGCATCACCTGATCTGCTCCACAAGCAGCACACTTAAAGGGAAGTCCCTGCTGAGACCCTGTGGGTTGGCCCCTGCACAGCAGCTTGTGCTCTGTGGCCCTGGCCAGTCCTCATGGCCGTGCAGCCTGAGAATCAGCCCTACCCATGGAGTGAAATCTGACCATTTGTGACATCATGGACGAACATAGAGGGTATTATACTAAGTGAAATAGGCCAGGCAAAGACAAATAACGTGATTTCACTTATATTTGGAATGTGAAGAACATTATTTTGTTCTTTAAGCAAAGAAAAAACCAAAACAATAACAGACTCATAGATCCAGTAAATGAACTGATGGTTGACAGAGGGGAGGGGTTTGGGGGATGTGTGAAAGGGTGAAGGGATTAAGAAATACAAATTAGTAGTTATAAATTAGTCATGGGATATAAAGTTCAACATAAGGAATGATAGTCAATAATGTTGTAATAACTACATATGGTGCAAGGTGGGTACTTGAACTACTGGGAGGGATCACTTGTAAGTTATGTAACTGTCTAACCACTGTGCTGTACACCTGAAATTAACACAAAATGATATTAAATTTAATTGAAAAATAAAATTAAAAACATATTTAAAACAGCATATTGCAAACCTGTACTTTGGAAAATATATCCCCCCAGAAAACTCTTAGAGAAATTTAAAAATGCCTAAATAAATGTAGCCATATACCATGTTTATGAATTGGAAGGCTCAGTATTCTTAAAATGTCAGTTTTCTTTAAATTGATCCACAGGTTTTATGCAGATCTGATCAAAATACCAGAATTGGGGAGGGGATAGAAATATTCATTCTGATTTTAACATGTAGAACTGTAAAAGAACTAGAATATCAAAAACAGTTCTGAACATGAAGGGCACAGCTGGAGGACTTATACTACCTGATTTCAAGACGTCATCAAGCTGCCATTATCAAGAAAGAGTGGTATTGGTGTTAGGATAGTCATATAGATCAATACTGCAGAAGAATAATTCCAGGAAAAGATCTGCCTATATTTTGTAATTTTGTTTTTAAAAAAAAATACTCTCCTGTAATTCAAAAGGGGAAAATATCCTTTCAATTAATGGTGGCAGAACTGAATATTGACTTTGGAAAAATAATTAACTGTAAGCCTTACTTCATACCATACTAAAAAAATAATTCAAAATGATTTATACCTAAAAGTACCAAGTGAGGCAAAAATAGGTTTACAGTTGTTCCTATGGAGAATAATATAATAATAAATAAGAATATAAGAATAAACTCTGTGTTTTGTATACTTACAACTGCAAACCTACATTTGCCCCACCCTGTATATAGTAGTTTTAAACACATCTGAAAAGTTAGCCTCCCTTCAAAATGCTGAGTCTTCTTGAATATAGGCCAGCTTTGAACATAACCGGCCTTAGCAGCTTGCTCTCAGAAGAGAATATACGTGACTTCATGACTTCCGAGGCTAGGTTATATAATCTGTGACATTTTCTTTCTGTCTCTTTTGTTCAAGATGTTGTTAGAATGAAGTCATCATAATGTAAGGAAGCGCAGGTCACATGTAGGTCCTCTGGCCAACAACCCAGCTATAGCATGAGCTGGTAAACCCTAGCAACCACCACGTGTGGGAATGAATGAACCTTTAAATGATTTTGGCCCCAGTCTCCCAGCTACTTCAACTGACATTGGAGGAAACATAGCAATGCTCACCAAGCTTGATTCAGAATGCAGATTCATGAACCAACTAAATAATGTTGCTGTTTTAAGCCAGTGAATTGTGGTGTGCTTTGTGATGTAGCAATGGATGACTAGAACAATGTAGGAGCTAAACTATAAAACTTTTAAAAAGAAAACCTAGGGAAAATATTTATGTTTAGGATTAAACAAAGATTTATTTAAGAGACACAAAACCAAAATAACATTGGTAAACTGGTCATCAACAAAATTAAAGAACTTCTGCTCCTCTAAAGATGCTATTAAGACAATGAAAAGGTAACCTCTGTAACACATCTATCTGACCAAGGCTGGTATGTAGAACATATAATAAATTCCTGTGTCTCAAAAGTATGAAGACATATACCACATTTGAATAAGGACAAGAGATTTATATGTACATTTTATAAAAGAGGATATATAAGTGCCCAATAAGCACACACAAAAAAAGATGCTCAACATTATTAATTAATCATTAGGAAAATACATCTTTAAGCCTTAGTGAGATGCCTACATATCCACTAGAATGTCTAAAAATTGAATAGGCTGACAACACCAAAAGTCAGCTAGCATGTAGAACACTTATAGTTCCTACCTATCGTTAGAGGAACTGTAAAATTGTGCACCATTTTGACAGTTTTTATATAGTTGTGCAGCCCCTTTGGAAGACAGTTTGTCAGTTTTTAATATAGTTTTTATACAGTTAAACACTGACCAAAGGACTAAGCAATTTTATTCCTAGGTGTTTATTCAAAGGAAAGAAAGTCATATGTCTGTATAAATACTTGTACAACTTGGTTCTCAGACAGCCGTATAGGGTGATGTGTTCTAAATTCTGTACTGAATACCTTTTGTTGGTTAAGAATTTTAATTAGACTCACCACTCCTTTCCTTTCTCAAAAGATGCACCGAGTGAGTCCCAAGGCCATGGACACACTCCTGCACCCCTTTGTGCACAGTGCTCAGATGTTCCCCTGGTCCAGTGCCATGCTGTGTGGATTCTGCGCCTGTGAATCAGACATTCCATAAGCCATAGGAGAGTGATGGTGACAGGCAATATAGAGAAAGCAAGGATATACAAGGTATAAGCCGTATCCAAGGATTACCACTGACAAAATTGTGAAGCTTCTTTTTGGCTACCTATATTTGTTTACTTTGCATAGTCATTTCCCTAAACTGCTCAGGATGCAGGGAGTCCAGGTTGCCCACAGAGGCAGATCTTCAGGTACCTTCTGTGTTAGTCAGAGTTCTACAAAGAAGCAGAACCAGTAGGAGATAGGAATGGAATTGGCTCCCATGGTTATGGAGGCTGAGAAGTCCCATGATCTGCCATAGGTGAACTGGAGACCCAGAAAAACTGGTGGTATAATTCAGTCTGAACCTGAAGGACTGAGAACCAGGGGAGTGGATGGTGTAAGTCTCAGTCCAAGGGTCAGGGAAGAGGAGAGTTGTACCATGCTACCAGTGAGGTAGGGAAAAAGGAACAAATTTCTCCTTCCTCCACCTTTTGTTCTGTTCAGGTCCTCAAGGATTAGATAGATGGTGCTCACCCACTTTGGAGAGGGCCATCTACCAAATCTACCAGTTCAAATGCTAATCTATCTAAACAGACCCTCACAGACATGTCCAGGAATAATGTTTAATCTGCACACCCTGTGGCTGGTCAAATTGACAGATAAAATTCAGCATCACATCTACCCGGAAACTGCCCTGAACACTAAGATCATTACTCTCTCATCTCTCTCCCTTCCTTAGTAGCCTGATCTCAGCTGGCTGTTAAGGAGGAAGATGATATGGTAAGTTTTAGACTAAATGTAGATAATAATAAAGTTCTAAATGTGTTATCTTTCTGGAACATTTGCCTTTTAATCAACCAAGGTAACCACTACTTTTTTAAAATGTCGGTGACTCAGCAATAAATCTCGACATACTATTTTTAGGTATCAAAAATAGTAAAGTTTTATGTAGAGGGCCTTCAGTGAACCTTCAATATACATCACATATGCAATTTCACATGTTGTAAGTATAATCCTCGATAGATGTAAATAAAAACTTTGCCAGTATATAATATAGAAAAATGTACCAATAGAATCAACCCTTTTAAACTCAGCTTTCTCAAATATAAAGCATTCTCTATTGTCTACAGGGAATTGTTAAGGATGAATGAAAGAAGTATTTTGTTTTCTCCAGAGAGCATCTGCATATTAATAAAAAATTTTATATGCTTTTTCAATAAATAGCCTGGAATAGGGTTTCTATCCCTGGTGACAACCCAATCTCTGGAGCATATCCCTTTATTGTAAACCTCACTTAAAGGAGTAATTTACATAGTTCACGGACCAGGATTTCTATAGAGAATTGTGAGAACCTCTTATAAAAGCAGGGCAAAAAATTCAAATCAGTTCCAAATGTTTTATGCTCCCCTTACATTTTATCTTGAAATTTTTATTCATTATTGAGAAGAATTGGCTATGTATACATAAAAAGTAATATCTTAAGTGTCTAAATTTTAAAATATATGTGCATTGTGACTGCTGACAGGCCAGTCTGATGGCATTTTGAATTATGATTTTATTATATACTATTAGTAAAGACTGCTTGAGTTTACTTTTCATTATTGTGCTCTTAGGCATTTCATATTGTCCACTGTTAATATATGTAACAATGTTAACTTTTCTAGGGACAGAGACAAATCTTTTCCACCAATATAAAAACTATAAATGACTTCTTACATGAAAGTGGCAATAAAGGTAAAGTTGAAAATCTTAACTGTTTCTAAAAATTTTGGAAAAAAGAAGCATTCTGTTCAGTTAAGAACTCATTTAAGTGGAGTAATTTGTAGAATAAATTCCTTCAAAACCAGAACCTTCAAAAAGGGAGGCCAGATCCAAAGAAATGATGCATACTGATTCTTGGTTGGTGCCACACAAAAGCTCACATTCTATCTTTCTGAAATATCTCTTTCCAATTTAGTTTTTGTTTTTATATTCTAGACTGGCAATAAACACTGATACATATGCTATAAATCTAGAATTTAGACTCTTTGCTCTCACTAACTTGCCAAATTTAACTGTTTACCATTGTTATTTTTACTTCTGAAATCAGTCTTGATTTCATCTCTTTCTCTTGATCAAGCTCACCCTTTTTATTCTGAATTATAATAAAAACCCTCTGAATACATTTCCAATCTGTAATTCTCTTGGTATCTGGTTGATATTTTACTGCACCAAAATTCTCTCTCTTAAAGGCAAATTGGAAGTGCATTCACCCCAGCAAATAATCATGCAGAAGAACTTACAAAATCTATGTCCATGATCCCTGAACTTGAATGGTCAACAGAATCATAAGAGGAATTAGTAAAGAGCATACATTCATAGAGTCTGGAAATCTGCATTTCCAACAGTTTCTCAGGTGATTATGAAGATCACCTCCAACCCTGGGGTAGGAAACAGTGATTTACAGAATTAAAGGGTAAATTCCTTGGCATCGTGCCTGAAGCCTTTCATTATGTAGACCCTGATTACCTTTCCTTTCTCATCTCCACCACAAACCTGAAGGTTAATGTCATCAGAATGGAACATTTTAATGTTGAATTAATAATCTCTCAGTATCTCAAATATCAAGCAATTCAAAATTAGTGTGGTTATAGATAATTAACAATAGGGCCCTGCTCCTAAAAATTAGGATGTATACATTCTTGTTAAGTACTCATGGAGTGTTTATAAAAACTGACTGTAGGGTGGTTCATAAGGCAGATCCTATAATTATATTAAGGAATTGGCATCATGAAGGCCACTTTTTGACAACAGCACAATTTTAGAAATTCATCAAAGTACCTAAAATACATTTGATTAACTCAAAGCATAGTTTTTAATAACTCATGGGTTAAGAAATCAAAAATAGGAAGATGGGAGGGGGGTGGGTGGGCTTGATTGGGAGTAAAGAGGAGAAAACTGTACTTGAACAATCATTAAAATAAAAAAAAGAAATTAAAAATAGAAAATATTTGAAACTAAGCGATAATGGAAATACTGTCTATCAAAGTTAGTGGAATATTGCCAAGGTACATGTAATTTATAAACTTCTTGCCTATAATAGAAAAAGAAATGAAAAAATAAGGAACTATATGATTAAACTTAAAAAATTAGAAGTACAATAGAATAAATGAAAAGAAGAAAAATAATGAATAAAGCAAGAATGACATAGAAAACAAAAAATTGCCTTGGATTTATATGGAATTAACATATTTGTTGGTCAAAAATAGTTGAATACTAGCAGTTACAGTTTAAACTAAATACAGTAGAGACAATTATCCAAGCCTAAAGTTGATCCTTTGTAAACATGAGTAAAATGAAAGGAGAATGGCCATTGGTAGGAATGAAACAAAGCTGAAAAAAAGTCTCTTTTTGTCACTTAACTATTTGTATGATGTTGAATAACTTAAGTTCTCTGACTTTCAATTTTCTTATAAGTGTGAACAATAACAATTATCTTCTAAATATTATACAGGAATTTAATGAGATACATAATTTCTTTTACTTCTTTTATTAATTTAAAACACTGTCTTTAAACCCATTTTCTATAGCGGAATCTCAATGAACCTCAAAGGAAATAAAATGTGAATACAGACGATTTGTTTAACACAGATCACGTTGTAATTAATATCATTATGTTCCACCAAATTGTGTTTCCAAGAAGCTATAGTTCCCAACCTAGCAATGAGATACTCTCCTTTGTAGTATTTTAATATGATTAGAAGAAGTAAAAGAGAGGACACGTAGCAGGCGAAAAAAACAACCCTCAAAAATGGACTTCAATCAGGAGTCAGATGCTAGTTCTATGGTGAATAGATAGGCTTCCTCCTGTCTTCACTGTGCAGTTCTCCATATGTCTCCAATTTTAAACAAAGCCACTCCCAACAGGAGCTCTGCCTCAGAGAAGCCTGAGAAAGGGCTGCATGTCAGAGTCTTCAGGGTGCTGAAAATGTATTTGCTCTGACAGGATCTTGAACACCTGCAGTTATTTCAAAGGAATTTTGATCCAACAATAATTCACATAATTTATCATCTGGAGATGCCAAAAATTCTTTGAAAAACTGTGCTGTAGTTAGCAAAAGAAAAAAATGATGGTGGGTGGCAATATTTTCACATAGGATGTCTCACATAGGGAATCATTATATTCTTTTTTCTTTCTAGCTTTTGTTTCCTCATAGTTGAAACATGGACCACTGATTGATTTTTTGGACTTCATTGTGTATTTTCAATAAATGCATACAAAGGGATTATTCCATTATTTTAAGGGATTTGGGTTTTCAGTTTTGTTTTTATCTCAAGTAAGAGAAAACTGGGAGTCACACACCTTAATAATATTAATAATTCTTCGAAATTCCATGATTTTCCTTCTACAAAATCACACTGAGATTTGAACATATTTAGTAAAAAAGTGAAAAACATGTTTAATCAGAAAGAATAAGGATTTGAGCCCTGGCTGGTGTAGCTCAGTGGATTGAGCACGGGCTGCGACTCAGGCATCACAGGTTCGATTCCCAGTCAGGGCACATGCCTAGGTTGCAGGCCATGTCCCCCAGCAACCGCACATTGATGTCTCTCTCTCTCTCTCTCTCTCTCTCTCTCTCTCTCTCACCCTTCCCTCTCTAAAAATAAATAAATAAAATCTTTAAAAAAAAAAGAAAGAAAGAATAAGGATTTGGATTCTTTACAATCCCAGTCTTAAAAGAAATCATCTAAATTGGGACCTTGAGCAAAGCTGAAGTAGAGAGGATACTGTGCTGTGATTTCCTTTGTGAAAACAAACAAAAGTGCTCAGGGAAAAAACAAACCTGTGGATAGAGAAAGGCAGGCTGGATGTGTCAATTATAGAGAACCCACTCTGACTGATACTAGGGAACTTTTGGATCCATTCAACATTCAGAATGAGAAAGAGAATTAGTGCTTTCATAAACAGATGAATGCAAAGTGGAGTTGATTGGAACAAATCTATAAAAAGGCTCCAGGATATCATTATGGAAGAGTTAATTAGCAAATATGCTTATAAAAATTAATTTCTTCTGAAGTTAATTTAATGAGTAGATTTGTATTAAAAAGAAATACTAATATTGAATAGAAAGAAGGCAGGCAGTTAGTGCTATCATCTAAATTAACACATCCAAAAACAAGAGTATTGATTCTTTTGAGAGGTGTTTACCATCTCCTCCCCCAGCAGCCCCAGAATGAGGTAAGTCAGACTTCTCTGTTGGGCTGGCCCGCAGTTAAAACTGCTGGGTGCAGTGTTGCAGCTCTCAGGGTGAAGGCTGAGTTTTCTTGAGAAGTAGGGAAACCTCTACATTTTCCTGTTCTCTGGTTCTTCCCATTTAATAGAAATGATGCTTCATAGGAGCAGAATTGCTGGATATCAGTGTCCTATCAATCCTGAGAAACACCTGAGTAGTATTTTTGAATCTTCATCCTGAAAAATCTGATCTTTCATTGATTTGCATGAATCAATCGGGATTCAGAAAGAGTGGTTAAGAGATGTAATGTGTGCAAAAATAAAGTGCCCATTTTCAGATTGGATCAACTTGCCATGTGAAGTATCGCCAATATCATTTTCATTTAGCTCTTCCAAACCTCAAAATTTGACTTTTCCTGCTTGGCAAAAATATAATTGCATGACCATACTCCTGGGAGACTTTGTTCTGCACCTCAAAAAAAGCAAGTTACACCCATAGCCATGTGTGAATAAAAGCACAGATGGACTATATGGAACTTTCTTCCAAACAGGTAAAGGGAATTAGGCAGTGGAACATTGAAGCAACGTATTGATATTTAAACAACCATTTCTTCTTCATCCTTTTTTTTTTAAGTCCAGATTGATTGACCTACCAGAGAGCAGAATAGAAGAATGTTGTGGTTTTACTTGGGAGGTGGGTTCAAAAGCTTTTTGCTGCTAAATAGTATGGATGATTTTTATTTTATTTTATGATGGAAAAATAGACTTATCCTGAGTAACCCTGATTGCAAAAACTCAGTCCAACTTTTCAAACGGATACTATTGAATCAAGTGCTCTAAATTAATCTTCAGTTTTCTGGCTTCAGAAAAAAAAATACCATGTCCATTCTGAAATGGAACAAAGTTTAAACACAGCTTTCTCTTCTGCTCCTGGGTGGTTTGACACAATTCTAAACTAAAGACTTGTGCACTCACAGCATGACCAAGATTACCTCCCCCCTCTCCTGCTGTTTCTTTATGGTGGCCCTTGATTACAAACCTGCTATTACAGCCTTCTGGAATCCTTAACCCTTTCAAAGTAGTTTTTTATTTCCTCTCTTTCTGAGTCTGTCCCATACATCAGTGATGGGTCTTGCTGAATCACCTCAGAACTTGGGACTTTTGTAGACCTGTTACATAACCATAACATTCATAAGCTTCTATGGTGCAAATGTGTAGTTTACTGAAGTTTAATTGTTAGATTGTATTTTTTTATTGTTATGAAGGCTTGCCTTAGAGTTTGTGAACAAAAAGAGTGTTGGTTCAGAGCATGAGGTTTGGGGCCCAACAACACTACTTGTGGGTAAATCTGAGGATCCCTTACTAGCTCCATGGCTTTGGGGTTGTTTTGAACTGTCTGATTAGTTTTGTCATCTGAAAAGGGTTTGAGAGTGAAAGCTACCTCAGAGAATTGTGGGGATTAAATGAGTCAATGTGTGCAGCACCTAAAATTGCATTTGACACATAGGAGCTCAGTAAATGTTAGCTCTTAGTGACTGAAAGTGGAATGTCACTTTTAAGATGTGAGAAAGAGTAAACTTTTCAAAATTGATTCTCAGAATCCTGTAAATGATTGGTCTAAACTAGCCACATTGATATATGTCATTAAAGGCTAAGATACAAAGTATTTAAGTCTGTGTATATGGCAGGATTAGATTTTTCATTATAAATATTTAAGAACTAGGTAGCACAGACTTATCACAAAAGAATTAGCATATGAAAATAGTTTAAATTATAATTATAATTTATAATAAATTAAAATTAAAATTATGAATAGCTACCAAACGAATGTGTTCAGTCCTAAGAATGTGAAATCCAATGATACACTCTGAGACAGACAGGGACATAGTTCCTGCTGCCCCATAGTGGCAGTTCATGTCATTGCAGTTTCTTCCCTGCAGGTGGCTAGTGGAGGGACCTCATGTAAATGTAATCAAGAGAGTGCTACAAAGGTAAACACAACCTTCTCTAGTCTTATCAGTAAAGACCACTGGGGAAAATAAATGATAGGAAAAGAAAAACAGGATCCTGACCACATAAGGAAAAAAACCCCAGAAGTGTCAGAAAGAGCCTCCCTGAGGAGTATGATGCCTGGGAAGATGCCATTAATCCAAATGGCAGAATGTCCCTCAACTGCTTGTGAGTCTGTATGCATGGCTATGCAGATTGGCCATTGCAAGTCTGCTCCTTTGTTCTTTCTATCTATCTATCTAATCTAGTCTATCTAGTTTATTTTTCAAGAAATACTACATTTGTGGTAGTACCCAGTGTAGGTGTACTTAGAAAACTAATAATTTGGTAACACTTCAAGCCACCATATTTGAAAAAACAAATATCCTTTATTTAGAAGGGAGGCTGAGCTTACAGGGCAAATGCAGAGTGCGAAAAATTGCAACATCCTCAACTTCTTCTATGTCTTTCTAAGCAATTCAGCTCTGCCCCCAAACTTGCATTTCCTACTTAGCAAGCAAAAGTTCTATGATTCATTAAGGCTACTCATTCTTAGAAGGCAATCTGTGATCAATTATTGTTTCCAGAGAATGTTTTGTATCCATCCAAACAGCTGATTGAAGTATTCACTCCCCACATACAGGTCTCTCTCTAACAGGACCGCTGGTCAGTAGATTTTTTTCTTCATCTCATTGTAATTTCAATTGGGTATTGGCAACTGCTTGGTATTGGTGTGTCAAATATTGCCTAGTTCTGCACTGTCCAGGCTTTTAAACTTGAATTTCAACATCTCCCTTGCTCCCAGATCCAATCTGTTGTCACACTTGGTCCGTTTTGACCCTTCAGCATCAGCATCAGCATCAGCATCAGCACCACTTCCCCACCATGCTTTTCTCTCCATTCTCCTGATGCTGCAAAGGTCAAGCCCCAATTATATCTACATTTTGCCACAGCTAGAACTCATTCCCCCCCACACACCCCATCAAAAAACAGTGTGATAGGGAAAGTATATGCTTTGGAGTCAGAAAAACCTTGGTTTGAATTCCAACTTCACCACTTACTTTGCTGTGTAATCTCTGGTAATTGATCCTAATAGTCTTCATCTTAAAATGACAACATAACTTCTCTTCAAATGGTTATTTTTACATAAGACTCCAACATACTGTTGGGCACAGTGTTGATACTTATCAAAATACCAGTTTCCATTTTCCCTTATCTTCTCTGTGGAGGATTTAAGGGTAGGACAGTGGAAACTGTTGTCTTGGTTACCAGTTATAAAGGAGTGCATTTTAAGTTGTAGGGAATTTAACAGTAACAATGTAAATGACTAAAAGATCATTCGCTTGTTATATTGGGCATTTATAACTCTAAAAATGATAAAATGTTTCTCTAAAATATTTTGTTGCTCTAAGTTCTAAAGAATTGCGGCTTTTGCTATTGAATTTCAGCAGTAACTTTAAATTACAAGAGCTTCAAATTAGCATGTTTGTATACATAGACATTATTCCAGAGAATGCCCCATCAGGTAGTCCCCCCCAGGCACACGCAGACAAGCTATGCATTTTTGTTCCCTTAGTATGTTCATGTCAGGCCGGAGGTATTTAAGCATGCTGCAGATACGGTTTTGTATCTCTCAACCCTGTGATATTGCATGTTCTCGCATTTAAACAGTAGATCTAAAATAAACAGTGATAGCCCAGTGTTTATAAAGATAAAGAAGCAGAACATGAGTTAGTTCCATTCTGTCAGTTTATGTGAGCATTTGGAGTGTTTGTGTTTTAATTTTTTTAATTCTTGTGAAATATAATGCTTATGAATCTCTACCAAATTCATCCTATAATTAAGACTGTTGTCAGCTGATTTCTCAAAAGAGACTTTACAGGCAAGAAGGGACTGGAAAGAAGTATTCCAAGTCATGAAAGGCAAGGACCTACATCCAAGATTGCTCTATCCAGCAAAGCTTTCATTTAGAATGGAAGGGCAGATAAAGTGCTTCTCAGATAAGGTCAAGTTAAAGGAGTTCATCATCACCAAGCCCTTATTTTATGAAATGTTGAAGGGACTTATCTAAGAAGATTAAAAAAAAACATGTATAGTAAAAGACCATAACTGCCCATAGAATATTGGTTGCCTCATGTGAAAGAAAATTTTCAAACTTAAAATTAATAAAACATATTTTCCAATCAACTCTGAATAATGAGAGGTTGGCAAATCTGCTTATATTTTCTATTGACCAGGAATATGCAGAAATCTCAGTTTTGATGAAGTTGCAAAAATTAAAGCTTTTTAACAGAAATTTTAATGTTAACATTTATTACTGTGGTGGACCAATGTGTATGCATAAGATTTTCTCTTTTTTCAAAAGTATGGTATATGATGTAAAAACATTAAAAACTTTTTTTAAAGCTTTTACTTATTTATTTTTAGAGAGAGAGAGGAGAGGAAGGGAAAAGAGAGGGCGAGAATCAGGAGATTACCTCTCTCATGCCCTCAGCCAGGGACCAGGCCCTTACTCAAGGCACGTGCTCTGACCTGACAGGAACCAAACCAGCAACCTTTCACCTTGCAGTATGAAACTCAGCTAACTGAGCCACACAGGTCAGGGCACATTAAAAACTTTACCCATTGTATATGTATGTATGTGTTTGCTCAATAATATTAATTTTGTTTTTAATTTTTTAGTGGCATAATAATATCACAAAATTATAGAAGATAATCTGAAATTGTTGCTCTTCTTTCCTGTCCATTACCATTTATTTCATTTCACAATTCTTACAAAAAGTAATTCTGTCATAAAGAGGAGATGGTATTAAAAAGTGATCCTTTTTGCATGGCAAATGTGGCATTGACTCATCTTAATTCCAGGCCTTCTCTCATCAGTTCTTTTTATACATTAATACAGTTATATTCCTTGAAGCACAGATATGATCATGCCATTTACTTATCAAACATTTTTGGGGGGTTATTCTTTTGTGTAGAATAAAATCACATTAACCTCTCTTAGTGTCTGGCAGTCATGGCTTGCCATCTCCTTGAAAATGGTATCTCCCCATCTTTCCTGTCCTGTGTCCCCTGTTCCAGCTACTTACTTATAAGTCCTGACATAGGTCCTCTCACATCCTGCCTTTCTACCTGTGCTGATTGTCACCTCCAGCCGGAATGTCCCAGTCTCTCTTTGTATTTCCTAATCCCACGTGGAACCAGAACCAGCTCTATGCTATCCTTTCAAAAGCCTTCCCTGATACTCTAAGGAGAAAAAAAAAGTATTATGCTCCTTTACTCCGAATTCTCATAGCTCTTTGGGCCATGAGGCTTCCCCTCTTCTAAATTTTTGTATCTTTCGTGGTGCTTGTATATTTCTATGTTTATGTTAATTTGTTTATACTTTTCTCTCTTGTAGTAAAAGCTTCTGGAAGGCAAACTTTACGTCTTATTTATCTAATTCAGAGAAACATCAAGCCTGCTTGCATAAGTATGCTGCCTCTTCTGCTTCCCATTTTCCCTTGCTGTACAGCCTGAGATCTTCAAGTTCATGGATCTTCACTTAGCCTGGGATCTGAGACAGCCCTGAAATTCAGTATACAATTGTGTGTTTACATGTGTAACTGTTCTATTAAATGAGATAGACTCAAAGGGATTTAATGAGCCACCATCCTTTCAAGAATGTCCACTGGGCTAGTTTTTCTGGCTCTTGGATAAAATTTTGTCAACTTTCATAGATTTTCTGCCCCTTTCCTATCATAGCTACAATCTCATTGCAGAAATTGGAATGTCCTGACAATGCTAAATTTTACCTGAGTTTTTACCTAATTTTTACCTAAATTTTACCTAAATTTTACCTAGGTTACTAGAAAACACTGATGGGTAAGAAATCCTCCTCTTTGTGTTCTGGGAAACAGCTTATGGTATATAACCACCGTTCTCCATGTGACTTAGATAAGACAAATGCATGCCCCCTCATTTACCTATAAGTGGGCCAGGCTCAAACCCTGTAAATTTTCATTCTTTGCCTCATAAATGAACAGCTGAACCTCTTTCCCCACAAATCAGTAGGATCCTCTGTTGACTGAACTGGTTAAGTTTCTCTTCTTCCCCCATGAGTAACAGTGAAAACTGGAAGCTCTTCTCTAATTTAGAGTTTCCTTCTGCCCCAACACGGCACTGTTTCAGATCTAGAGGGCCCCTTGGCTTCTTTTCTCTTTTCTTTGTCGGCTGTTCACCATTTGCTAGCTAAAGCCTCTCATGGCTGGCAGTGGGGTAACAGGGTTTGTGGAAGGGACTTTGGCTGCTGTCGTTCAGATCTGGTATTGATGATCTCTGGGCTTTTCCTTCTTGGTACATATTTCTTGGTTTCTTGGAAAGTTCCACCACTGGGAATATCCAATGCCATCTTCCCTCCTCCAGTTGGCTAGCTCAGCCTCCACGACTCAGAAGCTGACCCTTCTGCTGGGTCATTGTGCTCACCAACCTCCTCCCCTGACAGTACTTCTGAATCACGTCCCTATTAAAAGGAGCCCAGACTGGTTCCCTCCTGTACAATTGTTTCTTTGGAGCAAAGCAGCTCACTCCCAGTGCACCCCAGTGTTTCTCAGTAGCTCAGTGTCTTCATATTTCTCAGTCAGGAGGTAGAGCCTAGCTCACTGTGTCTCCCAAGTACTCTGGACAGCGTGTAACCCTCTCACTTGGCTCCACTGCTCTCTGTGCTCTGCCCTTCCCCACAGGAAGCAATAAGGAAAATAATTTGACCCCATATGATTCTATTAGCCTGAGATAGCTAAGAGAATCCTCCCTCAGATCCTCAAGCCACACAACAAGCAAAGGATTTCAAAACCAGCTTTTGCAAATCTTGCAGAGGTGGTATAGGACCTTAATTTGAAATATGGAGATTTGTGACACCTACCTTTGTGCCTTTGCCAAAACTATGCAGAAAATCACCATTTTACATAAATTTTTTTTTTCTGGAGCAGTTAGTCAAACTGGTCGTCAAATTCTCAAGATTGTCTTCCACCCAAAGAATGGTGAGACTGATATGTTATACCAGAGGGCCTGCTGCACACTTTCATTGTGCCTGTGTCATTCACTCAGCCTTGGCAGCTCTTAGCCCTGTCTCAGTGTAATGTATTTCTGTTTGTCATTCAAGAGTTAGTAACAACCTTTTCTCTTCTCTGAAGCCACTCTTTTCACTCTTCCATCATGCAGAATACATTCCTGCCTTTCACGTGCTTTCACCAGCTTTACCCATGTGTCTGTATAATACTTCACTTTTAACTAATTTTTCAATTCAACAAATACTGACTGAGTGCCCTAGATGTGCTAGCTCCAGTGGGAGGCCTCGAAGACACAGCAGGGAGCAACGGTAGACATGGTCTCTGGCCTCATGGAGCCTTGTTTCTCCCGCTACATCAGGAGCTCAGGGAGGGAGGGTTTTCTGTTTATTAATCTTTGATCCTCGGCCTTCTGGGAAGTGCTGAATATATGTACTAAAAGGAGAATAGGCTCATGAGGTCTGAAAAAAGCTTTTGAAACTACACTGAAAACTCAGAATCTGGCATAGTAGCTTCTGTGGGGGTTGGTGTAGCTGCTGGCCTCTACGGCTGTTTCAGAGCAGGTCAGTAGGAGTACGACTTGCTCATAGATTTTTTGGTCACATTCTTCAGCATCTAAAACTAGTGCACTGTTGATAAATTGTAATATTGCATTTACTCAACTTAGTGTGTAACTACAACGTGGGAAAATATGCACTTGGTGATGGTGATGATCAAAGAATAATAAACCAAATTCTTTATCCTAGAGGAGTTTACCACTTGAAGAAAAGAGAGGCAAAAAAGTGTATGACATAAAGTAAAATACATATCAAAAGAAAAGTGTAAATGATGGTGTGGGAGATGCCAGAAGTGGAAAATGATCACTGGGACTGTGGTCTTAGATAAAAGAAAATCTTCATAAAAACGATGCCATTGGCACTGAAACTTGAAAACTGTAAAGTGTGAAAAGCAGAGCTCTTCAGGCAGAGAAGACCTGAAACAAAAGCACGGAGACAGGAAAGGGCAGTTTATGTTCATTGATCTGTAAATAGTTACATGTGTACATGTCTCACAGTTTCCCAGGTAGAGTTTGTCCTTGGCTCCTAAGCACTCACTTTAGTTCTTAAAGAACAACATGGAATCCTTAGAGCTTGTGCTGCCCCAGTGACTTGAGAGCAGTCAGTCGGGGATCTATGTAAAGACTTCGGGAGTTCAAGGGCTTGTCCCTCTCTTTAGTGTCTGCTCTTAGTGGGAAGAAGACTGCATGGACATATTTCTTACTTAAAATTAACAAGCTATTTGTAACAATTTTTCTTTTGTAGCTTAAGTCTTACGATTTTTTAAAATTGCCATTAGGCTTTTCATATGGATGCATTAAAAGTAAAATCTAGGGCAGTATGTTCTTGGGATCACATTTTAACTCAGCGACACTGTTTGCCCCTCCTGGGAAGGGTCACAACTTTGTGGGTCACATACTTGACTCAGAATCAAAGTAGTTTTCCGCCTAGCTTAGGCATTTTCTTCCACATTTATCTGTATTCTCCTGCATTGATTTTGTGTTTTTTGTCAACTACCTCTCCCTAGATTTTTCTTTTTCTGGCATACTTTCACTTTATAGGCTCTCTGCGTAAAGCCAGGAAAATGAACACTTGCTTGATTTATTTCTCTCAGTCTTTAAATCTGCACGGATTGGCGCTCAACTAATAAGGCTAATTGGCATTACTCATTATCCCCACTAGGGTGTGGCAGTCATCAGGTTAATTTACATTGTTTATTTCATTAATCCTCATCTTAATCCTTAAAACGGACAATACTAGCCCACAGATGAGGAAACCCAGATTCAAAGAGATTAAGTAAATCCCTTAGCAAGGGGCAGGGCAGGACATTTAAACACACTCTGCCACCTTTAAAGTTGGGTCTGTCATTGAATGGTCCTTGAACTTTGAGATGTACAGTTAAAGTTGTATGTATTTAAATAATTTGCTATACATTTAGAAAATGGTACCTCCTTATGGGAACTATAAACTTAAATAAATATTTTAACATAATAATAGTTGTCTTGTTTAGACTACTACCATAAATGTTAACATGATATAAAGCAAAATATGATACCATCTCCCCTTTGCACACGTTTCATCTGTCACTATGTTCAAATGACAGAACTGGTGAAATACAGCTCAGAAGTTGCTGAGGCTCACAGATGGATGCAGAGACTCTCTCAGCTCTGCCCCTCCTTTGCAGATCAGGACACTGAGCATGGGAAAGTCTGAGTCCTTGCCTGAGGTTACTTGGATGGTGACGAAGCATGACTAGAAGATCAGTTCCTGACCTCTACTGTAGGACTTTTTGTTACTAAAACATTATACAAGTCTTAACAATATTAAGTCTTCCAATCCATGAACACAGGATGTTTTTCCATTTTTTTTATGTGTGTGTCCTTCAATTTCCTTTACCAATATACTGTAGTTTTCAGGGTACAAGTCATTCACTTCCTTGGTTAAGTTAATTCCTAAGTATTTTGTTCCTTTTGGTATAATTATAAATGGGATTGTTTTCTTAATTTTCTTTTCAGATAGTTCATTTTTAGTGTATAGAAATGCAATTGATTTTGTATGTTGATTTTGCATCCTGTAACTTCCCTGAGTTCATTCATTAGTTCTAACCATTTTTTTGTAGAGCTTTTAGGGTTGGCTTTATATAAGATCATATCATCTGCAAACAGATAATTTTACTTCTTCCTTTCTGCTTTGGAAGTATTTTATATTTTTCTTGTCTAATTGCTTTGTCTATGACTTCCAGTGATATTTAAATAAAACTAGCAAGAGTGGGCATCCTTGTCTGGATCCTGATATTAGAGAAAAAGTTTTCAACCTTTCTCTGTTGAGTATGATGTTAGCTGTGATCTTGTCATATGAGACCTTAATTACACTGAGGAACATTCCTCTGTACCTAGTTTGTGGAGTGTTGTTTTTTTTTTAATCATGAAAGGATGCTTAATTTTGCCAAATGCCTTTTCTGCATCTATTAACATGATCACATATTTTAATTCTTCCTTCTGTTAATATGGTTTGTCACATTGATTGCTTTTTTCATTGATTTTGATTTTTTAAAATTTTTTATTGTTGTTCAACTACATTTGTCTCTATTTTTACCCCAACACACCCCCCATCCCACTCATCCCCACCCTGAAACCCACCCCCTTTGGCTTCGTCCACATGTTCTTCGTATTTCATTTGTTGAACCATTCCTGCATCCCAAGGATAAATCCCACTTGATCATCATGTATAATACTTTCAATATGATGTTGACCTCTGTTTGCTAGTATTTTATTGAGGATTCTTGACTCTATGTTCATTATGGATATTGGTCTGTAGTTTTTTTTTTCTTTGTATTATCTTTGTCTTGGTATCAGAACTCATAAAATGAGTTGGGAAATGTGTATACTGTTGATAAGAACGTAAAATAGTGCAACCAATATGAAAAACAGTATGAATACTTCTAAAAACAGAGCTACTATATAATCCAGAAATCTCACTCCTAGATATATATCCAAAAATAATTGAAATTAAAATACATGGATGGGTCTGGAAGACATTATACTAAGTTATATCACATACAGTCAAATTATGAAGGCTTCCACTTATGTGAGGTATTTAGAAGTCAAACTTATAGAAGCAGAAAATGGAATGGCAATTGCCAAGAGATAGTGGAGGAAGAAATGGGCAGTTGTTCAATGTGTATAAAGTCACAGTAATGCAAGATGAATAATCCAGACATCTGCTGTATAACATAGTGCCTAAAGTTAGCAATATGATGTGCACTTAAACTTTTGTGAAGATGGTGTTCCTCATGCTAAAAAACAAAAAACAACCCCCCCAGACAAACCAACAAATAAAACTATCTCACCCTGGTTGGGTGGCTCAGTTGTTTGGAAAGTCATCCCATACACCTAAAGGTTCTGAGTTCTATCTAGGTCAGTGCACATATTTAGGTTGTGGCGGGTTCAGTTTCTTGTTGGGGCAAATACAGGAGGCAACTGATCAATGTTTCCCATCAATGTTTCTCTCCCTTTCTCTTTCTCTAAAAAATTGATAAACATATCCTTGGGTGAGTATTTTTTTTAAATCTTATTTTGATAAAACTCAATCAATGCAATTCAGTGGTGATTTATTTTAGAATTAGCTACAAAATACATATAAACATAAAGCACATAATTTTCTCCTCCACTGTTTTGTCTTATTTACATGTTGTATCCTTCTACTTGGTCTTCCTATGCCATCTCCTTTATTTGTTCCTATGTATGGAATTCTCTTTCTGTTTCCACATTTTCTCCTTGACCTCTATAACTATTCAATTGTTTTTTAAAATACCAATCTCAATATATTTATGATTATATTATTTTTGTTAACTTCTATAAAATATATTTCTCTATTTGTCCCTTAATGTGGTTTGCCTTTGAAATATCATACCAGTATCAGTCACCCTTTGGAATTATTCCTAACATTTAATTTTTTAGCCATATTTCTGAGTTACTTCCTAAGTAATATTAACTGTCATTTTGTCATTATTGCGTAATCTATTAATATCCAACTTTCATCCCATAAAGTAAGCACTGTTGATATATTTTATTTTTTCTTAAATATTAGCAGCATAGGACCTGTGACTAAAAAGTGAGCTGTGGGCTCAACAACTGCCTCTGTCAGCAATTAGCTGGGAAATTGAGGCCGAATCACTTATTTATATATTTTTTCATTTTTCTAAACTGTGAAATATGAATGATAATCATCCCAGTTTGTATATGTGGGAGAATTAAATGAGATCACACATTTAAAGCCATTATTTAAAAAATGCATTCCCAACTGAAAGTCTGTCTCAACACATTCATATTGACCCCATTCAAAGAACAGGAGACAGGCATTCTCCCTCTTTCTAGATATATACTTCACAAATATCTTTAAGACAATGATAAAAACTATATTTCATATCCTTTATAATCCTCTCACCACTTTATCAAATAACTTTTTTCATTTTTACATAATAGTAATCACAAGATATCTACAATTTGGAATTCCTGTTCATGGAACAATTATAAACATTCCCCACAGTGTTAAATTTCATAAGTATAATTTTAGTGCTATATGATACTCCTGGAAGTTGATAATTAGTGATTTATCTTAACCCTTTTCCTTGTTATTGGGCATTTATATGGAATAGCAGAAAGTGCATGGATTTTAGGATTAACATAATTGATTTAACTACTGGTTGAGCAGTATTGGACAGGCTTTTTAACATCTCTGAGCCATAATTTTTTAATTTATAAAATGGATATAATTATTTACATCTTCCAGGATTATTTCATTTAAAAATTTGTATGGATAAGGCTATGATGTGAAGTGGTTAGCAAAATACCTCTCTCCTACTGTACCCCAAAAGAGTTTGCACCCATCTCCACTCCAATATTTGCTCAAGTGTTTGTCTTTAAATGAATAACTGGACTGCATATGTTGTCTTTTACTAAAAAAACTAGGTTATCAAGTCTAAACTGAGCCCAGGTGAAAAAAATCTTTCTTTTAAATGCTTCTTTTGTGTTCAAAATTGAACACAAAACCAACGACAAGCAAAAGCCAACCCACAAAAACTGATTTCTTATTCATGTCAAGTTACATGAGCATCTAATACAACATTATATATTTCATTATTTTATCTTCTTCTTTTGGTTCACAGGTCAGCACTCAATCCACTGAGCCACACCAGCCAGGGCTTATCTTCTTCTTTTATCGAATGTATTGGGGGTGACACAGTTATACAGGTTTCAGGTGGACAATTCTACATCACATCATCTGTACACTGTAGTGTGTGTTCACCACCCCAAGTCACGTCTCTGTTCATCACCATTGATCCCCCCATCGAATACAAAGAAGAGTAGCAGACCCAGAAGTATGAGACTCTGCCTGTAATCTCTAACTATACATTCCAGTAGGTCAAAGCAACATTTGAACAGATTAAGTCAGTCAAGTATCCCCTTTTTCATAATAAAAAAAAACTGCATCAGAATTTTTATAATAAATTCACAATTGGAATAGGTGATAATTATTCAAATCTGTTTCCTTACTTTCCATGGATGTACTGAGATACCATTAATTTTCTATGTCACCTCTCAGAGGCTTTTCCAATTTCAAAAATATGTGTTGGAACAAAAGGAAAATATTTATAGTAAAATACATTTTTGGAAGTGCAAATGAAATCACCAAAATATGAAAAGTGAATTTTGGATCCATGCTGAACGCTACTCAATCCTCTTTCCTTTCTTATGATTCCCTTAGAATATTTCATTGCTTAGGTCATTAAGTAATTTTGGATAGAGTTCAGGTTTTTTTAAAATCAATATTGACCTAAAACACAATTGGCGCTGAGCTAGGAATAAAATATATCACATGGTACATTGTATCAGTGAGATGACATTAAAATTAAATGTTTTCGTCTAAAAATATGTATAAGAATTGACTTAGGAAAGGTCATTGCAGGCTATTGAACACAAACTATTATTTGAAAGACTTAAAAGTCCATTTTAATTGGAAATATGATGATTATATATATTATTAGATATGAATTATGCTAAAATTGTGCCTAAAATTTCAATTAAGCTTCCAGATTGGCACTGTTCAGAGTAACCACTGTGAGGAAGAGATGGTACAGACCAAAGCTCAGCCTCTGAAATGTTTTCTGAGTTGAGCTTGAAGTAACTTTCAGCTTTCATCTTCAGTATCTTTGTTGCAACCTTTTAGCACTGAATGCTGAATTCTTGACAAAAATTTAAGATTCAAGTTTCTGAAGACAAACACAGGCTTATATTTTTAAACTAATTTCAGATACAGAAGAGTCAGAACTTGGTTGATGCTTAAGGTAGATCTACTATCTTTCTTGAGTTGTTGGCATAGTTTCTGTGCTTTGTTTTTTGGGCAGGTGGTTTTCAGTTACAAGTCAAAGGAAGGGCTAGCATTTAAGTGGTGTGATTTCAGGGATAACTATGAGCATTTCCCTCTCTCCCAGCTAAACCAAATTTCCCTATCTGCTCTATGGTACTTGAAATTCTCTTAATAAAGAATCTAGATTTAAATTCCACACCTGAAGATAAGAGAAGTGGGGATTAAAACACAAATACTCCCTTTGAAAGAGAATGCATTGACTTACAGTCACACTAAAATATTTGGTTATATCAGATCCTTGACTCAAAGCAAGTTTTGTTATTGAGGTAAGAGGAGAAGAAATAAACTTCATAGAAGGTAACATGTGTTGGAAGAGTTTTATCATGAAAACTGTTTCCACTTTTTTACCTTCCTTAAGCAAATTCATTTTAGCTACATTCAAGTGTGGGTCTCATTCTTTCATTTGGTAAATATAGTACTTCTCTCTTTTTAAAGAACAGTTTGCTCTGAAATATTGGATGCTCTTAGTGCCTCTCAGTATCCTAGTTTGGAAAAAAAAAACAGACTAGAGCACTAAGGATGTGTGTTTGGAAGGGTTTTTTTTTCTTTTTTAAAAATTTGATTTATTTATTTTTAGAGAGAGAGGGAGGGAGGGAGAAAGAGAAGAAGAGAAATGTCAATGTGTGGTTGCCTCTCTCATGCCCCCTACTGGGGCCTTGACAAACAAGGCATGTGCCCTGCCTAGGAATTGAACTGGTGACCTTTTGGTTTGCAGGCCATTATTCAATCCACTGAGCCACACCAACCAGGGCCATTTGGCATTGTTGAGCCTCTATTTGACAATCTGTAAATTGTTATGAAGAAACTTGTAAATAATATTACATGATTTCAGTTATAGGTAAAATTTTAAAATAAAAAATACATGAACAAATAAAACAAAACAGTTTCATAGAAACAAAGAACAAATTGATGGTTGCCAGAGGGGTGGGGGTGGGGCAGTGTGAAGTGAAGGGTGAAAATGGTGAATGGATGATAATAGGCAATGATGGTATAACTTTGCATGGTGGCAGATGGTCACTAGACTTAGGGGGGGTGATCACATTGTCAGCTATATTAATGTCAAATCCCTATGTTATACACCAAAAACTAACATAGTATTGCATGACACCTGTACTTGAAGAAAAAATAAAAGATAATAAATAAAATTTAGTTGGAGTTTTAATTTTAAAAAAGCTTATAGATGTCTGAAGATTAGATCTTTTTTGAAATTCCCAAGAAAGTGGATACTGCAAACTTCTTACTGGTATTGAGAAAGATTCCAGAACAGATTATTAAAAGATTGGCTGTCTGAGCTCAAATGATAAGTGGTAATCATTGCGTTTATTTAAAAAAGTATAACTACTTTTGGATTTATTCCTTTTTGGGGCTGTGGACTAAGAGCATGGTATGGCCATAGTGCTTCCTAATTTCAGTAAAGCATTTAATAGACTCTCAAATGTATTAGATGGAGGAATTTGATCTGAAAAATAGTATAGTTAGATGGATTTGTAACTTGTTAGGGAACCATGTGCAAAGATCACTGATTAAAATTAACTTATGTTATCTTTGGCCCTGCTCTATTCAATATATTCAATTATGACTTTATTTGAAAATATAATTTGGAAGTACATACCTAATAAAGTCATAGATGATGTGAAACAACATGGTGATCTAATATATCAGATGATCAAATCAATGTTCAGAATTGATTGGCAGGCATTCTGTACTGGCAGGCTTATAGTTAATAGGAGTAATTTAGGACCCCAAACTCACTGCTCAAATTTAAGATGAATTGCATATGGTTTAAGAGCAACATATGTGAGAAAGAAATGTGGATGGAAGTACTCACTGCACAGCAAGCATGCTGACAGATCTGTTCTCCTCTGTGCTGCTGAGACCATACACTATGGTGTGTTCAAGACACCACCTTTTAGTTGTAGCACAGATAAACTATAGTGTGTCCAAGGGAAGAGACTGAAGTAGTGAAGAAAACTTGTTGTTTGTATTATGAAAAGTTTCTGTATATGAAATTTGGATAGTGTTACCATTTTCTCTGTCATGTGGGAACTATCATTTGTTGAATAACCATGCAAATTTTCTGGAACTTTAGTCAATGCTGGGGACAGTGATCCTTTCTAGTATGATGATATAATCATCTTCTCATCATAGGCTATGGAAGTCAGAGAATACAGCTCTGATGAATTAAAGAAAACATTCTTTGCTTTCCCAAAACGAGAAAAGAAGAGAAAGAATATATGAATCCACTGTATTTCAAAAAGCAGTGGAGAAATCCAAAATTTTACGTTTCATGTTCAATTGTTAAGAATTCTTCTTAAATAATAGGAATCAGAGATTTCTGTCCCACTTTTCCCCCACAACAATGGTGACTTCTAGTTTATCTTTACTTCTACATTATTCCATTTTTAATCTTAATGCTGTCCACATACACTCAGTATATGTTAAATGAAAGTGTTAATTGACTTCTTTGAAATGTATACCAAGTAATAATGACCTAAATAGTGTTTCAAAGGACAAAATGAATTATTTTTTATACAAAGATTGCAGAAAAGAAAACCTGGAAACTTTGAAGTGACCCACTTCTGGAACTGGAAAATCAAATCCTGTTTTAAAAAATTAAGTCCAAAATATTTTGGCTTAGATATTTGTTTAACCTCCATCAACTTAAAGGAACTTTATTTAAAAATATAATTTGGAAGCACATACCAGCCACTTCATAGCACAGAAAGAAACAGAATGGTGAAAAATAGCAGCAATTATAGAACTTGTCATTCCAGAGTCGAAAAGGTAAAGTATTAGCAACGAGAAAGGATAAAGTTACATGTTCTTTTGTTGCTGGCACCACTAAGAGAAGAAAGAAAGACTGGGATAATAAAAGAATAAGATTTTTGCAATTTTGTGGCTTGGGTTACTAAGCACTTACAATAAATAAAGCTTCAAACACAAGCACACCATCTAAGACAACTATGTATTAAAAACCAAAAAGAACCTTCAGGACCAAATCACTATTTTTCCAAAAACTGAACTAAATTATTTTGTAAAAACAAAGTACTCTGAATGATTTGATCATTTAAATCATTCAAAACAATCATTTTTGTTTGTTTTAGCTGTAAGTCTTAAAGTACTTGGTTGGTTGGTTGATAAAAAAAAACACAGATTAAGTGGGAGCCAATTTAAAGTATACCAATAATGTTTATGTGCTCTTTTGATATTTAAGTGGTCATCAGAGTCAGAAATTAAATGATTAATCTAGGTGTTAAATTCTGATAGCCCCTGAATCTCCCCAAAAGAATATGTTTTGCAAGGCATCAGCAGGTAATTAACCTAAGATTATAAAATAGAGAAATTCCTAACCTTCAGTCTTATCAAAGTATTGTGAAAATTGGTGATTTAAGAGAAATTCCGGTTGTTATTACTACTTAGCTAGGTAGGATCCCCAAAGCAAATGAAAATAAATATGAACAGAGCTTGCAACCCTATTTTTATGAACTTGAGTACTTTGGCTATTGGCGATTGCAATGTCTGGAGAGAGAAGAAAAAAATTAGTGGAAAACACCAGTGAAAATTTCCTGTTGGTGTAAGAGAGTGCAAAGGTAAGAACTTCCTAAGAACCAAAGTAGATAATATTGTCACACGAAGGCAAGCTTCTAACTCTGTTGTCTTTATTAGAGGTACTGGGAACAATACATGGAGATCAGCTTTAGGGACTACTTATCTCAAGAAACTTCATTCTTACCAAGTGCAAATATTGTAGGGAATAGGTTTAAAACAACTTCCCAGAAAGAAACTACTAGTCTTATTCTTGGATTGTCAAGACAACACTCTGAAAACTGATGAAAATGTCACTATTAATTTAAAACATTTTAACTTCCAGATGTTTCCAGGAATTCCAATTTCTTAGAAACTTTGTTAAGTTTAGTAAAGCTCCTGTAGAAGTAACTAAATTTAATGGACGATGGAATAATAAATTTGCTTCAATTTCAAAATTATTTCCTAAGTGCTCAGCAAACTCATATGGTGATTCTCAAATGTACAGTATTGCAAAATAAGCATCCAATGAAATTATACATGAACAGTTATCTTGGGTCTTCAGAAAAAAAATTATCTTATGAACATGCAGATAATTTTCAATAAATCTCCATTTTAACATTTTAAAAAATTGTGAGGTATACATACAGGAAAACATAGAAAATATAAATATACAGTACAGCCATATTTGTGAAGTCAACTCATATGGAATTTATTATAGGTCATGAAACAGAACTCGGTTTGTACCCTAGAAGCTCCCTGTGTGCTCCACCTGATCATTACTTTTGCCACAGACATTGTCTTCTTTTCCTTAATAGATTTGCCCTTTCTCTGTACATGTCTACACAGCAAAGTTTAGTTTTACCTCTTTCTGGTATTTACATGAATGGAATCATAATGCATGCATTCTTTTGTTTCTTGCTTCATCTGCTGAATCATGTTTGTGAAATTCATTGATGTTTTAGAAAGTATCTATAGTAACAATTATTTTTTCTGCATTGGTATTTCATTGTATGAATATATTATACTATAATATATTTTTCCATTCAACTATTTTTGGACATGTAGTTTGTTTTCTAATTTATTGTTTTGATTAATTCCTTTATGAACATTCTATATGCAAATCTTGGATCACACGTGCTTAAGTTACTTTAGGAAATATACCTAGAGTAAAATTATTAAGTAATAGAATATACATACTTTCAACTCTATTAGGTGACTCCAGATTTAGTCTTTTTTATTGAATTTATTGGGGTGGCATTGGTTAATAAAAGTGTATAGGTTTCAGGTGTACATCATTGGTACATTGCATTGTGTGTTCACTACCCCAAGTCAAGTGTCCTTCCATCACCATTTATCCCCCTATACCCTTCTCTACCCCCTCCCCTCCCCATCTCTGTCTGGTAATTACCATACTGTAGTTAAATGAATGTATTGTACATTATAGCATCATTTTTTATTATTGTAGGGCTATGTCTTTTAATACATTTTATTGATTATGCTATTAGAGTTGTCCCATTTCCCCCCTTCACTCCCCTCCACCCTGCACACCCCCTTCCACCCGCATTCCCCACCTTTAGTTCATGTCCATGTGTCATACTTGTAAGTTCTTGTCTTCTACATTTCTCACACTATTCTTAACGTCCCCCTATTTTTTACCTACCATTTATGCTACTTATTCTCTGTACCTTTCCCCCCTCTGCTCCTCCCATTACCCTGTTGATAACCCTCCGTGTGATCTCCATTTCTGTGATTCTGTTCCTGTTCTAATTGTTTGCTTAGTGTTTTTGTTTTTGTATTAGGTGTGGTCATTAATTATTGTGAGTTTGCTGTCATTTTACTGTACATGTTTTTTATCTTCTTTTTCTTAGATAAGGCCCTTTAACATTTCATATAATAAGGACTTGGTGATGATGAACTCCTTTAACTTGACCATATCTGGGAAACACTTTATCTGCCCCTCCATTCTAAATAAAAGCTTTGTTATATAGAGTAATCTTGGAGGTAGGTCCTTGACTTTCATGACTTAGAATACTTCTTTCCAGCCCCTTCTTGCCCACAAGGATTCTTTTGAAAAATCAGCTGACAGTCTCATGGGCACTCCTTTGCATGTAATTCTCTCCTTTCCTGATGCTGCCTTTAAGATTCTCTCCTTATCTTTAATCTTAGATAATGTAATTATGATGTGCCTTGGTGTGTTCCTCCTTGGGTCCAACTTCTTTGGGACTCCCTGAGTTTCCTGGACTTCCTGGAAGTCTATTCCCTTTGCCAGATTAAGGAGGTTCTTCATCATTATGTTTTCTAATAAGTTTTCAATTTCTTGCTCTTCATCTTCTCCTTCTGGTAGCCCTATGACTCAGATGTTGAAACATTTAAAGAGGTCCTGGAGGTTCCTAAGCCTCTCCTCATTTTTTTGAATTCTTATTTCCTCATTCTGTTCTGGTTGAATATTCATTTCTTCCTTCTTCTCCAAACCATTGAGTTGAGTCCCAGTTTCCTTCCCCTCACTGTTGGTTCCCTGTACATTTTCCTCTGTTTAACTTAGCATAGCCTTCTTTTTTTTTTTTTTTTTCGTCTAATTTGGGACCATATTCAACCAATTCTGTGAGCATCCTGATTACCAGTGTTTTGAACTGTGCATCTGATAGGTTGGCTATCTCTTCATGGCTTACTTGTATTTTTTTTTTTTTTGGAGCTTTGATCTATTCTTTCGTTTGGGCCATTTTTTTTGTGGGGGTGGTGGTCTGGGTACGCCTGTTACATAATAAGGGGTGAAGCCTTAGGTGTTCACCAGGATGGGGCAACCTATGTCACTGTGTTGTGATGCTATATGTGGGGGAGAGGTCTGAGAGGGAACTATGCTGCTTGCTCTGCTCTCTGCCAATTTTCAGTTACTTCCTTCGCTACCCACGATCAAATTGGGCCCCTCTGGTGCTGTTTCCCATGTGAGTGGGCTTGTGTACATTCTAGGACTCTGTGGGTCTCTCCAACGAACTCTCCTGTGAGGCTGGGAGTTTCTCCCATGGCCACCTCAACCCCCACAGGTGTTTTCAATCAGAAGTTTGAGGCTTTATTTCACCACACTACAAGTCTGGGTTATGCCCTCTGTCTCACTTCCCACTTGTTCCTCCCAGTTTATCTGCATGGGAATGTGGGACTGCCCAGTCCACAATCAGCCACCTAGCAGGGTCTTCCAGCCACCGGCTTGCTACGAGTCCTCTCAACCTAGCCGCCTGTCTCCACGCCCTCCTACCAGTCTGAATGAATATTTCTTCTTTAACTCCTTGGTTGTCGAACTTCCATACAGTTTGATTTTCTGTCAATTATGGTTGTTTTTTTGTTTTTAAATTTGTCGTTGCCCTTCTTTTGGTTGTGTGAGGAGGTACAGTGTGCCTACCTACCCCTCCATCTTGGCTGGAAGTCCTTGATCTCTGTTCTTTAGGCTTAAGAGTCATAATGAACTCTGGGCTTCTTTAAACTACTAGTCAGTTTGTGTTTGGGATGAAGTGTAAACTACAAGCCCCTGATCCCCTCTGCCACCGACTGGTCACCCTTCCATGACAATCCTTTAGACCTCATACTGTCCATATCATATTCTTATCTTAGTCATCTTCGGTCTTCAGGGAATATGTCCCTGCTTCCTCAGTGACTTCAACATCTACTTCTAAATCTTCCTTTCTATCCCTTCTGTTGTTGTAATCATCAGTGACTTCAATATCCAGGTTCTTGGCCCTTCTGACATTCTACCCTTGTGGTTTCTAACCCCCTTGATTCTATTTTATTCATCTCTACTTCTCTTCAGCCAGTAACTGGAAATATTTGTCTTTGACCTTAGTTATTCTTGGAAATCATCCAGTGTCGTCTCCAATTCCACCCTCTAATCACAACCTCCCTTTTCATTCTCCAAAGTTTGACTTTAGTTTCTTTTTCTATATATATATTATTTCTATTCTAGTGGCTTCCTCATTGCCTTGAAGCTAATGTAGTAGGTCAAGATTTCTCATATCCAGTTAAAAATTATATGCTTCTGCAGCCAAACCTCTTATATGCAACATAACCTGAATCTTACCTTTCTTTTTTTTTTTTTAACATCCCTGTTTCTAAATTTCAAAACCAGTTTTCTAAACTCTGTACTCTAATCCCCAGGCTATCTAAACTCTCCTTCCTGGATCTGACCTCAACTGATTTCCCTTTTCCCATTCTTTTCACCACTCCAGCCATCTATGCTTTCCTCAGGTTTTTTAATAAATCTCAGTCTCTCCCCACTCTGCTCCCTCCCAACTCCTTTTCTTTCCAAGAATGCCCTTCGCTCTTTTTTCACCTAGCTACCTGCTATTTATCTTTTGTGTCTCTTGCAGTCACTGTTACTGTCTTCCTAACACCCCATTTCCTTCTTCCTTTTGTTAAAGAACCATCTCTGACAGTTTTATTCAAATATTGGGGCACATATGTACTTCTGAACCCCTCTCTATGTGCAAAGTTGAAAGTTTATTAACAATAAACCCATTTTGGTCATACTATTTTTCTCACCAGTGGCTGGTTTGGGCATTAGCATATAAATGATATACTCATATATCAGTCAGGGCATATTTAGAAGACAGAAACTTTATCAGTTATTTTAACAAATTGTTAATTGGCCAACCAGATAGTGGAGAAATAGAAAGACAAAACTGGAATACTCAGGTGTCATACAGGAAATAACTTTAGGAATAAGCAAAGATAAAAAGTTGAAATTATTAAATTTAACAGTGCAGAGAGAGGTTCCTATGGAGCTCGGCCCCAGACATCTGCAGAGTAGATTCTGGCTGTCTGGTGTCAGTGTTTCTGAAAGAGTATAATGATGTTGGTTCTGGTAATGTGACAAAACAATAAACCCAAGTTATTTCACTGCTCCTCCAGGAACAAACTACTGCCACCAGACTGAAGAAACATTGTTGGGGTAACCCTAACAAGAACAGAAAGCAAACAGCAAAGGAAAAATTACTCCTCTCTCCTCCAGCCTCACAGTCTCTCTCTAGCACCCTCTTTCGGCAGAGCATAACAGGTTGTACATTCCTTGTTCCCAGACATGTTCACCCATATTCATTTTCTTTTTATGCCATTCCTTCACATTGTCCCACACACAGACTCCCCACATAACCTCATAATCCCCTCCATATTACAAGGTCCAGCTCATGGCCTGCTAGTCTATTATAACTTTCCAATTTAATGTGATACTTTCTTTCTCTGATCGGCATGCCTCTCCTAGCATGTTTATTTTCTGTTTCTTTTTACACTGAGTTATGCACATTAATTGACTCAGACATTTAAAGCATAAATTTAGAGTGAGGAAGAACAGGGTTCAAATGCTGAGTCCATTACTTGGTAGCTCTGTGTCCTTGGGTAAGTTATTTAAACTCTCTAACTTTCAAATTCCATGTGTTAACTTAAAGGCACAAGGGTCTTCCACAATCTCTGCTCAATAAAATTCCTTTAATGAATACATTGTAAAAGATCTTGGTATATTTCCATGATTTCTCAGACAGTATTACAATATATCTAAGTGTTCATTGTTTTACATACTATTCTTGTGCATTAGTAATCAAGTACAGGTATGTCACTGGAAGGATTTCTCTATGAATTTGGTGAAGTAAAGTGGAAATAAATAGAGTGCATTCTCTTCTTTCTTGAAGAGTTAATAATGCTAGATTCCTTTTGATTCTGTCACAGAATGATAGGCTGAAACAAATGGATCATTTCAAGGATGATACACTCTTAAGGTTCTAGCCATTGAATGTTTCTACACAACAATTTTGGATGTATTTTCACCAGCAAATATCAAAGTTCTAATATCTATAGCTTTATAAATTATGAGTAAGTCATAAAGAGATTTAACATAGATTAAAAGAGAATATAATTTATTGTTTCGTTTTGTTCATAACACATAGACCTAAAAGACTGTGAGAAGAAAGTATAGAATTCTGATAACATTGATTTGGAGGATCCAAAGAAATCCTAGGGATTTATTGGCTAATCTTTTGTCCTTTCAGAAATATGCTATCTTTTAAAATTATTATATAAGTTTCAGGTATATAACATAATTCAACATCTGTATCCACTACAAAATGATCACCCCCAAAAGTCTAGTTACTATCCATCACCATGTAATTAACCACCTTTACCCCTAGGTAACCGCTTTTCCCCTCTGGTAACTACCAGTCTGTTTTCTGTATCTATGAGGGGTTTTGTTTGTTTGTTTGTTTAGAAAATTTGCTATTAATCATTAGAAATAAGTTTGTCCTAACATTTCTGCAGCTGTTTCAGATTGGAAGTGGTGCTGTCCTGCCAAAGACTGGATCTGTGAGAGCCAATTGCATTTTAACAACAATGAGAAGGAGGGGAGAGAAGTATCGCCAACCTGGACGTGGGCCAAACTGAACAGGAATTCAATTCCTGCTGTTTTACTCTTGTTATAGACAGAAAATAATGAAGTTTTACATAAAGTCTAAAGGGAATTTAATTTGCCTAAAAGCCTAAGCTGTTTCTAAAATATGGGGTGAGGGGTTAGGTTAAAGGAGATTTTGGGGGATAGATTGGAAAGAGGGATGTCAGACAGTGAAACCTAAATTGTATATACATAGTTTAATGGGCCTTTGAAAACAAAGCTTAAGTTTCCCTGCAGTACTTTAGAATTTTTCAAGAGTGAATTGCATCTTTCCTAAAAGCAGGTTTAACCTCTAATAATGAGGATATAATCTAATCTCCGACAAGGACTATATTAGGAAAATAAAGGTTGTTTTATTCTACATGTTTTGAAAGCGAATGGAAATTCTACCTCGAGCTCCATCAAGATTGGCTTAACCACCAGTGTAAATTACCCTTATTTGGTTATTGATGTCATATGCTAATGCTTTTTGAAGTAAGCACAGACAATCAGTTCAGATTTATAATGAAGGAGACATAGGCCTCAACACTGTTACAAGCTTGGTGATCGTGGGACAGTTCCTTCATTCCTCAGCCTCAATGTCCTCATCCGTAAAGAGGCAATAAAGCACAGGTTGCAGAGTGAAGTGAGTCCTGGAAAGTGCCTTATACAATTCCAGAGCACAGAGGACACGCTCAGTAAGTGACAACTAGTACTGTTGTTATATTTTTCTAGTGTTCAGATCTTAATTATAGATTCTAAAGAGGCTTTTATACAAAGGTAATAACATATTTCTACTATACCTAAAATAATGGCAGAAGTATAATGCATACTCTCTTGTAGAACATAGTGAAACTAATAAAAGGTTTTCACCTTCTGCCACTCTAAATTCACCCATAATTCTGAGTTACCTTCCCTGAGTTACTCCTATTTACTTGTCTCTGTCAAGTCAGCAGCAGGAAATATAAGGTTGACTCTTAGGCCTCAGATAGTCTTAATATTGTTATGGAGAAAAAAATGAAAATGACCAATACCAGCTTTGTAGTCTTAAGAGGAGGCGAAACTATTGGACAAAAAGCTTTTCTGAATGTAATCTTTATTTTGAAACTGTGCTGGAAATTATAGACCTTGCCTCTTCTATTCCGTTAGCCCCCTGAAGTTAATTGAAGCTAAATTACATAGTGCAAACTTAGACGAGGAGACTCCTAGGAAATGTGTGCTGCTTTCTATAATGTATTATTCTACATGCCAACTTTGAGAATAGCAGAACTGAATAATTAAAGTTCAGCTGGGTCATAAATAAGGTAACATGAGATATAATTAATTCTCTACAGTTTAAAACAGGCCATCTTTCCTTTGAGTTCTTGTTTCAGGTCCAATGAGAAGTAGCTAGGAACAGATGGGGTGGGGGTGGTACAGTAAGGGGAATTCTAATTCTTTGTAAATAAAAAGATCTTGTACTCTATTTTGATTTGTGTTTGTGCCCAAAAGGAATAAAGGCCAAGAGGCAACTCACTGTATGATTGAAGAAGCAAAGCTTGTTAACTGTCTCTCCACAATGTTCCAATATTGCTTCCTCTCTTTATTTTCACCTGATCATAATTATTCATTCTTACCAGAAAGAAATTTTAATCATATCAAAGTAATTTTCTCACCCTTTTTTTCACCTCCTTCTCTCTAATCTCATGGTTGACTGGAAAAATGAATAAATAAGTTCCTAAGAGGCCAAACTCAGAGCCTTTTGATGATACAGAGGGAATCCAGATGTTCACCCTGCCCCCCACCTCCTATAAAGGGTTTCATGGAATTTGCTGCTGACCATAATGTGCCTCCTAAAAGAGAGGAAACTCTTTTATATTTACAGGTAATATTAAATTAAGTTTCTAGGTTTTGTTTCAAATAGAAAATAAAAAGCATATCTTTCAGTGCTGGCTTTTACCTCTCTTGACTAGATTCTGTACATTCTCATAGGTGTTCTATCGCAACATGATGTCATTTAAGAATGAATTATATTTGAGACCATTCATTTCTTTTCAAGTCTATACTTTCATGCCTCTGACTAGTCATAGACACACGTTGCTCTGATCTGCTGCCGTTTCAGAGGAAAACAGACACCAGAGTGGTCACCGACATAACGGATGGTAGGATACAGTTTTGTTGCACGTGATTTAATTTAAATCTGTGGAAATGATTTTTTTTCTTGACTAATTTCAGACAATCATGTCTCAGAGTTGAAATAGGCTACTTTCTCCTAGCACTTTCCAACTTTAAAACATGTGTTTTAAAAATTTATTTATGAAATATGCTTGTGGCAATGAATAAGAACATTCATAAGACCCATATACATTTAATAATTCTTCAGCATTATGAACTGTTTCCTTGTATGGCCCTACCCTGGCTGGGAAAAAACGGAATGAACAAGTGAACCTGACCCTGTATCTCTAGTGTTTAAAAAAACACAAGAGGTTTTAAAAATGAAATTCTTACCACCATCTCCAAGTTAAAGTACGTAGACTCTAACTTGTAGAAATTCAAGCCCAATAAATTAAAGAAGAGGAGGGGGAGGGAGGAGGGGGAGGAGGGAGGAGAGAGGGGGAGGAGGAGGGAGAGGGAAGGAGAAGAGGAAGAGAAGGAGGAGGAAGACGAGGAGAAGAGGAAAACTCTCAGGAGCCTCAGAATATGAAGAGGGTCGGGTAGAGAGATAATCCCCAAACCAGGACAACATTGGAAGAGGAATTTGTACAATAAAGTATATTAGTTTAGTAACTGATTTCAAGAGACAAGTCATTCTGAACCCCTGTTTTATGGGTGAATGAAATTCTGAAATTTGAGATAGGTCATCATGAATTTCAGAGCAGCAACTAGCAAATAAAATCACAGCAGGAACCTTGCTTAAAAGTCTGGATTTTTTTAGTGGGTTAATAATGGTAGCAATTCTTAAGATAAAAATCCTTTAGAAATGTGAAGTTTTAAATTTATATGTTTGCCTAACTGACTATGGAAACTTAATATATGGTATTCTGTTTGCAGGAAAAAAAGAAAAAAATTAAAAGAATGTATAAACTATCCAAGGTAAAACAAAATCTCAGTCCAAGTTTTTCTGAAAATATAGGTTTTGTTTGAAGAATAAAAGGTTTCAATTATCACTCTGGCTCTGCCAAGAGAGCAAACACAGCAGACAATTGAATTTATGAGACTGTCAGTGTCATTTTACCTAAAACATAACTTCCCTCCCATATCTATTCTCACCCCTTGAGATATGGGATTAAGATGCTATTCTCACATCCTGGGACAAGGGATTAATAGTTCTCCACTGTTATTTCTCATTTTTTAATAGCTCTATTGCATTGCTCCATTGAGGATATAATATTACATGTAAAACTACAGGAGAAATCTCATCAAAGAATTAATGAACAAAAAGTTATAAGAAAAGAAAACTTCATTAACCATAGAATATATTTATAAAGTCTTTGTGTTGTTTACTTAAATACTTTATATGATTAGAAATAATACAAGAAAGAGTTTGGGTAGAAAGTAATTTTTGTACCAGACATGTCAATCACATGGAATGTGTCCACAGCCATTGCTAAGAGTACAGCCACAACCACCTACACACTGGACCCTGAGACCCTTCCCAGATGATCATAGCTGATTGGACCAGGGATGGGCACCTGACCCAAGTGTTACCAATTCATAGATGGGGCAGAAGACCATTAATTGCCAAGCGTAAAAAGTTCTGTCCAAATAGGGATGGTAGTAATTATCTGAACTTACTAGATGCTCTTTCTTTCAGGAATTTGACCTGAGAGTATGAAAAGTATCTACTACACAGTAACAAGAATGAAAGTAGATTGATACCAAGGGAAACATTCAGAACAGCTTTAAGATGATAATGCAGCTGAGGTTCCCAGCACTGCCCAGAACACCATCAAATCCAGTATCAATGACACCAGGCTTACACTCATGCCAAAATTCTTTCTCTTTTATTGTCACACACATCCTTATAACAAACTTCCGCTGCAGAAGCTAGCCTAAACAAGTTGTGAACTCTTGCAGTCAAAATAGCCTAAACTAAGCGTAGATAGAGATGACAACCACAAACCAGCCTTTACAGAGTATCATGGTTATGCACATCACTGGGGATGCCAAAGGAAGCTAGTTATAATGTGCTCTGATTTGAGGTATAGAAGATAAAACAATAAACAGTAAGAGGTACACTAAGTGCCAAATACCTGATAGCCACTCAAAACCCTCTGGGAACAAAGCATATTAGTACCAGTGCACTAGTTAAGGATGCAGACTTTGGACACCCATGTTGTTTGTTGGTTGAGTAAATTCGGTTGTTATTTAACCTGTGGTTCTCAAAACAACAGCATCAGCCCATCTTAGAACTTGTTTCACATGCAAATTTTCAGGCCCTCTATATCCAGAGTCAGAAACTCTAGTGGAGGGGGAGAACAATTTTTATCGTACTATCTTATCTTTATTTTACTTTAAATAAATAAAGAAGAAAATAAGCAGGATCCAAGATAGAAAATGGGGAAGGGGGTTATTATTTGTTACTTCATTGTGGAAGTTTAACTGAGAAGATATTTATTTATTTATTTATTTATTTATTTATTTATTTATTTAATCTTTATTGTATTTTTTCCATTACCATTTGACCTCCCATTCCTGCCTCCCTCCAGAAACCACCACATTGTTGTCTATGTCCATGAGTCCTTTTTCCTTTTTGCTGAATCCCTCCATCCTCTAACCACCCCTACTTTTTGTCATCAGCTCTCCATCTGTGAGTCTGTCTCTGTTTTGCTTGTTAATTCAGTTTGTTCACTAGATTTCACATAAGAGTGAAATCATGGTATTTGTCTTTCTCTGACTGGCTTATTTCACTTAGCATAATGTTCTCTAGGTCCATCCATACTTTTCCAAAGGGTAAAAGTTTCTTCTTTTTATGGCCTAGTAGTATTCCGTTGTGTAAATGTGCCATGGTTGTATCCACTCATCTACTGATGGACACTGGGGCTGCCTCCACATCTTGGTGAGTGTAAATAACGCTGCAGTGAACATGAGAGATGTTCTTTCAAACTAGTGTTCTGGGTTCTTCTGGTTATGTTCCCAGAAGTGGGTCACTGGGTCAAAAGGCAGATCCATTTTTAATTTTCTGAGGTATCTCCATACTGCCTTCTACAGTGGCTGCACCTGTCTGCATTCCCACCAACAGTGCAAAAAGGCTCCCCTTTCTCCACATCCTCACCAACGCTCATTATTTGTTGATTTATTGATGATGGCCATTCTGACAGGTGTAAAATGGTATCTCATTGTGGTTTTAATTTGCATTTTCCTGATGATTAGTGACATTGATCATCTTTTCGTAGATCTATTGGCGATGTGTATGTCCTCCCTGGAGAAGTGTCTATTCAGGTCCTTTGTCCATTTTTTAATTGGGTTGTTTCGTTTTTTGGTGCTAAGTTTTGTTAAGTACTTTATAAGTTTTGGATTTTAACACCTTATCTGATGTTTTGGCAAATATGTTCTATTCTGTGGGTTGACTTTATTTTATTGATGATTTCTTTGCTGTGCAAAAACATTTTAGTTTGATGTAGTCCCATTTGTTTGTTTTTTCTTTGCTTTCCCTTGCCTGATATAAAAACAGACACACAGATCAATGAAACAGAAGAGAGATCCCAGAAATAAACTCATAGCTTTATAGTCAATTAACATTTGACAGAGGAAGCAAGCACATACAATGGGCTAAAGATAGTTTATTCAATAAATGGTGTTGGGAAAATTAGAGAGATATGTGCAGGAAAGTGAAACCAGATCACCTTCTTATACCATACACAAAGAGTAAATCCAAAATGAATCAAAGATTTAAATGTTACACCAGAAACCATAAAAATCCTAGAAGAAAACAAGGCAGCAAAATCTCGGACATTGCTCATAGCAATTCTATATCTCCCCAAGCAAGGAGAAGATATTTAAGCAAAACCCTGAAGGGAGAGGAAGAATTAACCATTAAAAAAATAACAAAACCATAACAAACAAACAAAATGGTACAAAAGAGAAGGAAGAATTTAACAATGAACAGATAATATTAATGATAATAACAACAATAGTGAATTGTTAATACCAAGCATGGATATTCCATGGATTATCTAAATCTTCCCAGTAATTTTCTAGAATTATTATTATTTTCATTTAATAAATTTATTCTACTGAAGTAAATCATCCAAGATAACAGAATACGTAATTGTTGGGGCCGGCATTGGAACACAGATCTATCCACTTGTAAACATAGTCCAGAATCTACCTGACTTCAATGCCTAATGAAATCTCTAGTCACTGACCCTTAAAAACATGGTATACATTTCCACCTCATAGGATGACCTCATCATCCTCCATATTTACCTAATCCTATCCACCCTCTAAACTTAACTCAAGTACAAACTTCTCTGCACTTCAATAATAATAACAATAATAAATTAGCTGCCATTTGTGGACTTCATTATGATAGAACATGTAGTCTTTATAACAACACATAACTAGGATCTTGAGACACAAGTTAAGTCATAGTTCTCAAAATTCAGTGTTCATCTGTCCTTACAGGGTGTGTTAAGATAAAAATCGTTGTCCCTTTTTCTAACAAGTTCTGAGAGGTGCTGATGTGCTGATCTGGGAACTACTCTTTGATAACCACAGGATTAAATAATTTTCTCAAATTTACCTAGCTAGCAATGGCAGAGTCCACTGAGCTTTGTATTCAGGGGCATGGGTATCCAAAGTCAACATCCTGAACTAGTACACGAGTACTAATATGCTCCTTCCCTATTGGGTTTTTGGTGAATACCAAGTATTTGGCACTTTGTGTACTTCATACTGTTTATTGTTTTTCTATTTATTAATTTTTCTTTTCCCTAGTAAGCAAGGCCCTTTTATTTTGGTATTCACTCTTAGAACAGTGCTTGCCTAATATATGGTAGAACTCGGTGTTTGTTTAATAGGTGAATGGATTATTGTCATTGATACCAATGTCCATGGGAGTTACACCTACCTATGGAATCTCTGAGCAAGTATTCAGCCTACATCAAGCCACATTCTCCAAAAACATCTCAACCACACCTGTGGCCAAAGGCAGATGATGAAAGAGAACATCTGCAAGGTAGAAAAATAGGAAAATACCCCCCTTGCCCCCTTCATGATGATTTAGTGGTGGTGATTAAAACAGAGTCATCCAGATACATATTTACCGCAGATGACAGCCGGCATGTTCAATTTTTACACATCTCTTAGCCTCTCAGTTCCTGTTTGGTAACTTCTTCAAATATGCATTCGTAAGTTTCCCTGGAAAGATGTTTCTTTCTTTTTAGCAAACAACAGTGGTTTAAGATTTATTTATTTGTTTGCATGTGTATTTATTTATTTATTTATTTATTATATCCTCCTGTGGCTGAAAATATTTCTCCTATCTTATAGTTTCCTTACTCATAAAATTTTCTGGGGTTATTTTAATAAATGTAGATCACTAGCACTGTATATATTAATATAGTGTCTGGTATTTTTGCCATAAGCATGTTTGCTATAAACATCTTTGCCACAAGCATTTTCACCACAAACCTTTTGCTACACAATTGTCTGTAAAAGCAATTTTGCTGTAAAAGATAAAATAACAGCTTGACAGTTTGATTAACATTTGGCAGACTTAATTTAAGCTAATCATCGATTGGTTTCATTTCTCCATTAAAGAAATTCTTACATTACTCCCAGGTTTATATGAAATTTTAGCCTTCACAATGGTCAATACAGTGACTAGTAGACATGGTGGCCTTAAAACAGATGACGACTACCTACAAGCCAGAGTGCAAAGCTACATGCTACTTGTACACTGTACTAGAAAATGACAACATCTCCATTTGCAAATCTTTCGGTGAGCAGAGTCCCCTCCCACCCTTCAAAACCACAGGTTTACCATGCTATGGTAGACAGGAGAGAGGTGGCTAATAATTCACAACTGTTTCCGAGAGCGTTAATTATTCATTTTTTAATGGCAAGCGGATACCTCTCTTAAGAAATTGTAGCAGAAAAGAAAAAGTGAGGAAGTGTCAAATGAGATGAATCAAGGAAAAATATATATAACACTAGGAACAAAAGACTTCAAAGACAAAGTGTTTTCATTTTTTGCAATCATCTTCAATTTTGTTATTCATTTTTCATGTTTCATTATGTCTTTTTTACTGACCCTCTTTTATTTAATCTTTTGTGGCAAAACTGCTTTATGGCCAATTATTTTGTCACTATGTGACAAAAATGTCCACGGTGAAAATGCTTTCGGGAAACAGGTTTACAGCAAAGATACTTAAAACAGAAATACCTTGAACCTATTAATATATATCACACATTCATGGCTAATGTAAAAGTTCATGTTTAAGTTCTTTTTTTTTACAGGGCTACTTTTTTTTTTCTTTTTTAATATTTTATTTATTTATTTTTAGAGAGAGAGGAAGGGAGGGAGAAAGAGAGGGAGAGAAACACCGATGTTTGTGAGAGATACATTGATCAGTTGCCTCTTGCACACCTCCAACTGGGACCTGGCCTGCAACCCAAGAATGTGCCCTGACTGGGAATCTAACTGGCAACCTTTCAATTCGCACACAGGCCAGCACTCAATCCACCGAATTACACCAGCCAAGGCATCAAGTTTAATTTCTTAGAGGATTAACATATAGGAGAGTATACAGTGGTTATATTATTCTGAAGAACCAAAACTAAACATGCACATTTTGAAAAGATTATGTGAAGTGTGATATAAAAATGGAGATCTTTTTCTTTCTTAGTAAATTATTTATAGAAATTTGTTTACTGAAATTATGTTAAATTGTTTATATAAGTTACAGAAATTCTGTATAGAAACATAACCTTTTCTGGTGCCTAAACAAAGACTCTGCTTCTTATGATTCTAATTGTCTTCCACAGGTAGCATACATTTAAGGTGGACATGCACAGCTGACATACTTCAAGACATGTTTGAGGCATGCCAGTCAATTCTCAGAAACAGGAGTGGGTAATGGAACCTCCCACTGGGAGGACAGACACTGGGGGTACTGGGGAGGTATTCTGAGACATTTCCTGAAACTCACCCTATGCTCTGAGGGAAGTGTGTGACCAATTGTATGCAAAGACCTTATTTCCAAATAAGGTCACATTTATGAGTACCAAGAGTTGGGTCTTGGATATATGCTTTTTAAGAGTCACTCTTCAATCCATTACACCCAGATTTTTCTAAATTTTAACACGTTATATAAACATAATATAATTATCCACTGAAAAATTAACATTGGTACAATAGTATAAACTACAGATTTATTTGGATCATAAGCTTTTCCACTGTGCAGGAAAGCATTAACTAACCATGTTTGAGTTGCTCAACTCTTGCACATTTCCCCATTTCTGTAGTTCTGTTCCTGTTCTAGTTGTTTGCTTAGTTTGTTTTTGTTTTAGGTGTAGTTGTTCATAACTGTGAGTTTGTTGTCATTTTACTGTACACATTTTTTATCTTCTTTTTCTTAGATAAGTCCTTTTAACATTTCATATAATAAGAGCTGGGTGACGATGAACTCCTTTAACTTGACCTTATCTGAGAAGCACTCTCTCTGCCCTTCCATTCTAAATGAAAGCTTTACTGGATAGAGCAATCTTGGATGTAGGTCCTTGCCTTTCATGACTTGGAATACTTCTTTCCAGTCCCTTCTTGCCTGTAAGGTCTCTTTTGAGAAATCAGCTGATAGTCTGATGGGAACTCCTTTGTAAGTAACTGTCTCCTTATCTCTTGCTGCTTCTAGGATTCTCTCCTTCATTTTTACCTTGGGTAATGTAATTATGATGTGCCTTGGTGTGTTCCTCCTTGGGTCCAACTTCTTTGGGACTCTCTGAGCTTCCTGGACTTCCTGGAAGTCTATTTCCTTCCTTCCAGATTGGGGAAGTTCTCCTTTATTATTTGTTCAAATAACTTTTTCACTTGTTGCTCCTCCTCTTCCCCTTCTGGTACCCCTCTAATTTGGATGTTGGAACGTTTAAAGGTGTCCTAAAGGTTCCTAAGCCTCCCCTCATTTTTTTTTAATTCTTGTTTCTTCATTCTGTTCTGTTTGGTTGATTCTTTCTTCCTTCTGGTCCACTCCACTAATCTGAGTCCCAGTTTCCTTCCCATCACTATTGGTTCCCTGTGCATTTTCCTTTATTTAACTTAGCATAGCTTTCATTTTTTCATCTAATTTGCAACCAAATTCAACCAATTCTGTGAGCATCATGATCACTAGTGCTTTGAACTGTGCATCTGATAAGTTGGCTATCTCTTCATGGCTTACTTGTATTTTTTCTGGAGCTTTGATCTGTTCTTTCATTTGGGCCATTTTTTTCCTCAGCACACCTATTACATAGTAAGAGGCAGAGCCTTAGGTGTTCAACTGGGTGGGGCAACTGACATCACTGCCTTGTGACACTGCCTGTGGGGCAGGAGTCCAAGTTGGAACAATGGTACTTGCTCCACTTTCTGCTGGTTTTCAGTCACTTCCCCACTATCCACAATCAAATTGGGCCCTTCTGGTGCAGATTCCCCAGTGGATGGGCTTGTGTATGTTCTAACACCCTGTGGGTCTCTCCAATGAACTCTCCTGTGGGGCTGGGAGTTTCTCCTGCTGCCACCTCAGTGCCCACTGGTGTTTTCAATCAGAGGTTTGAGGCTTTATTTCTCCACGCTGGGGCCCTGGGTTGCACAGTCTGCCTCATTCCCCAGCTGTTCTTCCTGGTTTATCTGTACACGAATGTGGGACCGCCCACTCCACCAGTCACCATCTCGCTGGGTCTGCCAGCTGCAGCCTTGCTGCAAGTCCTCTCTACCCTCTCAACCTGGCTGTCCATCTCTGCCCCTCCTACCGGTCTGGATGAGCATTTCTTCTTTAACTCCTTGGTTGTTGGACTTCCATACAGTTTGATTTTCTGTCGGTTCTGGTTGTTTTTTGTTTTTAAATTGTTGTTGTCCTTCTTTTGGTTGTGCAAGGAAGCACAGTGTGTCTCCCTATGTCTTCATCTTGGCTGGAAGTCCATGTTGATATATCTTTTTACTGATGATGTCAATCTTGATTGTCTGGGTAAGGTAGTATTTGCTAGAATTGTCCACTGTAAAGTTATTATTGTTCCCTTTGCAATAAATATTATTTGTAGGTGGGGAGACACTAGCTTGTCAAAAAATCATCTGATTTCAAATATTGGCAACTAAAGCACATTTTTAAGAAATACAATGTTAGCCCCATGCCCTGCAAAAGTTATCTCAGGGTTAATTCAGTTCTGGGTCACCCTCTGGACAAAAGCAAGAATGGAGGGAAAGTGGGCAACTAGGCAGGGCAAAACTGGAAATTTCAAGTAATCTTGGGGTGTTAGCAAAAGAGATTTAGGAAACAAACTTACACACCAGTCAGCACTGTGTCACCCAAACACTGTTTAGGAAAGAGTCTGAGACTATCTTCTCTCAGATTTGTTTGGGACAAAGGTCAGGTGGCCTTCAACTGATGTGAGTATATTTTCAGACTTGGTAAGGTTTGGCCTAGGAACAGCTGTGACACAGGAGCACATCAGTGGCTCCACTGAGAAGAGCTTCCAAAATTACTGCATGTTTAAACCAGTTGTTCACTCATTGAACTTCAAACCACCTTTTCAAACCCGCTGATTCAGTGTTAGGTGCCTTTGATAGAATGAGCCATATAAAAAGCTGTTCCTAGCACCACTATAACATGGCTGGGCATATCATGACTTCTAGGAATGGCTAGTAGGAGGGCAAAAGGAGGATAGCAGAATAACTTTAGATCTTGGCATAATTGCAGAGCAAAATTGGAGATGAATGACCCACATAAGGTTTTGATTTTCTGTTTCTTTTATTTGTGATGAGCTGCCTTCTCTATTATTAAGAATAATGAACCATAATCCTCAAATAAATACCTTTTCCATTAATATAACAGGTATTTGGTGACTTTAGGATATAAAAAAATACATTTTAGTAAATCATTCAAGATTCAAATGACTATTTCATATTTGTTTCTTTGTAATTAGTCTTTAAAACTAAAGAAATTCATCCAGTAATCAGTCACTCACCAATCAAGATCCCTCTTTTTATTTTTAAGCATGAATCATGTTTTCAAAACACTGGTTTCTAACTAATAGGGATCTCATCTTTTCAACAGGGAAACCTGCATGTCATAGATCAAAGCAAAGAAGAAGAAAATGAGAACATTTTTTTCATCCATGTTATTTCTTTCAGGTGGCCTGATTTTAAAAAAAGTGTTCAGTGATAGAAGTTTGAAAGAGTTTATCTAGACTTTTGATAGGACTCACAATCTAAGTTCACACCATGAATCACAGATAGAATACTTATAGTTTTGTTATTTCTTACACTGAGTAAATGATTATAAAATATATGCCCTTCATCTCACTTTAATTTCTTCAGGGAAAGCTTGGCAAAGATAATAGTTCCATTTTGGACGCAATTCAGCTATCTGATGAATGCTACATCAAAATGTGTTTGATCCAGTTCTTCTTGTTGGCTCAGCTGATAAGTTAATTCCAAGTGATTGCCATGAAGGCAAGCATCACAAGCCCTATCCTATTGTCGGAAGGCATGTTCTTGGCAAGAAAGAAGCCCACATCTGTGAAGTCTCGAAGCACGTCCTCTTTTTTCCCTCTCTGAGATATTTTTTCCTATTTCATTATACCTAACTACATATTCAGTTGGAATTCAATCCCTGTGGCCTCAAATACATGCATGTTTTGATTGATGGATGATTAAACATCAAACATGGGTTTGAAACTTTTGTCTGAGGGGCTTGTTTTTTTTTGTTTTGGCTCTAACATTCAGTTAGCTAAGTTCCCCAAACCAGTACCTGTTCCAGTTCATGTTTCAGTGTCAATACAAAACTTTTGATCAAGCAGAGAACTTTTAATTTTCTAAAGGTGCCAAATATGCCACCCCAATTCTAGCCACCCCATGTTTGGGTAAATTGTTTGTATATATAAAAACTTGTTTGCTATGCAATTTTAATGGAACTTCTGAAAGTCACTTAATAAAATTGTTTTCATTTGTAAAATAAAGGGAATAGAAGTAGATCATTGCTAAGATGGTTTCATATTCTGAAACCTTTTAAACTCAGACCATTTAAATATAGTGTGTGATTCAAAAATTTATCTTCACTGTATTATCTTTATTTGAGGCGATGTTGTCGCTTAGTATTATACACTCAACGTAAATGATTTTTTTCAAGTAATGATCTGATTGCAGCTACAGTTACCTAAATCTTGCCCTAAACAACTTGTGTGTTATTTATCTTCACGGATTTGCCCCGTTTTTCACCTTATAGTACACATGTTATCAGAAAGTATACAGCAGACTTAGAATGCTTTTGGAATCAGGGAATACTTAGTAATAATTTTTAAAATTTGAGCACCTCTTGTGTCACAACATACCTGGTCTCCATTCAAATCTGTATCTGGCTGTGTAGAATTATTTTTCAGTTTCTAAAATCTTCTGTAAATTCTAAGTCTCTAAAATAATCTGAAAAGTAGCAGAATCACCACAAAGCAGGACCAAAAATGGGGTAGTATCCATTTAGGATATCTTTTTGCAACAAACTAACTATACTTTAAAAAAATAGCTCATCATATATCTAGGTGCTTGTTAAAATGTTGATATTATATGTTAAGAATAATTTGAAGAGAGTAAAAAATAGAGACACCCTGGGTGTTTGAGAGTTCTTTGATGGAATTATGTCAACTAAGTTCATGCACCGGTGTTGAGAAATCTCTGGGGCCTGACTCAAACAGGCTTCTCTTTTTAGGCAGACGTCTGGCGACTCCAGCTTTTGGCTCGAAGCAGTTGCCAGGGGAGTTTCAGCTACAATTCCACAGAATTCCTTTACAGGCTCTTTGTGGTCTTTTTTCCTTGCTGGCACTACACAGGTGACATACATTCCACACTGATAATTAGTGTCATCTGGCTTGGGGCCCCTGTTTCACTTTTCAGTTTCTGATGTCCTTTGCAATGCTGCCTTGTCCCCATTTTACATTTGTCACATTGAACCATCTCAAATAGCGCCAGTAAAAATAAGTTTTCTTTTCTCCTCCTTCTAATGCTTCCACTTCCTCTGAAATGCAACATTTTTTCTTTGTTCTTTTTAAGTTATGCGTTATAATTTCTCAGAATATTTCCTCTTAAATCCAGCATTTTTTTCTCTTTAAGTTATGTATTAGGATTTCTTTGATGATATCTGGTCAACCATTCTAGTCTCACTGACATTTGCTGAATTTGCCATCTCCATGTGGTTTCAAATAGCTTCCAGTACTTACATATACATATTTATTTCATATAAAGATCAGTGATATGGACCAGTCAGTTAAAGTAGTCAAAATGCAAATGTCATAAAATTCACCACACAGATCACAGTTTGGCTTAATTACTTTTTTAAAAAGTTTTTTTCCCTAGCAATACTGCTTGTCCATGAGGTCAGAACTCTGTTTTATTTTGGTTTCGCTTGGTTTATCTCCATATCCCTGTGTCTAGAAAAGTGCCTACACATAATAAGAACTCATTGAATTCATGTTGTTACTGCATGTTGGTGAGGCTGATATTCAAATAACATCAAATAATGATGAACATTTATTGAGACTTCTATGTAAAATTCAAATATGAATGCTGATGCATTATTAAAGAAAAATTTTAATGCATAGCTGAGCTAGAAGAAAATTATGGGAATTTAAAAGGTTTCTCCTCAATTCTTTGTCCATCCTTTAAAGCCCAGAATGTGAGTTATAATGAGCTACATACCAGATATGAACACAAGACAAAGCCTGGGGCCAAAACAAGACTAGAGGTTAAACAGAGATTTCCACATAAATCAAGTACTCATCTTTACTGACAGATGTGTCACCCTCACCAAAAATAAACAAACAAACAACAACAAAGCCCAAGCCCACAGAATTAGAAAGTGATGATATACACTTTGGTTCTGCATAGAGCAGAATAAGAAAAACAACTTCTCTGAAAATTCATAATCCAAATTTTGTACTCATTTGTGTTGGAAGTCAGAATTCACATTGCTTGTATGACTCTCAAAAAAAAGGAAGAAAGAAAAATCTTCTTTATAGATCATAAATTTTAACCCCAAGCTTCAACCAAATCTCTCAGGTTATGGTTCAAAAGTACATTATCTCACCATTAAATCCCTAATTCACAAGAAACACATTATTAAGAGTGAGAGTCATGGAAACAATAAAGCACATAATTGATTTGCAAGAACTGAGATATTAGAGATAAAGATTACAGGATAAAAGTATGCTTACTATGTTTAAATGAATACAGGAAGAAATTAAAAGTATAGCTAAGAAACATTTGGGCAGTCATATTTAAAAATGAGTGAGATAAATTTTCTAAAAGTGAAAAATGGAATGGCTACACAGTAGATTTGACACAGCTAAAGATAAATAACAAACTGGAAGACCTATTTGAAGTGTCCACTAATAGAGAAAGAGAAAATAAAGAAACTGCATGAAAGAATTGTTAAGAGACATAATGGGCCTAGCTAGAAAATTCAACATACATCTAGCCAAATTATTTAAGGAACAATTAGAAAGAATGAGTGAGAGGCAACTCTCTTTAAAAAGAGCTGAAAAAATTCCAGAAATGTTGAAAGATACCATCCTATGGTTTCAAGAAGCCTAACAAGTCATAAATAAAAATGATTAAAGAAATTAAGAAAAAATGTATATCTATTTTCATCGAAATGCAAAATACTAAATACAAAGAGATTTTTTTCTCAAAAATGTTGATTGATTGGTTTTTAGCTTGTTAGAAACATTTGTCTTACAACACTTGTTAAACACAACAAAAAGATTTTTTTTTAAATGATGGGAAGAAAAGCAAGAAAGGCATCATTAAGTAATACCTAAGAGCAGGAACTCTGGAGCCAAACAGCCCATGTTCAAATACTGTCTCAGACCCCCACTATCTGGATAACATTAGGCAAAGGGTGAATGAACTCTCTGTGCTTTAAATAATTAATTTGTAAAGTAGGGATGACAATTGCATTTCCCACCTCATACTCATAGGGTTGTTATGAGAATTAAATAAATTGATACTTGTTAAGTGCTTAGAACAAAGTCTAGCATGTGGTAAATACCAGATGAATATTGTTTAATAAGTACAATTTAAATATACAACAGAAAAACAATCTGACAGCTGATTTCTCAACAGCAGCAAAAGAATACAACAGAACAATATATTCAAAGTTATGAAAGAAAATAACTATTCATCTAGATTTGTGCACCCAGAAAAAATGTCACATAAAGATATTTTTAACAAAACAAAGAGTCAACTCTGACTGTCCAACAGGCACTTTGCTAAATTCCTCCTAAAGGATATACTTAAGGAAGAATAAAAGTGATCCCAGAGGAAAGGTTTGAGATGCAGAAAACAATGCTGAACAAAGAAAATCGTACACAAGAGGCTAAATCTGAACAAATGTTGACTCTAAGAATATGAAAATAGCCCTGACCAGTGTGGCTCAGTTGGTTGGGCATCATCCTGCAAAGCGAAAGGGAGGTAAGAGCGCTGGGAAAAAAGAAAATGAGTTCGTGAATAGCTAGTCTTTGCTTTACTCTCTTCTTTCAGCACCAGCTTTCTGTTGTGTCCTTCCTTCTACCCATTCATTCCCCTGGAAGGACGTAGCCCCAAGTCCCATTCATGAACTGCATCCATTACAAAGGTCAGGATCTCTGGGTGCTTTACTGCACCCTGACGCATTACAGTTTATCAGGTCTAAACATTGGCCCTGAGACCCATATAGTGAAGACAGATTTATTGCTTCTACCCTTCCAATCTATCTCCCAAAACACACACACACACACACACACTCACTACACAATGGTGGAGCAGGGGCAAGGATATTATAATTTAAATTTCTACTTGGAAAGGTAAATTTATATCAATGATAAAAGCCCAAGGGGTAAGCATTGTCAAAGCCTTCTACTCTGGGTAAACAGAGTTCCTTAATTAGACCTGCTTCTGCTCAATGGCAAGAGCACTTTTGTCCATTGTTCTTTGTGTCCTCCAGTTCTGCTTTCTGGGAGGTTTGTCTCTGCCTATATCATCTTCATGGCCATGACTGAAGCGGATTTAGGGAAGCATGATTTCTAGGGCTGTAAAGCTTTTGTAGCCTACTCCATTCTGGCCCAAATTTGGGACACCTGAGATTGTTTTGTGACCCAAACATTAAAGCCCCTTTCAGTCAAGGGCTGTTATTTATTTGTCAATACAGTTCTCTTGAAAATTTAGTAGGCTTTGGATTGATTTACTTTTCTTAGTTTTATGCATCAGCAAACATGCCCACATCCTTTCCTGGACATAATACTCAAGCCTGATATCTTCACTTCCTCGTTGCCAAGCCTCTCAATGGAAAGGCACCAACCTTGAAACAATTAGTTTTAGGGGGAAGGCCACACTTTAATCTGATCATCACCACAGGACTGAGCCTTAACAGGGCTTTATTGTTCAAGGGCTTTTCACTCATTTCATTTTTTAAAATATTTTATTTATTTTTAGAGAGAGGGGAACAGAGGGAGAAAGAGAGAGAGAGAAACATAGATGTGAAAGAGAAACATTGGTTGCCTCTCATATGTGCCCCAACCAGAGACAGAACCTGCAACCCAGGCATGTGCCCTGATGGGAATCAACCCAGCACTCTTTCACTTTGTGGGATGACATAAACCAACTGAGCTGCACCAGTTAGGGCTCATTCTTATTTCCAATGTTTAGAGTTGGTAGCAGTGAACTTTGTAAATATTTTCATGTCTCAAATCTCTATTCTATTTTATGACTATTTCTAAACAGCCAATTCTTGCCCTGAGACTATTTCTGTCTGACAATATTGCTACATGCATCCAGTAAAAATCAACACAAACTTCTAATATTTTCCTAGACTTGTCACCTAGATCCAAAGGTTCAAAGGCAACTGAGTGTAATACAAGATGTAATAGAAGTATCAACAATAATTAATTACTGTCTAGTAATAGAAGATGTCAATGATTAAGATACTCTGTCAATGTATAGCAAGGGCCTTCATCTTCCTACAACCCAACACATATCACTGTTATTTGGCCCATAAGCCGATGCCATATGTTCCTACTGTGATCTGGACCCACTGCTGTTCTAACACCATCGTTCACTATTCTCCCCCTAACTCTTCATACTCTAACCTCACCATGTACCTTTACTTTTCAATAGTCCATGTACCTTTTTGGTTTGGGACCTTTGAATTTGCTGTCATGTCTGTGAGTATAGAAAGCTCTTCTAGATATTCACATGCCAGGTCTCTCTTACAGGTCTCTACTCAAAACTCAACTTTCTTTTTTGCTGAGGCCTTCCATAGCCACTCTACTATGAATCCATTAAATTATCCTTTTGTTGCTCATTTTACTCATAATTTTGAGCAGTATGACACCTTTAAACTGACCACAGTGTACTTTTGATATGACCCCAATGATTTTGGAAAGCTTCTTTGTTTCTGACACTAAAATGTGTCCAGGTTCACATTATGCCTTCTTTATCCCAGCCTTGAAATAAATATTTCTCCAAAGAGCCTCGTGTTTCAGAGTATAAAAATAAAAATAAAAATTTAGGTACTAGAGGTACTCATTGCTACTGAGATGACATTGCTTTTAGGTTATCAGTAGATGTGCAGGAGGAAGACATTTTCCTCTACTCTTCTAGATTCTTTCAGATAGTCTAATAATTAAATTGAAATGAGACAGATTAACAAGAGGAAATAACCAAATTAATTACATAAGTATAGGAGGTCTGCCTGGAAAAAGTCCAGCCATTGTTAATACAGCAAGAATGATTTGCATGACATTGATGTAACTTGGCAGCCAAGAAGAGTGGACTGGAATGCACATGCGTGAACAATGACAACTTCACTCTACCAGTCAGTGGAAGTGTTAGACACCATTGAGTGAACACGTGTACTGTGTGTCGATTGCATTCAGAATGACTGAATAAGTAGAGCAATGAATCTGCATCAAATTTTGCATTAAGCTTGAGCATTCCTCTGCAGAAACTATTTGGATGATTCAGAAGGCTCTCAGGGATAATGTAATGAGTCTGGCACAAATAAAAGTGTGGCACAAATGATTCAAAGATGGCTGATAATCTGTTGAAAGTGATCCACATTCTGGAAGGCCTGAGAAATGTTTAATATGTGTAGGGGCTGCAATCAACAAAGATTGGTGACTTGACAGTGTGAGAACTAGAAGCTGATCTGGGGATTCCAAAAACTATGTTTGAGATTTTGGTGCAGGATCTTGGCATGAAACATGTCATGACAAAATTTGTTCTGTGGCTTCTGCTACCAGAGCAGAAGGAACATCATGCTGTAGCTGCTAATGACTTGATTCAAACTGCTACCAATGGACCAGATACTACAGGGGAGCTGATGGCAATTCCAACAAAGGATCTGTGGAGTGTTGTGAATAGTGGAAGAGATGCTGAGAGAACTGTGTGAGGTCCCAAGGTGCCTACTTTGAAGGGGATTGAGGCCTCATTATCCTATGTACAATGTTTCTTATATCTTGTATCTTTTTTAGTACATGTCTCTATTTTTTCACAGTACATAATACATGGCTAGATACTTTCTGGACAGTGTTGGAACCCCACATACATGAGAGGTTTGGAGACAGAAAGGGAAAATGAGGTCTCTATGGCATCTTGAGGCAAGAAGTGAGAAAAGGTACCCTGGGGCTCTAAAGGGGAGGAGGGAAACTTGTTGGATAATAAGGAGAGAAAATATTCAGTAACTAGAATTTTTCTCTGCCATATAGATAAGCCATAAAAAGTTAATCCTGATAATAACTTATTATGGTCAGGGCCCAGAATTTAGATTCTTCTGAGGAGTTAAGAGAGGAGCAGAAATTTCTCCTGAGCCCATGGAGTCTTGATTGCTTTTAGCTCAAAATAATTTGCATACCACAGAGGTGCACTTTGGGGAGATTTCTTACGAATTCCTTTACAGACAATTAATTTCAATTTTAAGTGTTTCGTGATTAGCTTTAGATTTTCAGAATAATAGTGCATTTTCATAATTCAAAAGTTAAGATCATATAGAAATACACACACAGTGCTTTCCTTCCATTCCTTCTCCTTTTAGCCTATTCCCCTGTCTTCTGCTGGTACCTGTATTGTTTCGTTTCTTTACACATACTTACTTGGTAACCCTACCGTAATAGGTAAATAGTTTTATTAGTTTCTTGCTCATCCTTAAGAAAATGTGCACAAATGTGTGCTTGCAAAATGAAACAAATCAAACATTAGTGCACATGTTTAAGGGACATTTTTTCCCCCTGTGAGCTCTCTTTTCTTATCTTTTCCTCATAGTTCTATTAGGATTTTTGTTCTTTTCTCCATTTCTAGTGGCTCTTTACATATTATAGGAAGATTTACCTCCATCTATAATAATTGTAAGTTTTTTTTTCAGTCAATTATTTCTCTTACAATTTTCTTATGGTGTTTCTCCTCACACATGACATGTTTAAGTTTTTACTTTTATGTATTCTCATTTGTCAGCCTTTTCTCATATGACTTTTGGATTTTTTATTATATTTAGGAAGGCCTTCCCTAGTTTAAGATAATAAAAAAATCCACCTATGTTTTCACATAATATTTTATATTATTTTCTTTTATAGTTTAATACTTATAATTATAAAAATTATATTTTATAATTTTATATCTTTATTCTTTTTGGAGTTTTTCCTGGAGTATGTAGTGAGGTATCAGTCCAAATTTATCTTTCTCCAAATGGCTATGCACTTATTCTAATATCAGTTCTTAAAAAGTGAATCAGCAGCTTTGATATGAAAAGCCTGATTTATCATATTATTTCCCATATGTATTTCAGCCTATTTCTAAAAATTCTATTCTATTCCATTAGTCTACTTGGTTATTTGTATAAAATAAAATATAATTTTAATTATTGATATTTTATAGTATGTCTTAGTATATGGTTGTACTAGTGCCCTGTTTATTCTTTTTTGGAGTTTCCTGGATACTATTACTTGTTGTTTATTTTTCTATATAAACTTTAGGATACAAATTTTAATTTTCAAGAAAAATTATTTCAGCACTTTTATTGAGAGCCTGAGTCTGTTTTTATTATAAGATATTTGAACTAAGATGGTCAGACTGCATATTCACATCTCAGTTCTTGAAGTTCCTAACTGCTTAAAAACAGAGGCTTTTCTGATTCAAATCCAAAAATAATAATAGTATAAAACTACTTTACTCAAGGCACTGTATATTCCTGGTACCTATGATTCCAGGTTTTTCAATTTATAGACTTAAAAGCTTTCTGGCAGCTTTGCCTGTGGTGGTCACTTGTAGGCAAATGCACTTTGCAAGGTCACTTTGTCAGGCTTTTCCCCCAACACTCCATGCAGTTCCAAGTTTTAAGCTTTTTAAAATAAAATCATTTTCTCCTAAAATGATTAAAAGTGCTCTAGGGAAGAACCACTGGTTTGGAGGTCTGTATACAATTGTGTAATTTCTGGCTCAAATAATTTCTACTTTGCCTGGAATTTTAACAATAATCATGAGGTTTTACACATTGAACAGACTGAGCTCTTCAGCTGAGGAGTCTTCGGTGATTGACTTGAATATTCCTGAGAGACATACAAATGTGAATATTGATGGAAGAATATATTTGTCTCTCTACAAATATTTAAATGCAATTTAAATTACATTTTCTTAGAGAAGTTACTTTAGAATATATAGAAATTTTATAAGGTGCAAAAATAGTGCCATACAAAAAGAAAAAAAGCCCAGTGATACACATGGTAAAGCTCTCATAATAACTATACTTCACCCACACTGCACATATATATTTTTTGTGACTACTAGCTACGTTATTGAATAGGGTACCTTAATAGACATTATGTGCAATGTGGGTGAATTTGAATTTATTATAACAATTCTAACATACATTTCCTGACATCTGTGGTATTCTATGCATTATAGTGAATGTTGGTCTCTCTTTGGTATTTTTTAAAAGAGAGAAAGATGCAGAAATTTGAAAAACTGACCAATATCTAATTATGTTTATGTGTTAGAAATTTATGGAACTTTCAGTACGTACTTATGTGTGATCTCTGATTTCACACCATTATTTGCAGTTTGTTTATTCAGCACAATCGTTGAGAGCTTCCTCTGTGTCAGGCAACAAGGCAGGCACCTGGGATATGAAGATGAAGGTACTTCCCATTATCAATGAACTAAAAACAAAGCACTGGGGGACTCAGACATATAAAAATAATTAATTACAAGACATAGTGATGAGAACTTTCCAACCCCTGTCTCTGAATATTTGTAACAGCCCAATGACAAGTCTTACAACCTCTAGATGAGAACTGTGATGGATGGGAAAGTCAGATGTAATTCGGAGGTGTGTTAAAAGTTTTAGGAGAATGCACAACAGTGGGAAGGTTCAACAGGTGTGGTGTGGCAGTCAGATGAATCTTTGTGAGAAGAATTATGGTGAGCAATATAATAGGCTCTATGCCAGGTAGTGTTGTAGATAGAAGACAATCAATAAATACGTAGAGTGCAGGTTACACATCACATGTCGGTGGACTGGTTATGGTTGAATCAAAAGAAGTAAGGTATTTCCATCTTCGTTTCTTGCTGGATAATTGGTAGGATGAAGTGATTAATGGAGAATACAGAAGATGAATGCATATGGGGAGAAGATAGTTTGCTTACTTAAGTTATAATTTTAGATTTTTCTAATTTATTATTTGTAATTCTTGTATAAGTATCTTTCTTTTTGTCTAACATTCTTTTATTTACTATGTATATGTAAATCTGCTTTACGTACAATATTTGGCTCTAGCAAATAATGATACCAAGGCATTCTAAGGGTACTCTTTCCCAAAATAGATTCAGGTAAAATAGGCCTCTATGCACTTCATGGGCAAGTAAAACTTGAGACTTCGTTACTGATTTTAGTTTTAAAGCCATACACACAATTCAAAACATACATAAACTGGGTGAAGGCAATAAAAGTGAGCCAAAAATAACCCCAGAATTCACAACAACGAAGCTGTGTATTTTACTTGCATTGGAGCTACAATGTGAACAGCAAATGTGCACTAGGCGTATAGACACCCAGGCGACGGCAGGGCGGGAGGGCACGCCGCTGGGTGTCCTGCTGGAGCCTGCACCAAGGGCCCATTTCTTCACCACCGCTCTTTCCCTGGGTTCTAGTTTGAGTTTGAAGTAACCCCGGAGGCCTTGAGCGAATCTCCAGTCCGCAAGGAACAGTGCAGTTTCAGGGGGCGGCGGGGAGGCACCGTGCCTTCTCACTGTCTGTTTTTGATGGCCAAGGCTTCCTCCACAGTCTTCCCTTTCACCCTATCAGAGCGGGCAACAAACCAGCTGGCGCAACTGCAGAACTACAGACAAATGTTTTAAACCTGGCATCCACCATCCACTTGAATCTGCAATCTCATTACATCACCACGTGCTAGAGTCCCCACCAATCCAGTTCCAACACTTTTTTAAAACATTTTACACACTTATTTTTAGAGAGAGGGGAAGGGAGGGAGAAAGAAAGGGGGGAAACATCGGTATGTTTGAGAAACCTCATGGGCTGCCTCTTGCACTGGCCCAACCGGGGACTGGGAGGCTGCCCGGACAGGCGCCCTGACAGGAGTGCACCGGGGACCTTCCCCTTTGCCAGAGGATGCCCGACCCACTGAGTCACACCGGTCAAGGTTAGTTCCGACAGCCTTAGCTGTCCTGTCAAGAGACCCATGTTTCTGGGATTTTCATAATGATCAACAACTTACTTGTGATAGAGCCGGCCCGAAGCTGACAGCTCCTGGCAGGCAGCCGCGGGCTCAGGAGCAGCAAGCCTGTCACCGCCACCCCCGCCAAATAGCGCCCTCCAGCTGCCGCCATCTTGCGGGCTGCGCCTGCGCAGACCCAGCCTGAGCCCACGGGAAGCCCGCGAGTCGGTTTCCCATATTTTGCTTCTTCGTGGTGTGTTTGTTGGTAAGAGAACACAAATATGATGTTTTAAAATACTTTTATTTCTTACAGCCAAACTATAAGATAAATCCGCAAGTAGTACCAGGAATAAAGGTAAGGATAAAGCAATTGTAACACGCAGAGTGGGAGAGGCCTTCAGAGTGGCTCCTCTGCCTCTGTGGCATGAACAGTGTAAGGGCACACCTTATTATTATTTAGCTTTTCTGATCCTGAGTCATTATTTTGCCCTTCTCTGCCCCCAACCCCTATCCAGCAGCCTGGGTGCTAGAAATCCTACCTCCTTCCCTGCTACTTGTGTCCACACACAGGCCTCTTCGTCCAGGAAGCAGCTGGGTGGGGGCGGGGGGGGGGCCGGGGGGCGGACAGGCAGGGGTCTCTGATGGAAATCTTTGCTCTAGCAGCCTGGTCTGCACGCTGGTCTGGAAGGTAGATGCTGCAGTGACTCGCAACTGATTTGGAGGTTAAAGCTGTAAAGCTTGATGCAGATGCAGACTTGCTGAAACCTTAGGACATCAATTTCAAATTTAATTCCCACTGGCGTTGCCTTGATGTCACCATGACCATATATTTTTTTAGCCCCACCAGATGACATGCTTATTGAGGGCAGAAGGGAGGGAGGGAGAAAGGGAGAGAAACATCATGTGAGAAACACCAATTGTTTGCCCCTTGTGCAGAGACCAACTGGCAACCTAGGCATGTACCCTGACCAGAACCAAACCCTCAACCTTTTAGTTTAGGGGAGGATGTTGCAACCAACTGAGCCACACCCACCAGGCCATGACTACATTGTTTTAATTAGAAATACCAGAATGATTGCATGGCACAGAGTATATGTAGATTTTAGTGGACATGTAAAAGTTTAGGTACCTGCCATGCAGGTTGGCAAATACTTCCTGGAGCTCTCCAACCCTATTTCGTCTCGCTGTGTATACAGATAGACTAATATTTATGGTGTTCCTTTTAGTAAGGTGTAAGCATGTACAGGTACTTACCAATGGAGTTATAGCTTTGCCAGATTCTTTTTGCCTATTGACTGGTTTTATAAATGACCACAAGGCCCCAGGGCATGGTGGATACTCAGGATGGAGCCTTTGTTCCTGAATCTTGTGAAGAGGGACATGCACACAAGGAATATTAATCTTAGCCTTAGAAGGGCACTTATCTTAGATGAGGAATGCAGAAAGTTTCTCTAGAGGAACTAATATGTAAATTAAGACCTAGGTTGTAAAAGAGTTAGACTGAGTGGTCTAAGTGAATTTTCAATAAAGTTTGTGTTTATCTACCCCAAATCAAAAATTTCATGAGGGTTATTTTTAACTCACTTTAAGAAGGGATATGCTTTGAAATCAGTGAAGCTGAAAAATAAAAGCCCCTCGTGAAGTTTTTGGATGGTTTATCAGCACGAACCAATGAGTGAGTACTCATCAAATGGAAAGGGGATATTTTAAAAAATGTATACATTAGTGATATTCACTTGACAGTCATTAGTTTGTTCTGTTCTATTCATTTGTTCAACATTTTTTACTAAATATCAGGTGCTGTGTTAGATCTTGGGAAATAAATTAAGAACAACACAGAATCTCTGCCCTTATGAAACCTACAATCTGTTGAAAAAGATTACACAAATAATTACACAAATGGAAATATGAGAACAAATTAGGATTAGTATAAAGGGAAAAACAGGAAGTTATGAGGTACTTACTAATACAAGAGTTTGTGATGTAGTCTGGGAGGCATTAAAAAGTGCTTCCCTGAAGGGAAGTGATATTTGAATTGAGATCTGACAAACTAGCACGAGTTAATTTGATGAGACAAGGCAGAGGTGAACAGTATTCCCCAGACTGTTGAGGAGGTCTGAGTGGGGAGAAAGAAAGAGAAAGTCAGCAGGCCGAGTAGATACAGCAGTGTAATGAAGGAGAGAGTGAGGCACAGGAGTCAAGGCCAGGATGGGACGGTGTGAGGCTGTGTGAAGAAATTTGCTCTATTATGGGATCAGTAGGCTATATCAACTGGATAACATTTTTGTTGTTGCTTTGTTTTAGAAAGTTCATTCTGGTTAAAGTGTGAGCAAAAGTTGGAAGGAATTAGAGTGGTTGGTGAGGAGACTAGGGAAGTCCTTCAGGAAAGCAAGAACGGTAGCTAAGCAGGGTAGGCTGTGGAGATGGAGAAAAGTAAATGGAGTAAGATGATATTTTTAAACACTGAATTAACAAAGCCACCAGTAGTGGCATGGAAATAATATTTTAGAGATTTCATTTAAAAAATTCTGATTTATTGCCTAAAATCTGTGAAATAACACTAAAAATATGCTCTATGATCTTGGCATTCCATCCAATCAATTTGTTCACTTTCCTGTCAATGTTCATACATTATGTCTACATATGTGTACTTTAGATATTTTCTAGACTTCTACTTGTCTGTCTTCAATAAAAAGTGATTTCTATGAGTAACATAAAACTACAGTTCCTTAAAATTAATTGAAAACTTTACAGTAGTTTTCTTAGTATAAAGCAGAAATAGTTTAAAGCGCAGAAAGGGGATTCTGGAGTTAGTGTGGAAGGATCCTGGAATAATGTATTCCAGATGAAAACACAGCAAGATTGGAAAGCCTGGGTCCCTGAGGACTCTTCCTTTTCAGTTCTCTTTCTATCCCCCCCCTACCCGCCAACCTCATCTCTCAACTGTGCAATCGGAGAACTCCAAATTTCCATAATTTCTAATGCTTTTCCTGTAATTCCTCAGAATTCCCAAGGGAGAAAGTATCCTACTATCATTGCCTTGTATTTTCCCTTACCAAAACTGCACACATCTTTTGAACAACCATCTTTTAAGAATTTACTTGCCCAAACCCTGAGTTTATATCCTATGTCTCACATTGTTATTTCTCTTCCCACTTGTGAACCTACTCTCCTAATTATCTGTATTTAACCAATTTTATTAAGTCTTTCTCATTTTGGAAGGCTATTGTTTACTATATGTTGGGGCCTAAGAACTAAATCATTCATGGAAAAAATTTTAAAGGCAACTGGGAAATGTCTCTTGAAAGATAGTAGAACTATGAGGTTGGATGATGTAGGTTTAGCTATTACGCCCATACTAGACAAATGAATATGAATCACAAAGTTTCAGCAGGGATATGGAGGTGGACACAGAATCAAGAAAATAATTGAATTAAAGAGAGAACATGAATTATGACAGTATTCTCCCCAACAGTTTTTGGCTTCTAGGGTTTTGTCAGATCAAAATTCTACAGCATAGAAAGCAGAAGGGCTGTGTGTGTATCTGCTTCACTTTTAGGAAAATGAAAAAATTTAACATCACTTTTCCATTTTCTTGACAGAAGAAAATTGAGTGTAAATAGATAGTATGTATACACATAGGTGATGATTAAAATTTATCATTGTTTCAGGCCCGACCTACTTCTAATGAATATAAAATTGGAAGACCTGTGTTAACAGTGGTAATGATCTTAGAGGAGCAGATTGAAATACAAAGAAAAGTATAAAGTTAAATGTAGTACTCCTGCAGCCCTCTCTCCCCAGAATGGTGAGGTTCATGTTAGGTTTGCGAAGTAGGGCAAGCAATTGCCCTTCGTCTGCCTCTTCAAAAAGATGTATTCTTGGCTATAGTTATGACACTGAAAGAGAAGAGAAAACTATAAGACATTACAGCTGTCATCTTACTTGACTATAATAAGATCATAAGCCACTTAACACAGGTATTTGTTTGTTAAAGAAAAGCATTTCCATAGGTACTATTTTGAATTGTATTCCAAAAATCCCATTTGAATTAGCTGTCATTCAGAAAACATTTTACCACAAACCAGCTTACAAGTTAATGTATATATTTATAGTGCCAGTTTTTTAAAGGGTTTCAGCTTCACTACCCCAGTGGAACATTCTTTTCCTGGCAAGGCATTCTAATTTGGAAGCAGAGGAATATCTATTTGTTCCTGGCAGGTTGCTTACAAGCAAAGGGAGCAGTGACTGGTGTAAACAAGGCAGGCAGTTGATATTGTTCTAGAGGTCATCCAGATGCCCACGTCCTCCTTCTACCAAATTTTCAGCAGCATTAACCCTAGAGGCAATGCTTGTGTGTCAATACAGGATTCACCAGGCCCAATGAGGAGGTTAGCGTCCAGAGTAGGGTAGACACCCCAGATGCTAGTGATTTGTAATTTGCAGTAAAAAAATAAGAATTTTCTAGGTTTTTTAAATAAAAGATGCTTTTTTTTCATATTCACATACAAGTAAATAAACTTTGATGTAAGTAACTCTCAACCCAGATGCTGTTCAATGAGGAATGTTGTGGGTGTAAGAGTCAGCCAGCAGAGTGGACTCCTTTCCTTCTGTTTATTTGCAGAGATGGAGAATGCAGGAATATGAAGAAGTAATTAATTTGAGATATATGAAGAGAAGGAACCTATTATCAAAGCAGCAACAATGTGTAGTAGATATACTTAACATTAATAGTTTTACACACACACACACACACACACACACACATCTTGGTTGGATAAACTTTGAAAAACCCTATACACCAAAGCCTTGCTTAAGCTGGCCTTCCACCCCATGGGCCATGCCTTCACTCTGGTAAGAATGTTTATGGCTTTCTACATACATGAGATAACATTGGGATAGACTTTGTTCTAAAGCTGTCCTCCAGATGTCTAATTTCCAAACCTGCACTAACTTGTTTTTAGGGTTTAAAATATATTACAATGATTTAATTTCATATTCTTATATTTTGGTGAAAAAATTTATGAAATTGTAGTTGTACTTCAACCTGGAAAGTATAAAACAAGTCACAATACAAAAGCAAAAATACTGTAACAGTGTCAGGAAGAATAATTTTTAATATATATTAACATTGATATATATATTTCTGATAATTGTCTAAAACTAATAAGGGAATCTTTTGATGAACACAGTATTCTTTTATCCATAAGAAATTCACTATAGTATTTATAGATTTAGTTAATTTATCATCTTTTATTAAATCATTCAGAGTCATATTTTCTTCTCTACAAAAAAACTCTTTTAGATACATTTCATGTCTGATTTACTTTTATACCTCTCACAAATTTAAATATAGTAAATTATCAAATAATATTAGTTGAAAAAATAAATTTATTCTATCACTGATATGTTTCCTTTTATGTGTTTGTATATGGTTAACAGTAACATGCAGTGGCCCTTAAAATGTCCTAGAGGAAATGACAAACTAGAAAATCCTTAAGAAATTGTCATCAACATTTTTCTTCTTAAAATTTTGCACTCAGGAAGACTTCACAGAGTTTTCTACTTTCTCTTTCAATCAAGAATTTACATTCACTCCAAATTCTTTCCCATTTGACAAATACATTTAATATGATAAATAAGTGTAAGCTTTTACAAAGCAGCCTTTAACTTTATATATTAAAAAAACATATTAAAATCCATCTACATTTGGGTTGGCAATGTATCTTCTTGATCTCTATCCTAAAGAAAACATACCCAGTCAAATGTGTGATTTACTTTCATAATTTTGTCCCAAATCCAGCTGTTCTTCATTAGTACACTTATTTCCCAGATCCTAGGGTAAAATTTCAGATAGCAGGGTTTGTTTTGTTTTTTTAATTAGTCCTTTCTTCTTTGGGCTTTAAAAAAACTGATTTCCAGACATTGTTGCAAAGCTGATGATCTTTCATCAAATTGCTTAAATAAATGCGAATTTTTAAAAATGTTTGAGGATTTATTTTGTCACCAAATCAATACCAATAATGTAGATGTTAATCTTGTTTGAGATGTCATGTTATAGTGAACAGAGCTGGCCTTATAGATGTGCAGTATAAGAACTAATTACAAGGTGACATGTCAGAGACAGGCAGGCTCTATGGAGCTTCATCTAGTCACTTTATGGGCAAAAAGCAGGTGAATTTTCTCTTTATATTAAACTTCTCCCCCTATCAAAAGGCAAATACTCCTATGAGGTTGGTGCTTGAAATTCTCAGCCATTTTTATTTTGGTGTAATAAAGGAAAACAAGTTTCTATAAATCTACTGAAAGAAGAGAACACAAACTGAATGACTAAAAAGGTAAGGTGTAGCATGGAAAGCTAAAGAGGACTTAATGAGAGATCCTGTGGCCAAGGGTAAAAGTCCAACACTGTCTCTTGCACTAGTTGCAGTGATCAAGATTGAACCACCATGTTTATTCCAGTTACCACGTTCTACAATAAGTTAACAACTTAAGTAGTAACCTAAGAGTGACATAGAAGATGCTTGTTATTTAAAAATCCTATATTTCAGTGACTGCAAACCAAGGAGAATAAATGAAAGTCATGGTTGAGTAACTATGCAGAAGTTGGGATCAGAGTCCTGGTGTATATTAATTATGTGGAACAAAATGCTTCTGAGGAACAACTGTAGAGTAATGGAAAGGGCTATGATGAATATAATTCTGTTGGGATGAAGCTCAGGTATTGCAGGAACGAATGCCAATATTTTTTCCATGCAGGGATTAATTACATGGTCAACAGCTGGAATTTACAAGGAGGCGTATTAAATAAAATAGCAGGCAAGCTTGAACTGCATTCCCACAAAAGCCATAAAATGGGAATACCAAGAGAACTGGCTAATGTAATCTTTCACCTATTTTTTTAGGCACAGCTGTCCATATAAGGTTAGGGAGATGGAAATTTGTGAGTACCAAACTGTGTGCCACATTGTAAAGATTCAATATGAGCAATTTTATGCAACTGTTAAATAAAATCTGTGCCTTAGAATGGGAGTATCTTAAATTCACTTGATTTTGAGTGGGGACAATATATGGATATATATCTATATATATCTATATATATAGATATATATCCACTATTTTCCTTTCCATTCCCAAAGGGCATTCTTCCTTTTATGCATTGGTTACATGAGCTCATTTCATACATGCTTCCTCCAAAATCACTGGAGAGCCAATCAGTTCTGGAACTTGGCAAGTTTCTGAAAATGAAGTATGGAATCTTTAACAATGGAGGTCAAAGCACATAATGATTTACAGTAACTTTAGCTGCATAACCTAACTTAGCACAATTCAAAAATCTTTCAGAGGCTACCACTACATTTAAAGTCCAATCCCTTTCCTATTTTCTACAAATCCTTGCATGCTACATCCCTGCCTCTCTGTCCAACCTCATTTCCTAACCCCCTCTCCTCTCTCACTACATGGAGACACACTGGCCTCCTGCCAGTTCTTCAAAAGGCTCCTTCCAGCCTCGTGGAATGTGGTCGCCTCTCCCTGGAATGCTGTCCCCCCTGCTCTTGGTATGTGTCTCTTTTTCATCCTTTGGGTCTCAGCTTACTTCCCTCTTTAAAGAGGTCTTCTCTGACCACTCTTTCCAAATTAGGTCTCATAACTTTATCAGAGTTCTGTATTGATTACCTTCATAGAATATAACACAAATCATAATTACTTGTTCACTTCTAGAATATCTGCCACTCTGGACTACAACTACCACGAAGGCTGAAAGTAGGCGCATGTCATCAGTACCTAATAGAGGGTTCAGACATTCTGCAGCGCTTTTTAAAACTGGGTCATAAAATCTGGGTTGTGAGGTATCATGAGCATTGAAAAATTCAACAGAAATGAAATATCAGAGTACATCGCACAGGGTGAGATAAGTATGTTTTAATCAAAATATTGTCTCCAAAGTTGGAGTATATATGTGTGTATGTTGGATCACGATGTAAAATGTGGTCCTCAGGGGAGAAAAAAGTAAAAGCCACAGGGGGGAAAATGTTCAATAAATATTTATTGAATTAATAACATTTTCCCAAATGGAAATGCCTGTCTACAAGTCTTCCCATACTTAAGACTGTTCAGACTAGGAAGATGCCGATGTTTCTTTTCAAAGGTACTAGAAAGTTTCCTTTCCTCGAGAAAGGAAAACTTGTGCTGGTTGCCAGCTAAAATTGGTTAAAGCTTCATTGCTTTGCATTACCATGTTGTTTCCATTTTCACTGTAGAAGTTCCTGTGACATGTAACACTTAAAGACTTATTGGTTATCTACATGTTAATATTCTTTAAGATTCTTTCCCAAAAGAAGGTTTTGAAGGTGAAAGAAGATTGAGAGGAGAACATGAAGCCTTCGAGGAAAATAGTAACATTTGCATGGGGAATGTATTGTCAGCAGGGTTGAAGAATCTAGAAAGTACACGTTGAATTAGTTTACTCCAAATGTTTGTCTACTTCACAATTTCCAAAAGCAGAGTGCTCATGCTTTATGTGGTCAACCAGAGAAAAGTGTAGTGGTGGAGAGGAAACCAAAGTGTGTGTTTTAGTTATATGAAGTGATCTGCAATGGTCCTATTGAACTGTATCTGATTAGGGCACTAGCTTGTAGCTCCCTCGTAAAAAAAAAATGCATTCCACATATTATAGTGATCTTAAAACATATTTGAAAATTTTAGTTGAGCATCCACTTTTGATATAAAGGAGAATAGAGAATAATTTGCTTTTATTGGGCAGTCTTACTTGCTTCTGAGACTTAAGAATTCTTTCTACCCAGCATAGTTAAATTTAAAATATTTCCAAAATTCCTTAGAGATCAGGAAAAAACAAAATAACAAACAAATAATTAAAATAAAAGCATTATTGTCAAATTGGGAGTTCAATATAATTCCATTTCCCTTTGGAGTTCAGCTTGCTGGGAGAAAAGTCTTTATTCACATTCCGCCCAAGCGACCATCATCCACACCCACTTTCCTTTAAAAGAAAAACATTTACTTTTGTGACTTGGTCATAATGAAATACAAAGGACCTCTTTGTGTGTGAAAATGAAACTGGGTGTGAGCCTTTTAAGGAAAAATTAAAGAAGGATGTGTATGTAGGGGGTGAAATTCCCTAGTCTTGCTCAGCTATTCCTGCCTACCTCCTACTTGGAACCAGCCTGCCCTGCATGGCAGGGCCAGATGTTGTGTATTGGGGAGCAAAACAGTGCCTCCAATGGCCTCTCAGATGAGGTGATCAAACAGCACCAGGCTATGACTGTTCACACCACTAAGTTAGAGTGCCTGCTACAGAGCAAATCAGCCAGGCAGTATCAAACAGATGTTTTCTACAAGACCGACTTGTATTTTTTTGGAATTTTTGTGTCCTATTTGGGTTTCCAAGCAGAACAAGAGGTTGTAGTTAAAATAAAGCAGATGGAAACAACCTTGTTGGGGTAAGTTGTTACACGAGCTGGGATTTGTTTTTTTGTGAATATTGTACTTCAGGAAAACAAAACAAACACCTCAAAAATATGAAAAGAAGCAGCACCTTCAAGGCAATTTCTGGAGTTGGCTAGGAGATTCTAGGAAGCTTGGTCCCTAGCAACTCCCCCACTCTCTGCCCTCTGCAACACTTCCAATCCTCTGCTTTCTTTCTCATCCTCATTACTCCAGGCTCTGGATCTTTCTCCTTGCTTGTAAGCCCTTGTGGTCGCCTGTCCTGAAACCAACCTTTGTTTTCCTCCTCTTTTCTCTAACTCATTCTATTGTTCTGCCTTCCACTAGGAAATTTTGTAAGCAAGTGATTTTTACTGCCGTGTCCATTTGTTTAAAGCCACAAATGGTGCTATTATGGTACTGAGACTGTGCTACAGAAATTCACCAAATGACCCTTTATGCTTAGTATTCACTGGTCTTTTCCCAGCCTTATACAGCTTGTCTTCTCTGAAACATTTGACACTATAGCTCTGCTTTTCGAAAATCAATCCTCTCATGCTTTTAGGTTTTTTTCTTTTTTAATACCGTGATCAGTTTTCCATCTCTCTCTTTAGCTCCTGTTTATCTGTATCTTTTGTCATCTCCTGTTTTCTAACATTCACTGTGTGGTTTCTCTTCTGATGGCCAGATTAATTTTTGATTAGGCTATATTTCTTCCCCCTTGTCCTCCCTTCTATCTTGAAATTCCATCCTTGCTATATCAGCTATAATAATTCTTTGAAAACCTTTAATTGTATGATGTCACCTTTCCACTCAAAACCTTTCAATGGCTTCCTGTCTCAGGCAGTCAAATCTAAATTACTTACAGTTCTGACAAGCTCTTGTGTGATCTGGACCAGGCTTGCTTTTTTTTTTTTTTTTTTTAGCTGAGGCCCCTTGCCCATTCTTGCCTCACTCTCTCCTTTAAGGCCTGCCTGCCTCAGGGAATCTGCACTTGGTGCTTCCTCTCCTTGAATTGTTATGTAGGTGGCTCGTTACCTTGGCTAACATGTAAACAGACCCCTATCATCCCTTGTGCCCTTTCTTTACTTTCCCCCAAAGGACTTATAATTATCTAACATATGTTTATTTATTTATTTATTTATTTTCTTGCCCAACCAAAATATAAATTACATGAGAATAGAGATTATGGATGCTTTGTTGATTGTTATATCCCCAGGACCTATGGCAGCGCTGTCTGGCATATAGGAGATGCCTGATAACTACACTGAATGAATGAAATTTCAGCTATCTTTAATGTTGCAAACAAATGATTATATACGAGGTCTGTCTGGAAAAAGTTGCAGTCATTGTTAATATTATATTCATATGACATCGATGTAACCTGGCAGCCAAGGAGAGTGGACTGGAATGTGCATGTGTGAACAATGGTGACTTCACTGTAGTAGTCAGTAGGGGTGGCTCATTGAGTGAGCATGTGTACTCTGTGGCCGTTGCATTTAAAATGACTGAGTAAGTAGAACAACAAATCTGCATCATATTTTGCATTAAGCAAAACATTCCTACATGGAAACTATTCAGATGATTCAGAAGGCCACAGTTATGGGCAACTGGTGATTGCCAGCTTCATGGCAACAACATACCTGCTCATGTTTCACATCTTGTTCAGAGTTTTTTAGCCAAACATCAAATCACCAAAGTGACTCAGCCCTCCCTATACTCCAGTTTGGTGTCCTGTGACTTCTGGCCTTTCCCAAAACTAAAATCACCTTTGAAAAGGAAGAGATTTGAGACCATCACTGAGATTCAGGAAAATACAATGGGGCAGCTGATGGCAATTGGGAGAACTGTGTGAGGTCCCAAGGTGCTTACTTGGAAGAGAACTGAAGTGTCATTGTCCTATGTGCAATGTTTCTTGTATCTTGTATCTTCTTCAATAAAGAAGAAGAGACATATTCAATAAATATGTCTCTATTTTTCATAGTGCATGGCTGGATAATTTCTGGACAGACCTTCGTAAATATGAATCTATGTCCTGGCTGTGTTGCATCATTGATCTATGTCTATCTTTATGCTAATACCATAGCATCTTGTCATAAATCTGTATAGTACATCTTGAAATCAGGTGCTATAAATCCTTCACATTTTCATTCTTTTTCAAGATTGTTTTGGCTTTTCTCATTTTTTGTATTTTAATATAAATTTTACATTCAGCTCTTTAATTCTTTTAAAAAGTCTTTTAGGGTTTTGATTGAAGTTGTATTGGTATAGACATATGTACTAATAGCTATATAGATCCCATTGCACACCCACTGAAATGACTAAAGTTTAAAAGACTGACAGTACAAATTTTGATACTAACAAAATGTTGATAAAGATATGGGACAACTGGTGCACTTACATGTTGCTTGAAGAATGCAAAGTTGTACAGCCACTTTTGAAATCAGTATAACAGTGTATTATAGTTATATATGTACTTACCATATGGCCCAGTAATCTCAATCTTAGGTACTTGCCCAAAAGAAATGAAAACATATTTTACACACAGGCTTGAAAGTGTCTATGAAAGCATTACTCATAGTAACCCAAAAGTTGGAAACAACTCAGATATCTATCAAAAGATGAACAAATAAGCAAATTAAGTGATACTACATATTTTGATAAAATGAGTAAAAAAATCAGTAATAAAAAGGAGCAAAATATTAATATACTCAATAGCATGGGTGAATCTCAAAAAGAGTGTGCTAAAATAAGTACAACAAGTTGATGATGCTCTCTCTCAGATCAATAAATAAAAATGTAAAAAATAGGATACTAAGTGAAAGGAGCTAGACACAAGAAACAACATATTGTATGATTCAATTTACATAAAATGCCCACAAAAGATAAACCTATGGAGACAGAAAGTGAATTAGTGGTTGTGTGGGACAAAGGATGAGAGTGGGATGAAAAGTGTAAATAGGCATGAAGGATCTCTTATTGGATGATGAAAATATCCTACAACTGATTCATGGTCATGGTTGCACAACTTGGTAAACTTATTAAATATTATTGAATTCTACATTTAAATGGTGAATTTTATTATATGTAAAATATGCCACAATAAAGTTGTAAAAATCATTATGCTAAATTAATTATAACAATATAACTTTATACTACATGATACCACTTACATGAAATTCTAGAAAAAGCTGAACTATATATAGAAGACATGAGCAGGTGCCTGGGGATGGGGGTCAGGGAATAAGACTGACTGTACAGGAACAAAAGGAAACTATTTAGGGTAAAGGATTTATTTTATATCTTGATTTGGATGATAGTTAAATACCTGTATACATTAGCAGAACTCACTAAACTGCCCACACAAATCAGTAAATCTTGTTGCATCTAAATTATATCTCAATAAAATCTTAAAGTACCTCAAATAATACCTGTATGTAGTTAACGCTGCAATTTTGTTTCAAATAGTCTTAGCTAACACCTTTCACTACATTTAAAAGTTCCATTTTCTAAAATCTTTAGTGCTTACTAGAGATATATATTTGATGCATATGATCCTAATTGTTCAGATAAGATGACAGAGTAAGGGAATTTTCTGGAGATTCTCTTTTAAAATTAAACTTTCATTAAATTATCAAAAGAAGAAAACCTATAAAACTTTCCTATGCAAATGGCAAGATTAAACAATATAAAATTTAGTATACTTTTCTACATATCTCCCCTCACCTCAGGTGATGGGAAAGTATTACACAAAAACAATAAAATCTAATTTGTACTCCAGAGCAACCCAAATGTTCATAAGCAGGAAACTGGAAAGTCAAAGTATGATATATGAGGAGCACCACTCATTAACAAAGAGGAATGAACTACTGATGAATAAATGGGACAACATCAGTTGTTCTCAAAAGATTTTTGCGTGAAAGAAACCAAACACAAAGTATACATGCAATATACTTTCTATTGTTAGCTATTGATATCAATATCAATTGTCCCATTGATATCAAGTTCAAGAACATGCACAAATTTATCTATGAGGATAGAAATCTGAATAAATGGTTCTTCTGGTAAGGAAGGGATTGACTGGAAAGGGGAAAAACAAGGGAATTTTTTAGGAGCATGACAGTCTTCTATATCTCTGTTTGGGTGTTGGTTACACGAATGTATACATTTGTCAGAACTGAATTTTACTATGTATATTTATACCCCAATTAAACACTGGCTTTCATGAAACTAGGTTTCTGATGTTCAGAAAATTACAAAAAAACATAAGAAAGTGAGAGGAAAATGATACATCAAATTGTATCAATCTATTGAAAAATTTGTACAGCATAAAGAAAAATTTAAAAATGACCAGTCTCTAAAATAAACTGTGTATATTAAGTTTTATATAAGAATTATTGGCCATTTGGAGAAGAATATAAAATATATCTATAAAAAATACAAAAGAGATTAATTTCTGCTATTGAAATATCCAAATTAAACATTAGAAACAGAGAATATGGGAGAAATTAAGGAAGGTGAAAAGATTTTAGAGGTAACATTAAACACAGAATAATTTTTAAAATTAAAGAATAAAAAAGCAATCAGTATTCAATAATACAGTTAAAATGTTCTTGCATATTTAGAAATTCAAGACCTGCAAAACAATGATAGTAATAGTAATGTTTTATAGGATTTAAAATATATAGAATAAAAATGTCACAATAATGCAAAGAGAAAATGGAGTTTAGGTGTTTTAAGTTTTTATTAATACCAGGAAAGTTGTAAAACTAAAAAAAAAATTATTTAGACTGCAGTCTAAATGAAGAACACCTATAAATAATAAAAAAGAAAGAAGAAAAGTAACCCAATGGAAAAATGGGCACAATAACTTTGGCACTTTATCAAAGAGTACATCCAGATTGCTAATAAACATGAAAAGATGCTCAACTTTCTTTGACATCAGAGAAATGCAGATTAACTCAGCAGAATAAATTTTCAAAGACAAAATTTAAAGAGTTGGGAAGAGTCAGGAATTAGAATTCTCATATATTACAGGGGGAATTGTAAATTGGTACAACCATGTTGAAAATAGTTACATAGTGCCTACTAGAGCTGAATATATGCTGACCTGATGACCTCGTAAGTTCATGCTGATGTATGCAGCCATTTTCATAAATACGTTGTAAGATGTGAACATCAGGTATGCTATTTGCAGAGCCAAATGCAAAGTGAAAATGGACTTCTTTTTCAAGGAGATATTAATAAAACACATTTGTATTGTTGAATGAAATATAAAGCCCCAGTACAAATCTCCCAGATTAGGAAGAAAAAATAATTACAGATAGCTCAGGAACTGGGTAATGTGGCAGATCCCTTTCTCTTTTTCAAACATATTTGTGTTTCTGTGTGCACACACACATCTTCTATAGCCATACCCATGAAATATTTATAAATGTTATATTAAAATTTAAAAGATAACCAATATAATCTAAAATAGAAGTTATATGGAATACAATCAAATATATTCTGTTTCCTTAAAGGAATAAAACAAGAAATGAATAAAATACCCAAAGTCTTGCCACTTGCAAATATAAAAATTCTACTTTAAAACATTTTGAGTTTTATTAAATTAAGAGCAAAACTTCACAATACCTTTAAAATAACAAGAGAAAGACACTAAATAGTATATAGTACTCAAAGAAAAATTCAGAGTTAAAAAATTAGTGGTGAAGAAAGATTTGCAATGCAAATACATTAATAAAACATTTAAGTTTTGGAAATTTGACAGAAATACAAAATAGCCAAAATTAGAAATTAATGAAGATCGAGAAGATGGCAGTGGAGTAAGTGAAAGCTACACTAATCTCCTCCCAGGACCAAACTGTAATTACAACTAAATTAAAATCATCCTGAATAACCAACTAAACACTAGCTGGAGAGAAGCCTTAAAACCATGGACATAGAAAAGTAACCACTTCACCACAATATGACTGGTAGGAAGTGCAGAGGAGGCATGAGAATGCTGGCTGCACTCCCATGGGAGGCACCTGAAGATCCAGAGGGGTATTTCAGAGGATAGGGGAATTCCCCTGAGAAGTGTGGGGTCTAAACCCTAAGCTGGACTCCCTAGTCTATAGCACCAGAACTGAAAGAGGAACCCAAATAACATCTGGCTGTGAAAAACAGCAGGGTTTCTGTCTGCTAGGGAGAGGCAGCTAGAGATCCAGAGAGCCTCTTAAAGGGCCAACCCACAAAATTTCATTGCAGCCACTTACTCTGGGCTCCACCAGAGGGAAGGCAGAGTAGACTCCTGACATGTGAGGAGAGTCTGGGGCTGGTGGGTGTGAGGAGAGAACTGAAGGAACAACCACCAGGATCCCTGTGCTGAGTCTTCCCCCATAATGAAGGAGCCATCTTTCTCTGACAGAGCACTCTCGTCCTTGCAGCATTATTGTTACAGAACAGAGGGAGATGAATGATATACTATTACTAGATGGACTCACCCTTGTGCTCTGGGGACCCCCAAACCTGTACTAGGTTCGCCTTGCCTGCTGCCAGGGAAAGAGGTCTCTCAATGCCAAAGATTGTTGAAAAGGAAAGGGATTATTTATTTAACAAGTTATACAATCTTAAGAGTGATAACTTAATGTCTTATTTGAGATCCCAAAGTCCTTTAGAATACCCACAAATGCACAGTCCTTCTTCCTGCCTCTGCCAAGTCCAGGGTACCATATCTCAGAAAAAAGGAATAGAATTCCATGGTTCTTCTCTGCTCAAGCTACATGGTCCCAAAAAGATCCTGCATGGCTGCTGCACCTGGGTTTAAATCCCAGCACCAGTCTTCCTCTGCCACACCATTTCCGACTCCTCCCACAATTGGCCATAGCTGCCAGCATTCCCGTGTTTTTCCAGCTTTACTGGGCTGACATAGTAAGTCCAGGCAGGTGTGGCCCTGTGGTGTGGATCCAATCATCTCCAAGCTCTTACACAGGCTCTGTAACCAGGGGGAGTTGCCTCCCAGTTACATCATGAGTTGAAGTCACTTCCCTCTCCCTGGCTCAAAGCATGACCGCAGCTGTTTAACAGATCTATGAAACCAGTTAAAGGTTATAGAGATGTTAAACGATTGTGCTAGAGGTTATCTGCAAAACTGTTGCTATTCAAAACAACTCTCAATGGCCCTGCTCCATACATCTCATCCCCAGCTCAGACTTGTGGGGGTGAGGACATCCTATATATATATTTTTTTCTAGTATTTCCTGGACACCGAGTTCTGGACCCCATTACAATCCCTATTTGCACCCCCCCCCCTTGTCTGTACACTGTTACATCATCCTGAGGGGGAAGCAATACCCCACCTACAGAAATCACACTTGCCCCACCTGGTGGAGCTCAAGTCAGATTGCTGAGTGAAGCTGGAGGTTGTTATCTCAGTAATTAAGTCTAAGAGCAAAGGCAGATCTTTGGGGGTTTGAGACTTTAACTGACACACCCCTGGACCCAATGCTGGTGAAAGCCACCCTTAGTGCACAGACTGGTTCTTTCTGCACACACCCAGGATCAGCAGATGGAGCCTCAAGCTGTGGATCACTGATAGCTTCAAACAGGTTGCCCAGTGCCAGTCAGAGGCATTGTCTGACATAGGGCTGTACCAGAGTCTTTGAAGATCTACCTAATACATAGAAATAAATACAAAGAAGCAGCCAAAATGGGAAGACAAAGAAAGAGGTCCCAAATGAAAGAAAAGAATTCTCCAGAAGAACCACTAAATGAAATGCAAGCAAGCAATTTATCAGATACAGTTTAGATTAGTGTTTGTGAGGATACACAACAGCATGAAAAAAAGACATAGAAACAATTAGAAAGGACCAGTCAGAAATGAAGAATGAAATATCTGAAATAAATAATACACTGGAGGGAATAAACAACAAGTCATATGAAGCAGAGGACTGAATCAGTGATTTAGAAGACAATGTAGAAAAAACAGCCAAGCAGAGAAGAAATAAGAAGTTAAAGAAATGAGGAGAGTTTAAGAAATCTTTGGGACAAAATGAAACATAACAAACTCCACATCACAGGAATACCAGAAGGAAAGGACAGTGAGCAAGGGATCAACAACCTATTTTAAGAAATAATGACCAAAAACTTCCCTAGTCTGGTGAAGGAAAAAAGATACACAAGTCCAGAAAACACAAAGGGTCCCAAATAAAATGGACCCAAACAGGCCTTCACAGAGACACATAATAATTAAAATGGCAAAGCTTAAAGACAAGGAGAGAATTCTAAAAGCTGCAATAGAAAAGCAGGTAGTTACCTATAAGGAAGCTCCAATTAGATTGTTTTCTGATTTCTCAACAGAAACATATCAACACAGAAGGGACTGACATAAAACATTCAAAGTGGTGAAAAGCACAGACCCATATCCAAGGCTAATTTTCCCATCAAGGCTATCATTTAAAATTGAAGAGAAATAAAGAGCTTCCCCGACAAGAAAGAGCTAAAGTAGGTTGTTAACACCAAACCAGTACTGCAACAAATGTTAAGAGACCTGCTTGAAGAAGAAAGAGAAGAAGGAGAAGAAGGAGGCGGGGAGAGAGGCAAGGGGGGATGAGAAGAAAAACAGAGGAGAATAGTTTAAAATAGTTTAAATACATATCTATCAAAAAATCACCTTAAATGTAAATGTTTTAAGTGCTCCAACCAAAAAACATAGAGTGGCTGAATGACAAAAAAGACCCATATATATGCTGTCAACAAGAGACCCATCTTAGATTGAAAGATACACAAAGACTAAAAGAGTTGGAAAAAGATATTTCATGCAAATAGAAAGGGAAAAAAGATGGGGTAGTATTACTATATCCAACAAAATAGACTTTAAAACCAAGGCTATAGATAGAGACAAAAAAAAGAACACTATATAATGATAAAAAGAATAATCCAATAAGTGGATATAATTCTAGTAAAGAGTTATTCAAAAATATAGGAACACCTAAATATGTGAAGCAAAACTTGATGGACATAAGAGGAGGTCAAAAGAAATACAGTCCTAGTCAGGGATTGTATCACTGCATTGACTTCAATGTATAGATCTTCCACACAGAAAATCAACAAGGATACAGTGGCCTTAAATGGCACACTAGATCAAATGGATTTAATTGATATCTTCAGAGCACTGCACCCCAAAGCAGCAGAATATACGTACTTTTCAAGTACACATGGAACGTTTTCTAGGATATACCACATGTTAGGACACAAAACAAGGTCACAAGTCTCAAATTTAAGAAGACAAATCATATCCAGCATCTTCTCTGACCACAATGCTATGACACTAGAAATCAATCACAAAAAGAACACTGAAAAACATCCGAACACATGGAAGCTAAATAACATATCATTAAACAATGAGTGGGTCAACAATAAGATCAAGGAAGAAATCAAGAGATAACTTGAAACAAATGAAAATGAGGACACAACAATACCAAATCTGTGGGACACTGGGAAAGCAAACCTAAGATTGAAATTCATAGCATTACAGGCATATCTAAAAAAAAAAAAAAACAAAAAAAAAAAACAAGAAGAAGCTTAAATAAACAACCTAACATTATACGTAAAGGAACTTGAAAAAGGAAAACAAGACACTGGGAAAGCAAACCTAAGATTAAAATTCATAGCATTACAGGCATATCTAAAAAAAAATAACAACAAAAAAAACAAGAAGAAGCTTAAATAAACAACCTAACATTATACTTAAAGGAACTTGAAAAAGGAAAACAAGCCCGAGTCTAAAAAAAAGATACAAAAGATCGACGAATCCAAGACCTTGTTCATTAAAAGAAAAACAAATTGACAAAGCTTTAACAACATTCATCAAGAAAGAAAGAGGACCCAAATAAATAAAGTCAGAAATGAAAGAGGGGAAATAGCAACTGACACCAGAGAAATAGAAAGGATTGTAAGAAAATATTATGAACAACTATATGTCAACAAATTGAACAACCCAAATGAAATGGATAAATTCCTAGAAACACCCAATCTTCCAAAACTAAATCAGGAAGAATCAGAGAATATAAATAGACAGATTATACTGAGTGAGGTTGAAGCAATAATCAAAAAACTCCCAACATGGCTGGCAGACAGGGTTGTCCCATATTTGCATGCGGATGAACTGGGAGGAACAATGAGGAAGTGAGACAGACTGCACAACCTGGTGTTCCAGTGTGGGGAAAGAAAATAAAGTCTCAAAACCTCTGACGGAAAAAACCTGTGCGGGTTGCAGCAGTGGGAGAAACTCCCAGCCTCACAGGAGAGTTCATTAGAGAGATCCACAGGGTCCTAGAATGTACACAAACCCTCCCACCTGGGAGTCAGCACCAGAAGGGCCCTATTTGCTTGTAGGTAGCAGAGGAAGTGACTGAAAGCCGGCCAAAAGCCAAGCAGGTGACATTGTTCCCTCTCGGACCCCTTCCCCACATACAGTGCCACAACGCAGCCCTGCCCTGGTGAATACCTAAGGCTCCACTCCTTACTACATAACAGGCATGCCAAGACAAAAAAAAAAAAAAAAAAAAAAAAAAAAAAAAAAAAAAAAAAAAAAAAAAAAAAAAAAAAAAAAAAATGACTCAAGTGAAAGAACAGATCAAAGCTCCAGAAAAAATATAACTAAGCAATGAAGAGATAGCCAACCTATCAGATGCAGAGTTCAAAACACTAGTAATCAGGACACTCACAGAATTGGTTGAGTATGGTTGAAAAGTAGAGGAAAAAGTGAAGGCTATGGAAAGGGAATTAAGGAAACATATACAGGGAACCAACAGTAAAGGGAAGGAAACTGGGACTCAAATCAACAGTTTGTACCAGAAGGAAGAAATAAACATTCAACCAGAACAGAATGAAGAAACGAGAATTCAAAAAAATGAGGAGAGGCTTAGGAACCTCCAGGACAACTTTACACATTCCAACGTCCAAATCACAGGGGTGCCAGAAAGAGAAGAGGAAGAGCGAGAAATTGAAAATTTATCTGAAAACATAATGAAGAAGAACTTTCCTAATCTGGCAAAGGAAACAGACTTCCAGAAAGTCTAGGAATCTCAGAGGGTCCCAAAGAAGCTGGACCCAAGGAGGAACACACCAAGGCACATCATAATCACATTAGCCAAGATTAAAGATGAGAGAATCCTAAAAGCAGCAAGAGAAAAGGAGATAGTTACCTACAAAGGAGTGCCCATAAGACTCTCAGCTGATTTCTCAAAAGAATCCTTGTAGGCAAGAAGGGGCTGGAAAGAAGTATTCCAAGTCATGAAATGCAAGGACCTACCTCCAAGATTGCTCTATCCAGCAAAGCTTTCATTTAAAATGGAAGGACAGATAAAGTGCTTCCCAGATAAGGTCAAGTTAAAAGATTCCATCATCACCAAACCCTTACTATATGATATGTTAAAGAGACTTATCTAAGAAAAAGAAGAAGATAAAAAATATGAGCAGTAAAATGACAACAAACTCACAACTATCAGCAACCAAATCTAAGAAAACAAGAACAAAAACAAACCAAACGACTGGAACAGGAAAAGAATCACAGAAATGGAGATCACATGGAGGGCTATCAGCAGGGAGGAGGAGTGGAGAGAACGGGGGAAAATACAGGGAATAAGCAGCATAAAAGGTAGGTACAAAAAAGACAGGGGGTGGTTAAGAATAGTATAAGAAATGGAGAAGCCAAAGAACTTACATGTACAACCCATGGACATGAACTAAGGGGCAAGGAGGGGCAGGAATGCTGGTGGGAGGGTGAGTACAAGGCAGAATGGAGTAAAAGCGGAAATGGGACAACTGTAATAGCATAATCAATAAAATATGTTTTAAAATAAAAAATTTTGAAAATAAAAAAACTATGAAGTAAAGATTTTTAATATTTGTTGCCAGACATTGTTTATTTAATCAACTATAACTTTTAAGGGAAACTAATTATCCTAAGAGACTCTATGACCCCTGAGTCTGAGGGTAAAAAGTAAGTATTGGTGTCCTATATGTAAAAATTTAATCTTAGTTTTGAAAAGTCAGTTAACTAAGACCTTGAAAGTTCTCGTCACAAGAAGGAAAAATTGTAACTGTGTGGTGATGGATGTTCACTATACTTATTGTGATTGGTGATCATTTTACAATATGTACAAATATCAAAACATTCTACACATGAAACTAATATGTTATATTTCTATTTTTAAAAAGCTAAATTAGCTAAAGGTTTTTTAAAATGCCTAAAGTGTTCAATTAGAAATCCATTTTAAGTGTTCACATTTAAAACATAATATAAAATTATGATTTTATACAGTGTTTATTCAGGAAAAGAAGGTAAAAAGTTACCAAGATGCCATTAAGTATGAAAGATGATAGATGAACTGATAATAGTAAATACAATGACTGAAAAAATGGGGTAACAGATTGAGAGAAGGAAAGAGGCATGTACACAGAGACATTAAACAGCAAGAATTATTTCATACTTGAAGAAATCACTAAGAACCAAAAAGGCACTCGTTTGAGTGAATAACACAGAAACAAAAAAACACAGGTAAGGGATACTTCCATCTTACACTATTTTAAAACTTTATGCTAAAAACTGAAAGCTGTTTCCTATACAAAACTCTATATATGTGTGTGAATATTAACTTTTAATAGAGTAAGTTACTCTGTGATATGCCAATTAAGAAAATGATGTCTAATAATGCCTGCCTTATTATGGACTGAGCCTGTTGATGTTTAGAGAAAATTCTAGAAAATGATGAGGAATGTGGGAAGGGGTTTGTTTGTAAGCATTCTTAGAGCCTGTGTTTGTGAACTGACTAGATAATACCACCCATCACTGGGACAAATTTCTTTTACATTTACTATCTGTCTAATTAAAATGAATGCAGGGTTAATTATTTCATTTGTTGCAATCAAGTTGTTCATATATTTATCTCGGTATAATGTGTGTGTGTGTGTGTGTGTGTGTGTGTGTGTGTGTGTGTGTGTGTGTGATAGAGAGAGAAAGAGTTGTCCTCTGTAAAAAGCAGGTCCCACAGAAAATTTTGGTTTTATATTTTAACCTAGACTTACCTGCCTCAGTGACCTTACCAAATAGCTGCTGAAGTTTTTCAAAGGCATGGTCTCTGGTTATTGTACCGCGGTAATGATGGTAGTTGCGCCTTGCTGACATTGTGCTAGTTTGTAAATCATCACAAAACACTGGGAAAATGGCTCTTTAAGTGTTGGTCAGTGGGGTAATAGTTTTTCTAGATTGTCATACTATTGAGATGACCAATAGGTCAATTCTTACATACTTAGAGAAGAAGGATTTCATGGAAAAGGAAACAGCAGAAAATGATGAAGGGAAAGTAAATCCTACACATTTAGTAAACACCATGAATCATGAAATTCTTAAGGGGCTCCATAAATATAAGATAATTACAGTTTCTGCTCTCTTACAAATGAGGCAGCTATGCCACAGAGAGACTAAAAACTTGCCTAGAAGCACAGAACTAGTGAGGTGCAGAGCAGGAATTAGGACCCAGTCCAGTTCTAGAGTCTGTGTGTTTAACCATGGCATTTTACTGTCTCTCAAATGGGAGCAGTCTTTATAACAAGACCAAGCTGGGGAAAAATAATTCATGAAGAAAAGTAAAAGGCTATAGAGAAGGCAGTGGGCCAGAGAGTCATTTGTGATTCATACTCATAACCATTTTCTGAAAGAAACATGTGCAGATGTTTTGTCTTGCATATAATCAACTTATTACCAAGAAGATTTAACTTTAAATAGTGTAAGAAAATCATTTTTATGTTTTCTTCTTATTGCTCCATTCTAGGACATTACATTGGGAACTCTTGTTTGGTGTTGCAGACTTTCTTTCAGATGTGTAATTGCACATAGCTGTCCACAGTATAGCTAAGGAAGATGCTCAGAAAAAGGGGCAAAGTCCTGACCAGGTGGCTTAGTTGGTTGGAGCACCATCCTGTACACCAAAAGGTTGCGGGTTCGATCCCTAGTCAGGACACATACCTAGGTTGCAGTTTGACCCCTGGTTGGGGCCTCTGTGGGAGGCAACAGAGTGATGTTTCTCTCACACTGGTGTGTGTGTATATATGTGTGTGTCTTCCCCGTACCTCTCTCTTTAAAAGTCAAATACATATTTGGGTGAGGACTTAAAAAAAGAAAACAGGGCAAAAATAACTTGAACACCAAAGGTCTATAGAACTTAGTCTCAGCCCTGGCTGGTGTAGCTCAGTGGATTGAGCGCGGGCTGCAAACCAAAGAACTTAGTCTCATGTGAGTATTTTTAAAAAACTAAATAAAAGTTATATGTTTGTGACCTTTCAAAATATAAAAAATGTGTAAGTGCATGTATATCCACATATATATTTATATTTTGATAACATTAAATATATCCTAAATCTGTAAGTCCCTAACATTTATTATTATTGATGAAAAGTTAGTTTACATAATGATGCAAAGTAAATTATCATTTCAGACATTTGAGTGAAAGACCAAAAATTTTTAAGAAAAGATTAATAAAGAAAAATAAGACAAATACAAAGTATTAACCCAATACTTGCAATGCCTAGTCAATCCCTAGTCAAGAACTACACAGGGTGGGGCAAAAGTAGGTTTACAGTTGTAAGTATGTGAAACAGAGTTTATTTTTGCATTATTATTTATTTATTATTGTATTAGTTTCCATATGAACAACTGTAAACCTACTTTTGTCCACCCTGTATTTTACACAGAAAGCTGGTTAGTTTGGTTAAATGTCACTGACGTCAGTTAGGTAAAGTGATGAGGGAACAAAATGGTAGCAGAGTAGGGAGCTAGATGGTTATCAGAACTTGAGCAGATTGTTCAGAAAGTTATTTTACAGAGAAATACTTTGCAGAAGGGTGGACAGGCTGACCCAGTACATCTTATGGCCTCCCAAACTCTGCTTTTTGGATTTTGCTTTGTGTACGTACATTGTTAACTGTCTCCTCTCTGGCCAGTGTTACTCCAGGCTCCCCATGGAGCGGGCCTATCAAGTCAACTTCGGCTGCAGGTTATTCCCATGCCAAGACAGCTTTTCCCATTCCAGTCTAGACCAGATTTAAAAGTGTAAAACATGAGGGGGCATGCATTCAACCCTTTTTCTTCTGCATTTCTAAGGCTTGGAAAAACTCCAGGGCACTCTTGGGTATGGCAAACAATGCCCAAACCACAAATTGATTATGGATTTCACAACTTTTAGGTGCATCATCAGTTTAAGAAATTAGAGTGGTTGCTTGTTTTCTGGGAAATAGCGATTGGAAATGACTCTAGTTCAATATAACACAAAAATTAGCTTGTGCGAAAATATAGCACTCTCTGTAGTGAGTTTTGTGCCTGGCGAAGGAGAATATATCATGTAGCTGGCTTGATCCTCTCACCCATCTGAAGGGAGTGGTAACCAAAATGTATGGGCTGGAGCCTGTGTCTCTGACATTGTGTGTTTTCTTTTCAAACATCCTATTTCTTTAAGGGGAACAAATGTTTTCTCCACAAAGGCCGCCTCTGCCTCCCTCCCGGCTGCTCGGGTTTCTGCCTGCCTTTTGGTTACCGTGTGGCTGGTGATTTCTCAGAGTCCCAAAGGAGGACTCACGCTAGCTGTTAGGACTGAACAAACAATCCCAGCTGAAACCAGAACAGAATCTCCGTGCACTGCTTTCACCATCACTCTCTTCAGCCCCGTTTCAGCTTTCCCTGCCAGAGGAGATACAGTATCAAACATTGAGGTGCTGCCAAGCTCAGCAGTGACACAAACTCACAGTAATCACTGCCGCTAGGTGCTGGGCCTTGAACCAGGCAGCTTACTCCAGCCTCCGCACTTAATCCTCGCAGCAATACTATGAGGTAAACATCACCACTGTAGCTTTACATTCAAGAAAATGTAGATTTAGAGACCTGAAAGATTAAGGAAATTGTTCATGGTCACAGGTCTTAAGTGGCTGTGTCTTAATGTTTCCATAATTTATTATCACTCTTAGCTTTCTCCTTTTCTTGACATTAAAAAAAAAAAAAGAAAAGAAAAGAAAATTCCAGTTACTTCCCTAGGCCCTGCCTATCTTTCATTCTGGATGAACTAACGTTTATGGAGCCTCTGCTACCTGACAGGCTTCGTGCCAGGCCCCAGAGAGGAAGTGGGCAGAATAGACACATCCTAACTGAATGGAGCTAATCTTTCCAGCCCCATCTGTTAACACTCTCCACATGCAACAAATGTTCCAGCCACGCTGTACAGCTTGAAGTTGCTGACTACCCGTCTTCCCTCACCTCTGTGTCTGTGCTCTTGGTCCTGCCAAACTGCCCTGCCTTACGCTGCTCTGCTTTGCCAGCTTCTATTCCTTCCAAACTCCAGGCACTTATCACTATTCCATGAAGTGATACTCGTTTACATACTTGAATTCCTGAAGTAGAGTCGGGTCTTTTTCCTTTATATCAGACCCTTGCTAACAATGCTCTGCAAATCAAATGCCGCCCTGCTATCTGTGTATTGTCTATGGCTGTTTTCATGCTACAGTGGCAAGAGGTCAGTACTTACAAAAGGGGGTTGGCAAACTTTCTGGAAAGAGCTAGATAATAAATATCTTAGGATTTGCGAGCCAGTAGGTCTCTGTCATGAAAATGCTGGAGATCTAAAGAAAGTCCAGTCTCTATCCATGAACACTATAATGGCCACTAAAGCTGGTTTAGTGGATCACATTGCTTAGCAGTTATTTTAGAAGTCAGAGGTTAGCGTATGAGTGGCTGGAGATGTTAAGAGGCAGATTGTATTGGGGAATCGAGGAGATCGTGCTGAGAGGAGACCACAGGATATTTTTATTTGTCACCATCTTCAAGTGGCTTATCCTCTAATCTGTGAATTCTCTCTCACACACACAGTTTTAGAGGATTTTGGAACTCAAAGTAATGAACCCATAGCTCTTTGATTTATCTCTTCATTTATCTACCTAAAAACCCCTAATGATCATCTGCTGTCCTAGGTCCCACTGTGGGATATGAAAGCATAGTGGTGAATAAGACCAGCCCTTGTCCTCAAGAGACCCCTGAGTAGCATGAATTTCATACACTCACTAAAGCTGTAGAGAGAAAAACTTTTAAAATTAAATTCACATTTCTATCTCTTCCATGCCAAAAATGCCTCTTTGCTTTCTAATTTTGTAGCAAATAATTGTCTGGTTATTTTTTTTCTAGTTCTACAGACAATTTTGTAACTTTTGACCATGTTCTCTCTCAGCTTTTGCTTTTCAGATTTATCCATCCTAAACATTTCAGTCTCCCTGGAGTGATTGCCCTATCTCTCTTATTTTTAGTTATGTCGAGTCCATGTCTGCATGTTGTGCACATTTCTCAGCGCATTTCCACAGCAGTTTCAGATCCCTGTTCTGGGTTGTGACTGATTGGGAATATATCTTGCTTGACTCTTGCTTATAAAGGTTCCTAGGACATGTGAGTGTACCTGGGATGTGACGTCTGTCACAGGCTAACCTGTGAACTTCACTTGACATAAAGGAGAGGCTGGTGCTCTCTCCCTTCTCACTGAATTTTCAAAGACGACATTTTCCCACAGGGAAGATTGCTCTTATGTTAATGTTATGTAGAACTTCAAGAGGCTGTTTGTGAGAGAGAATTTCAGGACCATGATCAAATTCTTTACATGTGGGCAGCAGTCCAGAATGGGTGGTAATGGTCTCACGGACTCTTTTAGGAGAGTATTAAGGGGAAATGGAAATCGACTCCGCATTAGTGTCCCTATTGCTACAGTGACAAATTACCAGAAACTGTCTTAAAACAACACAAATTTATTACCTTATGGTTCTGGAGATCATAAGTCATAAAATCAAGGTGTTGGCAGAAGTTTTTTTTAACGGATGTTCTAGGAGAGAATCTGCTTTCTTGTCTTTTCCAGCTTCTAGTGATTGTTTGCAATACTTGGTTCATGGTCCTCCTCCACCTTCAAAACCAGCATGTCTAAATCTCTCTCCAACCTCTGCTTCTGTCATCACACCATCACATTTCCTTCTCTGACTCACTCCCCTGCCTTCTCCTTTGCTTTATAAGCAACTTTTTTTTCAATTACATGGGGCCCACACAGAAAATCTAGCATATGAGATGAAGACATTTTGAGATGCAGATATCTGAAGATGCTTACCTTAATCACATCTGCAAAGTCCCTTTTGTCATGTAAGGCAACAGTCACAGGCCTGGGGATTAGCACGTGGACATCTTTGTGGGGACATGATTCTGCCTCCCACAGGCTCCATTCTAGTGGAAAGCCAGATGAGCAAGTGTGCAGTTTTTGGATACAAAGTGTTTACTAAAGAAAAGGGAACCCAAAATGCTTCACCAAGCAGCAGCCCTACCCTTCACAATTTCCTGAATGGCTACACTGAAGAGTCCCAAACAGTCCCAATGCCCTTCAGTAATCACACACACACTAGAAGTCCAGCCATTTATCAGGTGGCTGGAGATCTTGATCTACTGCCTTGCAGACAATGAAGCATGTACATTTCCAGTCATCCTGTTCTGCCTGTTCCATGCAAGTGAAATTGTTACTACAAATCATGAGAGCATTTATTCAGAGAGAGAGATGTCTGAAGAATGTTCACCAATACACTAACCCTTGGTTTATCCTGAGTAGGAGGGTTGGGGGTATTTTTACAGTTCTGTTTTGTGTCTTTTCCAGTTGTTTTAATGTTTTGATAATATCTTCCATAAACAATGTAACTTTTTTAAAAGGCAGAAAAAAATATGAAGCAAGAGAGTAGAAACACCTTTTGAATCTCTGACAAGTGTAAAAGAGTTGAACTGCTGTGGACTGAAGTCTTGGCATTGGGTGAAGGGAGGGGAAGTGAAAGGAGGCAGGGGTGTGGCAAGGGTGAATTTGCTGCCTACAGGCACCAAGGGAGCAGAGGCAGCCTTCAGAAAGGGGCAGCAGAGTTAGATTTGGCAGGCATGGCGGGAAATCGTGCCAAGAAGAGGTGGACTAAAGCATGAGTGGAGGGAGTTGGGACTGGATAAGAGTCAAGCCTGACATTAAATAGGGGAAAGAACAAAGAGATTTGAGTTAGAGGCAATGCAACAGGGGTCAGGGCTGTAGGCAGAAGTTTCTGCTCCTGTGCCAGTATTACTCCAGATCCTCAGAAATGAGGTCAAAAGGGCACTTAGTGGTCTCTTTTTGCATTTCTATTCTTCTGTGGATTGATGGGCAAGTACTGGTCATTTGGAGGGCAGATGAGAGACGAGAGAACAGGGAAGTGACTGTATGGAGTCCACAGGAAAATAATGTGTGGGACTGTGAACCAAATAAAACTTTTTCAAAATTTAGGGAATCAGTTTTCAGTGATATGCATGATCTGGAGCAAATGGTGATGCCCTTAGGCATGTTCACGTCTGCCAGCTGGCAGAGGGGCAAGCAGAGTCCTGTTTTAATGGACTCTGATTTGTTCAATGACTGTTATATGTGTTATAGGTTATAGATTAAATGGAAAAACCATAATTTTGAACAAAAATCATCAGTGTACCATCTATAGATGGTATGAAACTACAAAGAAAAGACAGAGGTAAGATTCTGAATAATGGTAATTCTAGGAAAGACAATGCTATTTTTCATATGTTCTACCTATCTTGTATCACACAGAAAATTGGACAAACAGCAACTAACTTTGTTCTGACTCAGATTGTCATTGGTTCTAGATTCATAGGGCTTCAGTCATAGGGCTGCAGTGGTAATTCAGACACACAGAGACAATTTTTGTGGTTATGTGATACTGCCAGGTGCATGATGACAGAGAAGCCCCCTTTTCTGAGAGGTCTGCTAGCATGGGTTCCTTAGTTCTTGTGATGCTGTAGCTTAGACTTTGTGCCTCTCTGTATCCATCGGGGTGGCACAACGCTGGCTGGGGCTGGACTACCACAGATTCTCCATGAGCCGTGGCAAACTCTTTTTCCCATTCCTGTCTCTTTCCCCAATTCCCTTCCATCCTAGTCAGTACTAGCATAACATTTGGCCTACATAAATGTGAGAGAGGAGGGGTAGCCAAATCCTACTTGGCATCATGTTTTCCTTCTTCCTTGTTTTTATTAAAGTTGTAACAATACATTTATTTGTGTGGTTACTTTACTATATGGCTCCTACACTAAATTATAGGTTTCACAAGGCAAGTATATATATCTGTGCTTGATCACCATGGTATACCTGGCACTTAGCACAGTGCCAGACACACTGTAGAAACTCAAAATACTTGATGAGTAAATGAGAGGTATGTCTAGGCAAAAGGCTAATTATGTCTTTGCTACACTGTGGCATGGACAAGCTGGTTTAACTCACAGGTTTTTTCCTTACCTACCAGTAAGAAATCGGCCTTTGAGGAACTTATAGCATTTTTTTAAAAAAAGATTTTATTTACTTTTAGAGAGAGGAGAAGGGAGGGAGAAGGAATGGGAGAGAAACATTGATGTGCAAGAGAAACATTGATTGGTTGCCTCTCGCACATACCCAGTGGGGGAACCTGGCCTGCAACACAGACATGTGCCCTGACTGAGAATCAAACTGGTGACCTTTCAGTTTGCTAGGTGACACCCAACCCACTGAGCCACACCAGTCAGGGCTGGAGATTATATAGCTTCTAATAATGTAAGAAATCCAGTCATTTAAAAGATAAGGAATTACAGGTCAGAGCAGTTTAGTTACTTATTTGAGGGTCTAAGGCACTCACCACTGAGCCCATTTCATAAGAATAGCAATTGAGTCAGTCAGGGATGGACTTGGCAAAAGAATCTGATCAGAGTGGCTTTCAGACCAAGACTCCATTCATTAGATCCTGATGTTTCTGGCACCATGCTAACCAAGAATCACATCGCAAGACTTCTTTTCTGATTGCATAGGCTACAAAATTAATCTTAACAGTTTGAACAGATAATGAGTAGATGAACTCCAGTTGGAGAAGTTTATTAGGAAAGAGTTGGCAGTGGAACAAATAACCTCCTCCTTAATCCCTGAAACCAGGCGACCATCAAACTCGACATCCTCAGTGATTAAGCTATTCAGGCTGCAGCATGTAAACTTTCCCTTCTGCCTTATGCTCCTGCTGTTTCGAGTGATTCTGTCTGTGAAGATGCTTCTGCTTTGCAAAAACGTGAGTCTCTTTGATGACAGTTGTTGCAACAAGACAAAAGCATTTTTGGAATTATTGCTATTATCTCATGTGAGGGATGCTGACAGTCTCTCTCCATCTTGCCCCTGTAATCCCATTAGATTTCACAGACTTTGCAAGGGCAACCTTGAGGCCATGGCTGAGATAAATACTTTCAGGAATGTTTCTTTTCTGCAACTAGAATCGTGATTCATATTTCAAGGGATTTGTAAAAACAGATCATGTTCACAAGGATAGAAAATTCTAGAGTTGCAGCAGGATAACAGGGACTTCATAAGTCATCAAATTCTTTCCCCTCTCATGTAAATTGCATGCAAAGGAAAGGTTTTATGAAAATAGATAATGGATAGATAGATAGATAGATAGATAGATAGAGCGAGTCAGAGGTTCCCTGGGGAAAACGACTCTGTAAGTTTCTTAATAACCTTTTAATTTGTCCCAGAGTCTTCTGGTACATGCTATATGAGTAAACATGAACTGTTAGAATTTTATTCTTGTCCTTCTCCTGAGGAAGTCTCTGCTAGGGCAAGTGGCTAAAACCTGAGCAAGAATTTGTTGCTACCAGTTTGCATTACTCCTACTGGTTTTTTATTGGAGGGTGGATGTCATTTTTTAGATTTCTTTTTAGCTAGAGATCCACAGAATTTAATAATAGGGGAGAGATTCAGAAGTTATATAAATAAATACAACCGAGTCTTGGCCATTTGATGGCTAATGTCTTAGTATTTGTATAATCTTATCCCTAGCTTCCCTCTGATTTCTAAATGCCTCATCATTTGTTTTTAGGCATTCTAACAGAGGGTAGAAAATGGAAGAGAAACATAGGGATTTTTTCTCTTTTAGTCATTTAATTTTATCACCGTCTTGTAGAGTGCCTATTGTGGGCAAGGAACTTATTACACTCTGAAGTGATGAGCTAAAAAATAATGAAGAAAAAATATCCAAGAGCTTGTAATATTATAACACTAACATGAAACAGTTAGGAGTACAGACAAAGCCATAGTCATTTCTGGCTAGCATGGATTGTTATAGAAAACAAAATTGGAATTGGGCATTAGAAGCACATTACATGCCTATAAAATAAAATGAAAAGGCAAAAAAGTCCTGAAAAATGTTTGTCAGTGATGGTGGTGGGAGGGTGGGAGTTGTGGTGGTGACAGTGCCGATATGCAGGTGATGACGGTAATGGTGGTATAGAGGGTATTGTTGGTAGCAGGAGTGGTGATGGTGGCGAAGGTGTAGGTGGTGAGAGTGAGGACTGTGCTGCTGCTGGTAATAGTAGCAGTGTGTGGTGGTGGTGGTGACAACGTGTGTGGTCTCATAGTGACGGTGGTGGAGACGGCTGTAGTGAGGGTGCTGCAGGTAGTGATAATGGTGGTAATCAACATGAGGGTGGTAGGGATGGTGCTGAGGAGAATGTTACTTTTCATTGACACTTTCAATTATCTATAGAGATTTCCCACCAAGTGACAGAGAGAAGAGACCTGATGTGGTGGCAAATTGGTGAAGGGGAAAAGAGACCACTACCATCCCTAAGGGAAATTCACTGCTCTTTGTGCTGCCCCAGTACCTGGGGCACAGTTCCTCTTCGAGACAAATCTCTTTGTGTTATGAGTCAGACACATCATCTTTCTTCAGTAAATGTTCTAAAATGCTCGTTTGTATTTCCAAGTACCGGTAAATGGTTTCAACAGATGGATATACCTTAAGGGTGGTTAACATAAACCATAACACAAAGGTGTTCTTTTCAGTTGTGTATAATGTTGATTGTTTTATGATAACTATACAAAAGAGAGCTTTTGAAGTGTGATTAGCTTCATTGCCAATATATTTGTAAAGTTCTTACAAAAAAGACATTACCTAAGTTCTTTGTCAGTTCAGAGAGAACAGTGTTTAATCCAAAATGTGCAGACTGATGCCAAGGAAAATGTTCCCAATGGAGCCTGGAGCTGCATTGGCTCTGCATCGCTATTGAACTCAAATATGGAACACGATGTATTTCATTCTAGGAGGGAACGAAAAGCATGTTCCTTGCATAGTGAGAGTTGGTCTTTTTCTGTCTCAGTCTTTCTCTCAATTTATCAAGAATTCAACCTCTCTCTATTTCTAATCTTCATTGTCTAGTGCAGGTTTTTTAAGGAGAAAAAAAGCCCAACATTACAATGTTTTGCAGCAATAGCCACTTGAATGATTACAATAAAAGGGTAAACGTTTATTTGCCATCTCGCCTCTCCTCTGTAGACCCATGGCTGTGTGCATGAGGTGTTGCTGATGTATTTCCAACAGCAACATCTGTTTCTCTGGCAGCCTGTTATGCTAACTGTGCTGACCCATTGATGGCTCTAGAACTTTTCAGAAAATGCTGGATGGGTTGGCCAGAATATGTCAAAGCCATAGGGTTTTTTGTTCATCCTCTTGGGTGCTATTAATCTGTCAGTCACATTTCATTCTGAGAAATTTACTGTACTTGTCTGTGTCTATTTGAAATGAGTAAGGAAACTCCTCATTAAAGATTGGGATTTATATGACCCAAATGGGAGTATTCCCAGTGCTGTATTTAGGATAGTGGAGGAGCTATGCTATTGGTTAGATTGTCCTTAAAATGTCAGTTTTCCCTAAGATGGTCTCAGAGTGTTATACGTCCGACAGCAGCCAAGATGAGGGCATTTTTTTTCCTCAGGAGCTTATGATATGGGGGATGTGTAGAATCATCACTAATAGAAATTAAATTTTAGGGATTTATGTCAAAGTTCTCAGGGGAGAAAGTTCCTGGTAAAGAAATAAAGGACTGAAATCCAGTGGAAAGCAGCCAGACAATATGAAGGGGGAAAAGGAAAGAGAAAGGAAGTGGGGTCATGAGGCCAGATATGAAAAGGGAGAAAGATGATTGAATATGAGGCTGTGATGAATCAAGAGAAAATGCAATCTTGATGCTAACATAAAGGGGTGAGCTTTGAGAAGAAAAGCAGAGAAAATGAAATGCTGGTTTAAAACTGTGAAAACATAAGGAAGAGATGTCTGGAAAATTGGAAAAGGTATATTAATAGGAAAAAGAAATATGGGAAATGAGAAAAGAGTTATCAAGCTAAGAAGGAAGAAAACAAGCGAAGATCAATAAATTATTCAAATATAATATTAAACTGTGGCAAATCACAACATTTTCTATAGAGGACAAATTCGCATCTTGATTTTGGGAAGATAATCTATATAGATAACCTAAGAGTATGCATTTACTTACTTGGGTAAGTGATTTTCTCCCAGATTCAGTTGTAAATGAGACTACCCACATGGAAAGAAAATGCTTTCTAGGAGTCATGTGGAAAGGGAACCAGCAGTACTGAAGATACAGTATGTACATGAAGTACATGTTTTACCTCATGTACAGATGTATGGCATTAATATTCATTATTATAGTAGTAGCCAGCACTTATACAGAGCTTGCTATATGCCAGGTGCTGTTCTAAGCAGTTTTAATACACTAACTCATTTGACCCTCAGCAACGAACCTCTAAGGTAGGAATTGTTTTATTATTCCCATTTATGGAAGGGGAAACTGAGGCATAGAGGTTGAGTTACTTGTCCAAGACACAAAAATGGTAAGCGATTGAGTTGAGATTTAGACTCAGGCAGTTCAGCTTCCGCATCTGTTCCATAATAGTCTGGGAGTCAACAGACAAGGCCAAGTTTTCATATAAAGATCCCTGACCCATGTGCGCATAAAATGAGACTAATATATTCATTTGCATACAAAGCTAATAATGGAAGGTTAGGATACAACTGTTGCTATCTTCTTTGCTCTCCATGCAAGTTATTTAATTAGCATGAAAAGTGGATATGGCTTAGATTGCACCACCATAAGAGTCACAGATTATGATATGGTAAACAAGGGGAACATTGCTTTGTTAAAGCTTATGTAATGTCCAGAAATCAGTGGTTCTGCCATCAATCCCTGCAGTAGAAGGCCATCAATGCTTCATTTGTTCATTGATTAAGTGATTATGGAAACCCTCACACAAATGACTAAATCTGCATGGCTGATTACTCATTTCCAAAATGTTTAAAATATCTGTACTAGTGTAGATGGTGGTTTGTTGACATAATATGTAAAGTCCTTTAAAACTTTTAGATAACAGGCCTCATAGAAGTGCAAAGTATTATTCTCATTTACAGTCCAGCCAGATTTAACAAAAAGCCTGAGCATCATAAACCTGCAGACCGAAGGAGTTCCAGGGGAAAAATAGAGGCTTGCTCATAAGCCAGCTGTGCAGAGGGCTGAACTCCAGCTTCCCATCACGGGTGTGCAGCCCAAAGAATGTTGGCTGCCTCTGGGGCCAGCTGGCTTGCACAGGAACTGTGCTCCTGGAAATCCTGAGATGTCTGTGCAGGACTCCAGCAAATAGAATTTTGGTTAACAGAGGATCAAGCTCATCAGCCAGATTTGAGTCCAGCTGTTTTTCAAAAGCTTGCTAACTTGTAACACGTGACCAATGGGGCTCAGGATTCCTGTCTTTTAGGGTTATTATAAGACCTTAGTTAAAATAATTGATACAAGGCGCTTAGTGCAAAGCTCAGCCCAAACTAAGAACTCAATAACTGTGTTATGGTGGTGGTTTTGAAGTTCCATTTCCAAGATCCTATGCTCTTGGTGCCTCCCTCACCTTTAGATCCATCTCTTTTTCGTGGCTCATGATTGCATAGGACACACAGGGACAGATTCCTTCCCAAGAAGTCAATGGAATGTAGCCCTCTGCACAGGCATATCTTATCTGATAGCAGCAATGGTAGTTTCTTACCACAATCCTGTAAGATTGAAGCCAGAGTAGCCTCCAATTCTACCAGGGCAATGGGGTGAACGGCTTTCCCAGATATGCCCTCTACTTCCCATGGCAGCCACCTTGGGTGGCCAGAAGAAAACTTCTCTCCCTTCCAAGAACTTTGTGAGTGATGTTTAGCCCCATGACCAGACCCTTCATCAATGCCAAAATAAGCTGGTGTGGCTGGTTGCCAGTGCTCCTGCTGGTTGCTGACTGAAGGAGGCATCACCTGACATTCCTCAGACTTTGCTGGAATTTACCTGGGCCAGCCTAGGTCAAAGGGCAAACCAAGAGGAGTTAACAAGGTTCAAAACTCAGCAGAACTGGTCTGCTTCTAAGATGCAGCAATTCCTCATTGTCCCCAAATTCTCTTTACTCCAATGACCTAGAGAGACAGCAATGTTTTTTTTTCTTTTCTTTCCCATTAAAATTTGACCAACATTCAGCTAGTTCTTCTATAAAGCAGGTGACAAGGAGCTCCTGGAAAACTTGGAGTAGCTTTTACAATTTGAATACTAACAATCTCCCATATAACATGAGGTAAAACTTGGAAGCAAGATGTAAAGTAAAGTTGGTTCTTTGGCAAAAGTTATTGGTCAAGAACCAGTGAGAAGTCCAGACTCTGCCTTATAAAAACAATTTAAACTCCACCTAATACCCCTTCAGTCAGTAATCCTGTCCTGGCAGTGTTCTTAATGGCCTGCGCATGGGCACCGTTTATTCCCTGTTCAAAATACTGGTTGCAGAGCTTAAAATAAAATATGTATTATTGTTTTGTTGATAATGTGCTATGTTCTAGAATTACTCACCCAAAGACCTAGTGTTGATAAAAAGGAATTAGGCTTACTGCTTTCAGTAAAGATCAGGACCAAACTGTGGTAACAAAGAGTAACAGCCTTGCATCTCCAGCATTTCCAAAGTGAAGTATCTGTCTATAACCCCATCTGGATGGGGACCAGCAGGTTCTGGGAAGAATATTAACCTGAATTTGTTGCAGTCTTGTTTCCCAAACTGCTTTATAAACACTTCCCCATATGTGCTGCCAAAGCTTTGCATTTAATGAATCATCCAAATCTTTTTGCCATATATCCTGTGTAGCTATTGATGATGGAACACGCATTCCCGATATGAGGACAAATGAGAGGAATGCCTACGTTGCCAGCCAAAATTGCCTCATTAAATAATCCTGTTAGAATGCTCATTTTGATTTTTTATAATACTGACTTAAATTTTAGAGTTATTTTTGACCAAATTTCCTTGTAATTTCTTAGGGACCATTTTATTTACTTGATACCTATCTTTATGCTGATTAAGCACAACAGAAGAATAAATTATTGCTTATAAACACTCCGATACTTCATGATTCTTTTACATTCTTAGTTGCTTTTACCTTATTTTATGATGAGTTTAGTGTAAAGAGAGCACAGGTTTTGGAGTCAAACATGTTAGATTTCATGTTTAAGTTTTGCCTCTAAAGAGTTTTATGAACTGAGCAAATTACTCAGTATTGCTCAACCTCAGTTTCCTCATCTGTACAAAAGGAAGCAATAATACTCTCTACCTCTTTCATCAACTATAAAAATAAAGAATAAAAATAAAATGTAAGCTTTTCATCTAGTGCTTAATGCATGACACATGTAAACTGTTGTTATTATGTTGTCTAATTGATCACCACTGGATCACAACTGCAAAAAAGTGTTACAGGAGAAAACACCTCTAACCGAAAGCTCTAACAACCGCGTGCAGAGCACCAACCAGAAGCTCTTTTTTTTTGCAACATGGTGAAGGTCATTGACATTGCTGATGGCCACTAAAATTTGCCTTGAACAGTGAGTTTTCAAGTTCTTTCCAGCACTCTGAGTGTGCTACTTTCTCTTTTTCCTTTGGGTGATCAGTACCCTTGTGTATTTTTGCTTTCCTCATTTCAAAACTATCAGATTCTCCACTTACAGAGATGACCATTGGCCATGAAAATCTTGGATCTTTCCCTCTACCTAGTTTTCAGCTGGTGATAGTGAAGAGGATTCCCATCAAAGGGATCAGTCGTGACCCTGCCAGATCCTCAGCTACGTGGCTCCATTCCACTCTCAACCCTTCAGACTACTATTTTATGATTTTTTCACTTCATATCTTTCTTTGATTTTCCCAAACCATCTTTCTGTATTTCTCGACACCCTGAGAATACCCTAAAGTCCAGGTTTTCCTCAATCATAGCCTAGAAGTTGCTATTACAAATAATGGCACCCCTCCAAAACTCAGTTTTAAATGTCCCATTCTTTACCATCATCTGTATGTCCAAAACTAATGTACACTAGTCAACAACAAATCCAGCAATTCTTCAACCTCACCAGGACTTCTAATCCACTGACCATAACAATTTTTCTCTACCACCTCTATGTCCTCATTTTCACCCTGAATTCAATTTTCCATTACACTCTTGGCATATAACCTCAACAATACACTCTGCTCCATCTTATCTTCTGGGAAAAACTCGTGGACCTTTGTTGAAGAATATAGTGGAAAAGAAACAACTTCACTGTCTGCCTCTTGTAAGTTTATGAGCACACACCTTAGCATACACATCACAATGGCACTTTTAATCACACGAACTAGCCTCCTACTGCCTTTCTGACATCATCTCCCACGATCCTCCCTCAATCCCTTGAACATAATTTTGTCCTTGTTTCTGGGATTTTTACTGCTATTTCTTCCACTAGGATGTTTTCCTTAGTTACTTGCCACCCCCTGCCACCATATTTTTGTGCCTCTCTAAATACCAGAGAAGTCGTCCTCTACCATTCTATCTGAAATAACACTCCAGCCAATTTGTATTCCCTTTTCTTGCAAACGTTTTTCTCAATAGGACTTACCACATAATTTATATATATAATTTTTAAAGACTTAATACCTCTCTTGTCCACTGAAAAGTAGTCTATGAGAGTAGTGTTATGTGTGGTTCACTGCTGTTCTTTCATTATATGCCTGGCATGTACTAACTATTCAAAAATATTTGATTAATACATGAATGAGTGCATGAAATTGTGGGGCCATGGCTAATATGGGCATGATATTCAGACTTTCAAATTTTAATTTCTTGTGACACCTATGTGATTACCAACCTACAGAGGTATCTATGAAGAATGTAATTTCCTTGTATTTTTATTGATTATACTATTACAGTTTTCCCAATTTTTCCCCCTTTATCCCCCCCACCCTTCCTCCCAACCCTTCAACATTCCTCCTCCTTAGTTCATGTCCATGGGTTGTACATATAAGTTCTTTGAGCCTTCTGTTTCCTATACAGTTTGTATCTCTCCCCATCTATTTTATGCCTACTAATTATGCTTCTTCCTTGTACCTTCCCCCTCCCCTTCCTCCCTTCCCCCTCCCCACTTAACTCCCTCTGTGTGATGTCCATTTCTCTGATTCTGTTCCTGTTCTGTTTGTTTGCTTAGTTTTTGTTTTTGTTGTTTTTCTTTTCTTTTAGTTCCATTTGTTGATAGTTGTGAGTTTGTTGTCTTTTTATTGTTCATATTTTTTATCTTTTCCTTAGATAAGTCCTTTTAACATTTCATATAATAATGGCTTGGTGATGATGAACTCCTTTAACTTGACCTTATCTGAGAAGCACTTTATGTGCCCTTCCATTCTAAATGATAGCTTTGCTGGATAGAGTAATCTTGGATGTACATCCTTGCCTTTCATGATTTCAAATACTTCTTTCCAGCCTCTTCTTGCCTACAAGGTTTCTTTTGAGGAATCAGCTGATAATCTAATGGGAACTCCTTTGTAGGTAACTGTCTCTTTTTCTCTTGCTGCTTTTAAGATTCTCTCCTTCTCTTCAGTCTTGGGTAATGTAATTATGATGTGCCTTGGTGTGTGCTTCTTTGGGTCCAGCTTCTTTGGGACCCTCTGAGCTTCCTGGACTTCCTGGAAGTCTATTTCCTTTGCCAGATTGGGGAAGTTTTTCTTCATCATTTGTTCAAATAAGTTTTCAACAGCAATTTCTTGCTGTTGTTCTTCTCCTTCTGGCACCCCTATAATTTGCATATTGGAACATTTCAGGTTGTCCCAGAGAATCCTCAGCTTCTCTTTGTTTTTTTGGATTGTTGTTTCTTTTGTTCTGATTTGGTTGGTTGTTTGTTTCTTCCTTTAGTTCCAAATCGTTGCTTTGAATCCTGGTTTCCTTCCTATCACTGTTGGTTCCCTGAAATAAAGCAAAAATATTTTGCTTTATTTGGGGTATCTTTCATTTGTTCTTTCATTTTTCAATGAAACTCAATCAGATCTGTGAGCATTTTGATTACCAGGGCTTTAAATTCTCCATCAGATAGGTTGGGAATCTCCTCATCACTTAGTTCTGAGGTTTTGCTCTGTTCTTTCATTTGGGCCAGATTTCTTTGTCTTGGCGCAGCTGATCAATTATAAGGGGGTGGGGCCCTAGGTGTTTACCCAGGCAGAGCAACCCTCCTTGCTGCACTGCCTGTAGGGGGAGGCACCAGCAAGAGAACAGTGCAGCCGGCCTGCTCATCTCTAGCGCATTTTCCAATGGACTCTCGTGTGAGACGGAGTTTCTCCCACTGTAGCAACCCCAGCCTCAGCCCACAGTCAGCCCTGAATCTGTTTTCCCTTTAAGTCAGCCCCTCCCCACGCAGCCCACCAAGCTGTAGAGCCAGCCCAGCCTCTCAGCTGCCTCACCACAGTTTTTCTGAGTCAGTCCGTGAGGTCCACCTGACCAGTCTGGTTGTTCTGGTTGATTTTTGCTTTAATTCCTTGGTTGTTGGAGTTCCATGAAGTTTGATTTTCTGGTGCTTTTGGTTGTTTATTGATTTTAGATTGGTTGTTATCCTCCTTTTGGTTGTGTGAGGAAGTGAAGGTTTTCTACCCACACCTCCATCTTGGCCAGAACTCTCTTCTACTTAGAATGTAATTTTCTCAACTGATTTGCATAGTCCTTTTTTTATGAAATGGAAAAGTACCATCATCTGCTTGTATTTCTTACACAGATATAAAAGGATGTATGAGAAAGTATTTGTGACAGTTTGAGGAAAGTGGATCTTAAGTTTTAAATTCTCATTTTCTATTGTGGTAAAATATAAAAACACAGATTTTACCATCTTAGCCATTTTTAAGTATACAGTTCAGTGGCATTAAATATATGAACAATAATTCTCCATTTTCCTCTTCCCCTCACCCTTGGAAATCACCATTCTTCTTGCAGTCTCTATGATTTTGAGTACTCTAAGTCAGTCATATAAATGGAATCACCAGTATTTGTCTTTTTGTGACTAGCTTATTTCACTAAGGATAATGTCCTCATGGTTCATCCATGCTGTAACATGTATCAGAATTTCCTTCTTTAAAATTGCTGAACAACATTTCATTGTATATATATATACCACATTTTACTTCTCCACTCATATGCTGATAAACATTTGGCCTCCTTCCATATTTTAGCTCTTGTGAATAATGCTACTATAAAACATGGGTGTACAAATATCTGTTCAAGACCATGCTTTCAATTTGAGGTCAGTCCGGAAAAAGCTCAGCCATTGTTAATACAACAAGAACAGTTCGCATGACATCGATGTAACCTGGCAGCCAAGGAGAGTAGGTTGGAATGCACATGCATGAACAATTACACCTTCACTATACTAGTCAGTTGGGGCAGTAGACACCATTTAGTGAGCATGTGTACTGTGTGGCTGTTGCATTCAAAGTGATTGAACGAGTAGAGCAACGACTCCACATCGAATTTTGTATTAAGCTTGAACATTCCTCCATGGAAACTATTAGGATGACTCAGAAGGCTGCAGATATGGGCAACTGGTGATTGGCAGCTTCATCATGATAACACGCCTGCTCAGGCATCACATCTCGTGTAGAGATTTTGGGGGAAACATCAAATCACCCAGGTGACTCAGCACCCCTACAGCCAAGATTTGGCACCCTGTGACTTCTGGCTCCTTCTAAAACTAAAATCACCCTTAAAAAGGAAGAGATTTCAGTCTGTTATTGAGATTCAGGAAAATACGACAGGGCAGCTAATGGCAATTGGGAGAATTGCATGAAGTCCCAAGGTACCTACTCTGAAGGGGACTGAGGTGTGTCATTGTCCTATGTGCAAAGTTTGTATCTTGTATCTTCTTCAATAAAAGTCTCTTTTTCATAGTATGTGGCTGGATACTTTCTGGACAGACCTCATACCCAGAAGTAGACTTGCTGAATCATGGGGTAATTCTAAGTTTAATTTTTTTTTTTTTTTGAGGACTGCTACTGTTTTCTGCAGTGGCTGTATCATTTTACATACCCACTAGAAGTGCATGAGTGTTCAATTTTTTCACATTCTCACCAACATATTATTTTCTGTTTTTGTTTTTGATAATCCTAATACATGTGAGATGACATCACACTATGTTTACTCATGTTGAACATCTTCTCATGACCATTCGTATGTCTTTTTTGGAGAAATGTTCTAGTCCTGTTCCCACTTTTTAATAAGGTTGTTTGTCTTATTGTTATTGAATTTGGGGAGCTCTCTGTATATTCTGGATATTAATTCATTATCAAATATATGATGTACAAATGTTGTCTCATATTCTGGGGGGGTTTCTTTTTTACTTTTTTTTTTTTTTAAATAACCATTCTTTTTTTTCTTTTTTAAAGATTTTATTTATTTACTTTTAGAGAGGGAAGGGAGGGAGAAAGAGAGAGAGAGAAACATCAATGTGCGGTTGCTGGGGGCCATGGCCTGCAACCTAGGCATGTACCCTGACTGGGAATCGAACCTGCGATGCCTGGTTCGCAGCCCACGCTCAATCCACTGAGCTACACCAGCCAGGGCTCTTTTTTACTTTTGATACAGAAAGTTTTAAAATTTTTGTGAAGCCCTACTTGTCTATTTTTTTTTCTTTTGTTGCCTACAACTTTGGTGTCATATGGAAGAAATCATTGCCAAATCCAATGTCCTGACAATTTTGCATTATGAATTCATCTAAGAGTTTTATAGCTTTAACTTTTAAATTTAGATGTTTGATCAGTTTTAATTTTTGCATATGGTGTTATGTAAGGAATCAGCTTTAATCTTTTTGCATGTGGATTCCCAGTGTTCCCAGAAGCATTAGTTGAAATGATTGCCCTTTTCCCATTCAATGTATTTGGAACTCTTGTCAAAAATTATTTTCCATAAATTTTAGGGTTTATTTTTAAATATATTTTATTGATTATGCTATTACATTTGTCCCATTTCCCCCCCTCCACTCTGCACAACCTCTCTCACCCATATTCCCTCCCCTTTAGTTCATGCCCATGTGTCACAAGTTCTTTAGCTTCTACATTTCCCATACTACTCTTGCCCTCTCCTGTCTATTTTCTACCTACCATCTATGCTACTTATTCTCTGTACCTTTCCCCCCTTTCTCCTCCTCCCACTCACCTGTTGATAACCCTCCATGTGATCTCCATTTCTGTGCTTCTGTTCCTGTTCTAGTTGTTTGTTTAGTTTATTTTTGTTTATCTTTTAGGTGTGGTCGTTATTTATTGTGAGTTTGCTGTCATTTTACTGTACATGATTTTATCTTCTTTTTCCTAGATAAGTCCCTTCAACATTTCATAAAATAAGGGCTTGGTGATGCTGAGCTCCTTTAACCTGACCTTATAACAGAAGCACTCTATCTGCCCTTCCATTCTAAATGAAAGCTTTGCTGGATAGAGAAATCTGGGATGTTGGTCCTTGCCTTTCATGGAATACTTCTTTCCAGCCCCTTCTTGCCTTCAAGGATTCTTTTGAAAAATCAGCTGAGAGTCTTATGGGTACTCCTTTGTAGGTAACTGTCTCCTTATCTCTTGCTGTTTCTAGGGTTCTCTCTTTCATTGTAATCTTGTGTAATATAATTATCATGTGCCTTGGTGTGTTCCTCCTTGGTCCAACTTCTTTGGGACTCTCTGAGCTTCTTGGACTTCCTGGAAGTCTGTTTCCTTTGCCAGATTGGGGAAGTTTCCTTTATTATTTGTTCAAATAACTTTTTCACTTTTTGCTCTTCCTCTTCCCCTTCTGGTACCCCTACAATTCGGATGTTGGAATGTTTAAAGATGTCCTGGAGGTTCCTAAGCCTCTCCTCATTTTTTTGAATTCTTATTTCTTCATTCTTTTCTGTTTGGTTGTTTCTTCCTTCTGGTCCAAACTGGATTTGAGTCCCAGTTTCCTTCCCATCACTATTGGTTCCCTGTACATTTTCCTCTATTTCACTTAGTGTAGCCTTCATTTTTCCAACTAATTTGTGACCAAATTCAGCCAATTCTGTGAGCATCCTGATCACTAGTGCTTTGAACTGTGCATCTGATAGGGTAGTTATCTCTTTGTCACTTAGTTATATTTTTTCTGGAGCTTTGATCTGTTCTTTCATTTGGGCCATTTTTTTTTTGTCTTGATGTGCCTGTTACATAATGAGGGGCGGAGCTTTAGGGATTCACCAGGGCAGGGCAACCCACATTGCTGCATTGTGACACTGTTTGTGGGAGAGGGGTCTGAGAGGGAACAATGACACTGGCTCCACTCTGTCGGATTTCAGTCCCCTCTGCTGCTTCCCCCAAGTAAACTGTGCCATGCTGGTGCTGATTCCCATGTGGGTGGGCTTGTGTACATTCTAGGACCCTGTTGGTCTCTTCAATGAACTCTCTTGTGAGGCTGGGAGTCTCTCCTGGCACCTCAACCCCCACAAGTGTTTTCAATTAGTATTTTGAGGCTTTATTTCCCCATCTGGGGCCCTGGGTTGTGTGGTCCATCTTGCTCCCCAGTTTCTCCTGGTTTATCTGTGCATGTATGAGGGACTGCCCAGTCTGCCAGCCACCTCATGCACCATGCCCCGCTCCACAATCCATCACCTCACTGGGTTCACCTGCTGCCACTCAATGCCCAGGGTCTGCTGGCCGCTGCCTGCATGCCCGGGGTCCGCCAGCCACTGCTTCTTTTGCCACAATCCCTCTCTGCCCAGCCCCCCGACTCTACCCCTCCTACTGGTCTGGATGAATGTGTCTACTTTAACTCCTTGGTTGTTAGGAACTGCTCTGCCTGGTTTCAGAAGCTGTAAACCCCCTCACCCATGGCTAAGGCTGAGTAAGTGACCTTTGGACCATAAGCCACTAAGGAGACAAAGCTTATGGCAGAGATGCCGCCTCTGCTCCTTTTACTTCACCCTGCCTGGCCCCCAATGCTTGATCAGTTAGCCAATGATGAGTAAGATTCCTCAAGGGGAGAACAACCTAAGACAGGCACGATCATGTGGGAAGCCCCCAAGGAAGGACTTTGGGGGATACAGCAAAAGGGGGTGATGGACCCTCACCCCTCAGCTTTGACAAAGCTTGAGTCCTCATTGTCTGCAAGAAATCTAATCTCTTGGCTGCCTTACTTCCCTTGCTAGACCTAAGCCTGAAACAATGCTGGAGGTGGGTGCGCCCCTGTGCTAGAAAGGGCAGGTTCCCTAGGGCAATCAGGCCTAAGAAAGAACATGTAAAATCCTGTGAAACCTGCTTTGTTTAAAATACTCTCAATTCAATAATAAGAGTCCAAGCAGGAAGTGAGTTTGTTCCCCAAAGTTTTATGGCCATTTAACTATCTGACCCTGACTCAGAATAAGCCCTCAGAGTTTTTTGAATGTTATCTATTGTTTAATCATTTCTGACTGATAATGATTGATGAGCTTTACATATATACCCTGTATTCCTATGCAAATTGAATCCAATAAAAGCTTGTCAAGGCAAGAGTTGGGGTGCTCTACTCTTGAGAGGGTGGCCAAGGCACTCCAAGGCTTGCTCTCCCCTTGAAAGAAAAGTCACACCACCCCTTTTCCTCCACAGGACTCGGTAGTCCATGTGAATTTATTTCATCTCATCCATAATGCCGCGGACACTGTGGGCCAGCGTCCATGTCACTTGGTTGTCAGACTTCCATACAGTTCAATTTTCTGTCAGTACTGGTTGTTTTTTTGTTTCTAAATTTTTGTTGTCCTTATTTTGGTTGTGTGAGGAGGCACAGTGCGTCTACCTATGCCTCCATCTTGGCTGGAAGTCCCAATTTTAGGGTTTATTTCTGGGCTTTCTATTCAATTCCATTGGTCTATATATCCATCATTATGTTAGTACCATACTGCTTTGGTTGCTATAGCTTTGTAATAAGTTTTAAAATAAGAATGTGTGGGTTCTCCAGTTTTGTTCTTCTTCAGATGGTTTGGCTATTCAGAATATCTTGAGATGTCATATGATTTTTTAAATGGGTTTTTCTACATCTGAAAAAGCTTCACTAGGCTTTTGATAAGAATTGCACTGAACTGGTAGATTATTTGGGGTACTACTGGCATCTTAACAATATTAAGTCTTCCAATCAATGAATATTTTGGATATGTTTCTATTTATTTATGCCTTTTTAAATTTCTTTCAGCAATATTTTGTACTTTTTATTTACAAATCTTTCACCTCCTTCATTAACTTCTAAGTATTTTATTCTTTTTAGTGCTATTTTAAATAGAATTGATTTCTTAACTTCCATTTGAGATTATTCATTGTAATGTATAAAAATGAAACTGATTTTTGGCATTAACTTTGGATCCTGCCACTTACTGTTCCAACAATATATTTGAGGAATCCTTAGGATATTTTACATATAAGATTATATCTGAAACAGACATTATTTTACCTCTTCCTTTCCAATTGCATACATTTTATTTCTTTTTCTTGTCTTACTATTCTGGGTACAACTTCTAGTACTATGTGGAAAAGATGTGGCCAAAATGGACATTCTTGCCTCTTCCTGATCTTATAAGAAAAGCTTTTAGTCCTTCACAGTTGAGTATGATATTCACTGTAAGATTTTTTGTCAGTTTTTAAAGATTTTATTTATTTTTAGAGAGAGGGGTAGGGAGGGAGAAAGAGAAGGAGAAAAATATTTATGTGCAAGACAAACATTGATCAGTTGCCTCTTACACACCCCCAGCTGGAGACCTGGCCTATAACCCAGGCATGTGCCCTGACCAGGAATCAAACCTGCAATCTTTTAGATTGTGGGATGACACCCAACCCACTGAGCCACACCAGTCAGGGTCACTGTAGGATTGTTATATATGTTGAAGTAGTTTCTCTTTTTCCCTAGCTTGTTGGGTATTTTTATCATGAAATAGTATTGAATTTTGCAAAATGTTTTTTTCTACATTAATTGAGTTGATCAGGTACTTTTTTCCTTTATTATGTTAATATAGTGTATGACATTGATCAAAATTTGTATGTTGAGTTATTCTTGCATTCTAGATATGAATATCACTTAGATGAATAATCCCTTTAAGATGCTGATGAATTCAGTTTGCTAGTGTTTTTTTTTGAGGATTTTTGTATCAGTGTTCATTAGGGATATAGATTGATAATTTTCTTGTAGTGTCTTTGTCTGGCTTTCATATCAGAGAAATAGTAACATCAAAAAAGTTAATTAGGATGTGTTCCTTCTTAATATATTTTTTTAAGTTTGAGAAGAATTGGTGTTAGCTCTTCTTTAGGTGTTTGGTAAAACTTACTAGTGAAGCCACCAGGTCCAGTACTTTTCTTTGTTGTGAGATATTTTATTACTAATTCAATCTCCTTATTAAGTATAGATCTATTTAGATTTTCTATTTCTTTGTAATTTAGTCATGGTAGTTCTTGAGTTTCTAGGAATTTGTCCATTTATTATGAAATACACTATTTGTTGGTGTACAATTGTTATAGCACCCTCTTATAATGCTTTTTATTTCCATAGAAATAATAGTAATAGTCTCACTTTCATTGCTTATTTTTTAAAGATTTTTTAAATTTATTTTTAGAGAGAGGGGAAGGGAAGGAAAAAGAGAGGGAAATAAATATCAATGTATGGTTTCCTCTCACACACCTCTAGTTGAGGAACTGACCTGCAACCCAGGCATGTGCCCTGACAGGGAATCGAACCAGTGACCCTTTGGTTTGTAGGCCAATGCTCAATCCACTGAGCTACACCAGCCTGAGCTGATTTTAACATTTTTTTAATCTTCCTTTCTTTTAGTCCATCTTCCTGAAAGTTTTTTGATCTTTTTAAGGAAACAACTTTGGGGTTTATTGATTTGTTTCTATTGTTTTTCTATTCTTCATTTTATTTTTCTCTGCTTTAATCTTTATTTCCTTTTCTCTGCTAGCTTAGGGATTTGTTTTCCTTTTTTTGTTTGTTTGTTTGTTTCTAGTTCCTTAAGTTGTAAAGTTAGGTTGTTCATGTGAAATTTTTCTTGTTAAGGTAAATGTCTATAGCTATAAGTTTTCCTTAGCATCATTTTCACTTCATTACATAAGTTTTGCTATGTTGTGTTTTTGTTTTCATTTGACTATAAGTACTTTCTAATTTCTTTTATGATTTTTAAAGGTATATTTTTAACAAACAAACAAACTCATAGATAGAGACAACAGAATTATGGTTACCACAAGGGAAGGCAAGTTGGGATAGGATTAAGAGGGTAAATGGGGTCAAATATACGATGACAGAGGAGATTACACTTTGGGCAGTGAGCACACAATGTAATATACAGATGTTGTATTATAAAATTGTACACCTGAACTTTTATATCACATTATCAACTAATGTTACCCCAATGAAAATAAATAAAGCATCTTGTTTAATTTCTGCAATTCTGTGTATTATTCGCTTTTCTCTTTGTTGTTGGTTTCTCAGTTCATCCTATTGTGGTCAAAGAAGAGTCTTTGTATCATATCTATCTTTTTAAATCTATTTAGACTTAATTTATGTCTTAACATATGGTTATACTGGAAAATGTCCCATGGGCACTTGAGAAGAATGTGTATTCTGTTGTTGGATAGAGTTTCTGTATGTGTCTGATATATCTGGTTGGATTATTGTGTTGTTCAGGTCCTTTTTACACTTATTTGTTTTCTGTCTGGTTGTTCCCTCTATTATTGAAAGTAAGATATTGAAGTCCAATTTTCATTTTAGAAGTGTCCATTTCTTCCTTTTGTTCTGTCAAAATTTTTAGTACATTTTGATGGTCTGTTATGGTAAATGTTTATAATTGCTATATTTTCATACTATATTGAAAATTTTCAAGCATACAGTATCCTCTTACATCTCTTATAACCTTTTTTGATTTAAAGTTTATTTTCTCTGTATGTTTAAACTTTGATACTAGTTTAACCACTCTTACTCTCTTTTGATGATTACTTTGCATGCAATATCTTTCTCCATCCTTTTACTTTTAACTTATTTGTCATTGGATCTAGATGTCTCATGGATGGTATATAGTTGGATAATTTTTTAAATCTATTCTGTGAATTTCTGTCTTTTGATTGCAGAGTTTAATGCATTTATATATAAAGTAATTACTAATAAGAAGGGACTTAATCTGTCATTTTTCTCTTTGTTTTCCAGGTCTTATAGTTTTTTTGTTCCTCATTTCTATCTTCTTTTGTGTTGTTTTTTTTCTTTTTTGGGGGGCTGAAACATTGAATTTCTCCTTTTTTGGTGTATATTTTATAGCTATTTTCTTTGTGGTTATAATGGGTATTACATTTAATATCCTAAAGTTATAATACTTTATTTGAATTTATATTAGCTTAACTTCAATAACATGCAAAAGCTCTGCCCTTTTACAGCTCCATCTGAACCCTTTTTGTTGTTGATGTCACAAAACTGCATCTTTTTTAATTTAATTCTTATTGTGGTTTCTTTCCACTACCATTTAGTCCCCTGATACCTCCTCCCCCAGCAATCACCACACTGTTGTCCATGTCCGTGAGTCCTTTTTCTGTTTTGCTCAATCCCTTCATCCCTTAACTTCCCCCCACTAGCTATCATCTTGCTGTCTATCTATGAGTCTGTCCCTATTTTCCCTGTTGTGTCATTATACATTGCGTGCCTCAAATTCTTTTTATACTATAACTAACTAACATTCATAGAAAGTTATTCAGATATTTTCATATCCTGCTTCCTTGTGCCTATCTGGATTTTTAAAAATTATATTACTTATATCATTGTAAAATGTTATTCTGTGATTGCTTTTTTCACTTAATAATATGTAAGGAAACCTTGGGTTTTTTAAGATTTTATTTATTGATTTTTACAGAGAGGGGAAGGGAGAGAGGAAGAGAGGGAGAGAAACATCAATGTGTGGTTGACTCTTATGTGCCCTCCCCCACTGGGAGCCAAGCCCGCAACCCAGGCATGTGCCCTGACTAGTAATCAAACTGGCGATTCTTTGGTTTGCAGGCGGGCAGTATTCAATCCACTGAACCACACCAGCCAAGGGCTAATATGTAAGGTAACCTTAACATCTCTCAATAGGTAGATAGATAGATAGATAGATAGATAGATAGATAGATAATAGATAATCTTACACATACATATATATATATACATATGAATCATTATAGATCATTCTGCTTTAATGGCTCTATACTGTCCTAATTTATGGAATGAATAAATGGATATGCCATGATTTATTTACCTATTTATTCTTCTACTGCTGATTTTTACTCTCTAGAGAACCACAGATAAACTTTTCAATTTGCATTTCTGCCCTTTCCCTTGTTCCTACACTGATAGGAACAAGAAAACGACAATAAAGAAAGAGAACCTCTAGCTTTTCTCTTGCAAACCCTGCTGATAGAGTTAACTGTGGAAGGGTTTATTCCTTAAAGAACTTGCAGTCTCTTAAGGACCAAGACATATAAGCAAATAATTATATTGAAAAGTGATAAATACTGTGATTAAATTTTACTCAAAAGGCTGTTAGATCCTAAAAGAGGAATAGGGGTTTTTTTCCTGGTTTTGCAGACTTGGTACATTTTCAGATAGATGACATTTGGGTTATACTTGATGGATAAAATGGAATAGAGTGGAGTAAATGGAAAGGGCATTAGAATGTATGATAGAATATGGGAAGAAAGAACTAGTTTTCTGGTAGTCACAATTTAAGCTTATGTTTTAAGGAGCTATTGCAGCCATTCTGATGGGCCATTGAAGACAATCATATAAAGGAAAAGAGAAGAGAGAGTAGAGAGTAAGTGGTTTTGGGCAGATGACAGAGAAAGATGGAGGCAGAAGACAGGGAGAGGGTGATCTGTGTGCTTAGTACCATAAACTGGGAACAGTTTTTTGGAGTCAGGGCCCTTTGCCCAGGGAGTGAGGAGAGTGGGCCAAGATGGAGCATCATGGGGGAGTTCAGGATCAATGTGGTCATCAGTCAAGTGCCTATCACGTCTGCATGTGAGTGAAATCCTTTGGGTCAATCAACAATTTACCACTTCTCTATTTTCTTTTTTTTTCTGAGGGTGGACATCCACTCAACACCTGGAGTCTTTTCTCTGTGATAGTCCAGCTTTTCTATAAAATAATTTTCCAGAGTGTTCCTCAGCACAGCCAGAAAGCTGAAGAAGAGCCCTGGGCATCTACTGGAGTGTCAGGAAAAAGCTCTATACCAGCATGAAGTGACCATGTAGAAGTCCCCAGGGTGAGACGGTAGGGCACAAATAGCACTGCTGTATACATTGAGTATCTTTTTAAATGTGCATACATTCTCATTAATCCTAGCAAACTTATGCACTGGAAATTAGTATTCTCCTTTTATAAGTGAGGATACTAAGGCTCAGTAAGGTTAAGTTCTTTATCCAAAGCGAGGCTTTTTTCTTTTTTTCTGTGACTGTGTTTTGCCTTACTAAAAGATTTAACTCTTATAGAGGGCATGATATCTTATTCATGTTGTATGTCTGATTGTATCTAGTACAAATGCTTTTAAATAGCAGGAAAATGCAGTGTGTGGGTAAGATGGTGGTGTTAGAAACAGTCAAATTTGAGTTAAAATCCAGATTCTGCTAATTTCTATCAGTGAAAACTGGGCAAATTACTTTTACTTTATGGACCCCAATTTCTTCATCTGTCTCAAAAAGTTTCTAATACCTCCCAATAGTTGTGAGCAATAAATGAGATAATATATGAAAATCAATTAGCCTAATGTCTGTATATGGTCAGTATATAATTATAATCACTATTATAAGTTACTTACTAAATATTTTAAATGAAAATGTCACATGGCCATGAAGAAAGACAATGTTTTGTACAAGAGTTACTTTTAATTTTAACAATACATCATTGTCTGATGTAATGATGTGGGAATTAGTGTGGTTTAGGTATATAAAATGGCACTTGGCCATCTGCAAGAAGGAAATCAATCTCTTTCCAGCTTTGTGAGTTCTGTTTACAAACTGTTTAAGAGGTAACTGTTGTGGTTTATATCTTAAATGACATCAGGGATGAATGTAGGGGATTCAAGGGACTTTCCAGCTGCTGATGGCTGACCAGAGAGACAATAACCAGTAAAACTTTCATTCTGATGAACATAGAAAAGGACGTTCTTTATATTGAATACCCAAACTTTTTCATGAAATTGCCTCTTGTAGATATTATAATCCTCACAGATGCTTTAATAGTGTGTAAAATATAGTAATATGAAACAGAACAAAAACAAAACAAAAAACAAAGACCCCTAATTTCCCCAAAGACCAACCTTAGACAAATGTCTTTCACAGCACTTCCTTTTCCCACTTCTACCTTACATTCCAGAGCAGCTAATATTTTTTTTCTTTTACTCCTATGACCACCCAAAGAACAAAGATAATCATGGAATACTTTACACTGCAGATGGCTTAGCAGTAGACAGTAATCACTGCCCCAACAGCATCTTATTTCTGCCTCTATCCAGAAGGGATTGTCTTAGCAACCACTAAGTAACATGAAACAAAAGGACAATTGGAAAAAATCTAATAAGTAGAGAAAAAATATCAGCCACTATCTTTTTCTTGAAGAGTCCTCTCCATTGTAAAGGAACTCTGCCTTCATCGAATTTTTAAGCCTAGTTTGTGAGTACATTAACTTCTACTTCTCCCCAGCCAGAAGTATTCATTCATTAGTAATTACATTTTCAAACCGTTTTTTTGCCAAGTAGTGCAAAGAATAGAAGTTATAAAGATATTACTTTAATTGGAGAAAATCGAAAGGGCCTGCAGCTTCCGCAGTAGCATGACCGCTTCTAAGTTAGGTGGCCGATGCTGCCTGCACCCCCACCACGCCCAGGAAACCTGTAGTCTCCAACGAACCATATGGTTGGTCACCCTGACTGAGGTGGTTTCTATGCAGACATACGAACAGGCTACTCATGAAGACTTGAGTAACAACTATTTTGATTTTAATCTGACTGCTTCCTAAAAACTATTTAAGTACCTTATATGGATATCTCCATAAGAACACTTTGAGGGAAGTAGAATTAATTTTACTTCCACTGTACGGAAAAGGAACCTGAAGTTTAGACAGTTTATAGATATTTTGCCAGTGGCCTAGAAGAAACTTTGGTATGGGGATTCTTTGCTAATAATTTCCTGTTTCCTTGCTTCCCTGTATCTCCTTTGCATCTAAGGTAAACTGGGTGTATCATTCTCCTTTGCTGTATGCATGAGTTCATTTATAGGATCAGAATAGAATCAGCATGATTCACTATAATTGTCTCTACTGCTCTCATCACCGCCTCCCTAACAAGCCCAAATGAGCATTCCACACTAACTGTGGTTTTGATTATTCTATTTGTGGTTAGTCCCACTGACCCACATACTACTCTAGCAGGATTCACATCATATGGCTCATTATATAATTGAATTTAGTGTTCATGATATTTGGAGCCAGGAAAACAGCATTCCGGGTGACAGGCCAAATGAAGCTTTTCTTCTGGTATGAAGTGGGTAAGTTGTAGAGTTTGAAGACAGGACTTTTAAATTTTGATTAAAAGAAATTACTGGCTTCTTGGGACATGGCCTTGGGCCAGGAATCACTGTTGTGAAACATTTGAAAAAACGAGGATGCTTGGATAAGGAATTTACCAGTGTTCCCAATGTGCTTCTACATACCACTGTTCCAAGAGTGTGGCTTTGGGAGAGAAAAAATATAACCCCTCCTGGAGGTATATGAGTCATGGGCAATGTCACATAGGCTGCCACTTCTAGTTCTGTGCTGTTTACACCAAGGCACGTCAAGGCTATTACGGAGACTTGGTAGTGGTAACATAAGGGGAAATGATGGGGCATATTTTTAGTTTGGGTTGGTGGGTCTCTAAGGGCACTAGGCAAGCAGTTTACAAAAATGCTAAATAATAAGTTCTTTTCTGTAAATAGAACATTGATGCGATGGTATTTAGTTTGTTCAAGCAGTCATACCAGGGACTATGTTGAAAATACGTTAAAGCAAAATGTGTTCCCTCCACTTTGCTAAGAGTCACAAATCTAAAATAAGAGTACCTACAGTGGAGACAAAATAATACATTGCAATACTATTAAATACAAAGAAGTTCTTTTGAAGACAATGATGAACAAATATACAATTGAAAAATATTTTGAATTCTCAAAAGGTGGCTAGAACAATTTTTAAGCTCCAAATCAAATTGACACTTAAATTGCTACTGGGTAATTAATATTCATGAAAACCAGCACAGATGATAAGAAGGTGACTGTCTGAACATTGTGTGAATGTTACAGAAGTTGTCATGATGAGGCACAGGACTGGACTGGGGAAAGCATTTCTTAATGGGAGTAGTAAATCGTCAGTCCAAGTGTCCATCGGTAGGTGGGTAGATGAGTAGATTAAAAAGCTGTGGCACATTTACACAATGGACTACAACTCGGCTGTAAAAAAGAAGGAAATCTTACTTTCTGTGACTGCATGGATGGACCAGCATTACACTAAATGAAATAAGCCAGTCAATGAATGCCAAGTACCATATGATTTCATTCATATGTGGGATCTAATGAACAAAGTGGACTAACAAATATAATAGAAACAGACTCATAGATACAGAGAACATGCTGTCAGAGGGGAGGGAGGATAGGGCTGGTTGAAATAGGTGAAGGGAATAACCAAAAAAAACCCCTCACAGACACAGGCAACAGAATGGTGATTACCAGAGGGAAAGGGGGCTGGCGGGAGAGAGGGGTGCAGAAGAGGGAAAAGGGGGATGAATTGTGATGGAAGGAGACCCGACTGGGGTGGAGAACACACAGTACGATATACGGAGGATATGTTTTGGAATTCTACTCCTGAAACCTATCATTTAATTAAGCAATGTCACCCCAATGAATTCAATAAATAATTTTTTAAAAAATAGTAGTTAATTGCACTTTGGTGGACAGAGAAAAACATAAAATAAATCCCCTTGTTAAAATAAACTCCTTTAAACTAATAAACAGGATGTGTGGTGCATGGTACTGTGAAAGCAGGCAAGTGTCCAGTGAAAACAAAAGAGAGGAAACTGCCCACATGAAATGGAACACAAGGATTTGGCTTGTTGGAAGTAATGTGTTCTTTGTATTTTAACCTAATCTATAATTGCCAATATTGAACATTTTCTGTCATTATAGCAGTGATATTTGAAGCATGGTAAATCACATGCTTAGAAAATGTGGGCAGCATTAAAAACAAACCACAACAATACACCTGAGGAACCATTTCTAATATGGAGGAAACCTGTGTGACTGCACGGACGCAGACAGGTATAGTAACACACAAGCCACAAAACTTTTTACACTGTAATCACTTGTTCTCCTTTAAAAACATGTTTATTAAGAAGGTTTATTTTTAAGAAGTATCTTTAGTCCTAATGAATAAAATGGGCAGCTTAGAAAATCTCCAGATACATTAAAATTTTTGAAAAATACTTTTACCTAAATATTTAGACAATTGAGGAAAGATATGTATGTCATATATGACATATATATGATATACATATGATTATAATTATATTTATTGTAAAATTATTTATAGAATTGTTTCAACCTTGTATTTTATTTCAAGTGTCTAGAACAAAACTCAAATAGATCCTTTCAGCATTTTTTGTTTTCTAGTTTAAGAACAAATGCATACTTTATTTTAAATTCATGGTATCTTCAGTGTTAAGAAGACACTTGATGAGAAACCTTCTCAAAGGAGCTGCAGTTCTAGTTCGCAAGACAGCACAAAGAGCAGTGAGGACACAGGGCAGTGTAGCAAACATTGTGTCCACTCATTTCATGATGAACAAACTTTCAGATCAGAAACCTTTCATAATAAAACTGCCTGGACTAATTTAAAGAAAACACTTAGTTATAGTTCCCTTGGTTAAATAGATGTCATTTTAAAATAAAAATCAGCATCTTCATTGATATGCCTTCATTTGTTCCTCCCTGTGTTTCTGACCATGACAGAGACATGATCAGGAACATAAGGTGAAAGGACAAAGGGTCAGACCTGCCAAGGTTCAGATTCTGGTTCTACCAGGTATCAGCTAGGTACTTGGCACATTTCTTAACTCCTGAGCCTTGTTTGTTCATAAGTGAAATGGAGATAATCCTACTGGACTTTCACATTTGGGGTGATTTATTGCATTAGTTGATATGCTGGTCAATGTGAGATCTGTTAATCCTGAGGGCATGCTTATAGATTTTAGAGAGAGAGTAAGGGAGGGAGAGAGCAAGGGATAGAAACATCGATGTGAGACAGAAACATCAATCAGTTGCCTCTGGTAAGTGCCCAGCCAGGGACCAACCAACAACCTAGGTATTGTGCCCTGACCAGGAATCAAACCGGTGACCTTTTATTTCCCAGACAACACAGCAACAGAGTGAACCACCCTGGCCAGGGCAAATGTCAGGGTCCTTTAGACGACAGTCTGGTGACAGAACTAATTCTATTTTTTACATATTAAAGGAAAGGTGATCCTACAAGACTAAATGATTTGCAATCCCAAATTACTGGACATGAACAAATGTAGTAAGTGCTATGCGTGAATAATATGGAAAACTTTCAAATCACACAGCAAAAAAAGTGTCAGGAAAAGTTTCTCCAAAGCCATGAAATTGAAACAGGGACTCTAAAATTGCCCTTTGAGTTAAGAATGAAGCCAGGTGAGTGGAGTGGGAGCAGAGGCAGTGAGGGAGAGAAAGAATGATCTATAACTGGGGAACAGAAATAGGTCAGTTAGCAGTCAAAGCTTCAGTGGTGCACAGGAGCCAGATTTTTGAGTCTGCAAGATCAAGCTGAGGGACTTTGTCCTTATTCTAAAAGAAATAATATGACATTGAAGATTTTTAAACACATAACTGACTTAAATGAATACATAGAGAGTGGAAATAATTTAGATAAGCAGTTTCCACAGTTAAAGTTAGCATCACTAGTGTCTTGAATTGGGATAGTGGTGGAAACTCAGAGAAGCTGAAGGATTTGAGATATGGTAGAAGATTTTAAGATACAATTTGAAGGTTGAATCATCATCAGGCTTCAGTCACTATGGAAAGTGAGAAGAAAGAAATGTCAGGGAAGACAACTCAGATTTTTAGTAAAAGCATTTGGGAGACTAATCAAAAGTGAAAGGGAAAACTGAAATTTTAGATACATTACTATATTGTTAAAATTTTTGTTCCTTATTTATGCAAACACATCTCTTAAGCACCCATTTCACTTTACATAAATTTGCAAAATCTCACTTGATTCAATCTACAATATCTTTGCTGACCCCTGGTGTTAGTTAGATTCTTTGGTTGCAGGTAACAGAAACCACTCAAAGTCATTCAAGGGAGGGGAGTTTCATTTTAAGGATTTACAGAGAAAACTGGATTTCTCAGTCACAGTGGCCAGGCCTCACAGACACCCAAGTAGGCCTGCTGATGCTTAGGGAAGGACTGGCATCCAGAAAGCATTTTAACAAATGGAATGTCATTCAGGGGGCCAGTGCTGCTTTTCTGATGATGAGGATTATGCCCCTCTTTTAGTGGTTAGCAAGAATAAGCTATTAGAAGATCTTTACTTCTTTCTGTGTATCTTTTCAGTTTTCCACCTAATTCTTCAGCACCAATATTCACTGACTCTGAATTTCCAATTCAAATCTCCTGAGATTCACTGAGTGAAGTTCTAGCAGGGGTGTCCAACCTTTTGGCATCTCTGGGCCATACTGGAAGAAGAATTTTACACATTAAATACACAAACACTAATGAAAATTTTAAAAAATCTCATAGTGTTTTAAGTAAATTGATAATTTTGTGTTGGGCGGCATTTATAACCATCCTGGGCCACATGCGGCCTCTGGGCCGCGGATTGGACATACCTGTCTAGGCTACCTAACAAACTGCTTATCTGTCTGTAGATTGGGTTCCTCTGTTGTAGCCTCCCTGGTCCAGTGATTTCTACCAGAGGGTCCATGGACATGGTCAGATCACTACCACTTTTAAGAAGGGATTTTATGAAACGTTTCCTTTGGCAGGGACTGGGCATGTGGCAGTACCTCTCAAAAGGTATCTATAGACAAGGCAGGTGCCACAAGGGTAGAAGATTCTGCTCCAGCATCTTTTAATTTTATGCACTTTTTCTTAATTTTCACTGAAGTTTTTTATTTCCTCTGAGCAATGAATAAGTAGACCCAGGCTGGCAATGAGGAACCCCGTCACTTCAAAACACTAAACTAGAAAAGAATAGTTGCTTTATGGTTAGGCTGAGATGTGAATAGGGAGGCAAACAAATGGTGCCAAGAATCCCTCCAAGGTGGGTGACACAAGAGCCACTATGAAGAGTGATCTAAGAGGCCAGTCTCACTGGAGACCCCTATTGTGCTTACAATCACTTTAATTTATCATCACATTTCAGGAAATTAAAAAAAATAAAATAGCAGTTATTTCCTGCCTTTCTCTTTTGCTTTGAAAAGCATGAGGTGTCCTGGTGAGCTCAACATACTCCGATGATGATGACAAAACTTCTTTCTAACAGCTAATAATTTCAATAAAATGACCGTGTAAAAGGCTGCAGTTGTTATAAATGGGTTGGAAGGCACATGTTTCAAAAATGTTTTTCTCACTTCCCCAACCCCCCTCCACCCCCTGCCCTTCTCTCTTCCTTTCTGTTTTCAAAGTCCAGGTTTTTGGACATCCTGAGCTCTTTGCATGTAAATCTGTGTGGGTGGATGTGATGAGAAGCAGTTGAATAAACTTCCCGTGGAGCGGCTGAAGTTCTTGTAGAGGCTAACAGAGGGCAGGAGCTGATCAAATGGTCCAGAGTTAACAAGAGATCCCCTAGTGCTGATTTTAATTTATCAGATTCCTCAGATGCAAAAGGAAATATTTTCTTTCAAAAAATGAAGTGCCTGATTAAGGTTTATAGAGGACTTATGACCTTCTGCGTGCCATAACCTATGTGTTTAATCACTAAACTGTAGACTTATCCCTTTGCTTATTTGTAACAAATAAAATTGGAAGCATTTAAGACACTTTGGGGCACCTAAATTTGTACTATTGTATAGCTATATAAGCTTTGTATCTGTTTTTGAATCCATACATACTTGTGTGTGTTGTGAATATATTTTACATCCTGGGAAATGGTATATTCAATTCCTGGTTTCTGAGGAATCAGAACAAATAATTAAACAGACAGGCATACAAAATGTGATATGAATGGATAGATAGAACTATAGACTCAGACTACAAAAATGCAACTCAGCATATTGGTTTTACCTCAAAAACTCAAAGTTTGAAAGAAATTAAACCTGACCTAAAAGAAATGGCAAAAGTTGGTAAAGATTCTATGAAAACTGCAAAAGAATATTTATTTGGTATATTTCTTTTTATTGTGAAATTTGCTTCTGTAATCTTTTGTACATGGTAGATATTCAATATATGTTCATTTTTCCCTTTTACTACTTTCTCTTCATTCTCCATTTCTTATACTAGAACATATTTTCCAAACCTTTATTCCATCACAACTATAAAAATCAGTTTCAGTAGCTTAAAATATGGTGATATCTACCTACTTAAAATGTAACTAAGTAGTTATATATAATTTCTCTTATACATGATGTTGTTTACTTATGATGCTTCCTACTTACGTCTACTTGAGGTTTTCTAAAACCAATGCTTGGACTTTGAAGACCATGCTAAAAATAAATACACACCGTACTAGATTTATTCTATAAGATGAAGAAAGCAAGAATACCAGAAGGTAAATATCTTGTCAGGAAATAAAAGTGCAAAATATATTTATTCGGGTTTTTGCTGGTGCACAAAATATTTCATGTAGTTATTTATTTTTGAAATCTAGGCATTCTTAAAAAGCAAAGTGATACAGAAAATGTAGCTCAGCCAGAGTAATGTAGTTGTGGGGTGAAGGGGTGCACAGTTTACATGAGGCTGCATTCCGTGGGGATTGGTGTTATTTTTAGAGAACACTAAATTCAGACTTTTTATTTTTCTATTTATTTGGGTTGTCAGCTAAACATTATAAGGTTCCTTTGATAAAAGAGAAAAAAAGTAGTAAATGTTTCTGTATGGAAAATCAAAAGTGAATTTTCTACTAACTGAGAAAGCATAATTTGCTAAATTATATAAAAATTGGCCCTATATCTTTTTAAAACATTATTATATATTAAATCTTAAAATATCAATCCTCAATATTTAAGTTGCCCTAAAAAGAAAAACCTAGGGAGATTCTGGTAGCTCAAATAATATTTAGAACCCCAGATAGAAAGGCTTCATGAATTAAACATCTGCTTCATATTGTGAAAGTATTTGATTTAGAATTCTAATGTTATTAAAATTAGATTGTTGATGTATTTTTACAATTTCCACTCCAGATTAATTTTTACTATCTTTAAGATGAAGATATCTAAACAATTTTATTTTAACTGTAAAATTATGAAAAGCATTGAGTGAATCATTTATCATTTATGTGTAGGATTAGAATCTCTCTCTTTCCCCATCCTCCCTCAATATGTCCCTTTGCAACTAAGTATTTATCTGTAAAATATATGCCACATACAAATACGTAGGCATTCTCTCTTCATTTATAATTCCTTTTTTGAGATCACTTAGTGACATTTATCATGTAAAATAAAATCATGGATGATAAAATTATCATCTCTACCACAATATCTTCAACCAGATTTCATAGCACTAGCATATCACCTTACATAAAAACTAGGCACTATATAATTAAACCTAATGTTTTAGTGTCTAGGCTGAGACAAAAGAGTGCTTATAAGAAGGCCACATTCAGGCATAATAAGTAAAAGACTTATTGAGCTTGCCATGATTGGTTTTTATGAACAGTACGTCTTGTTTTGGTATTTCTAGCAGCCCTCTCCCTTACATCTGATAACAGCAAACCTTAACTCCATGTAGACATGGTAGAGCTGCCTCAACATGCTCCCCTCCCACAAATCTGCTCCTTGTTCCATCTGTGTGCTAGCTGAGAGCTTCTTAAAGGGGGAGTAATTATTACCATTGTCAAGCAAGGGACGCCAGGGAGGAGTCTGGGAAGAGATGGGCATTGTGTTGTCTCTCTTCTCCAACTCCTCCTGCCTCTCGTCATCTCTTGCTCTAGTTCCTGGCTCCCTGCCTTTGTCAACACTAGCTTTAACCTGAGACCAGTAATCTAACGTTTGGACAGATCTCCTTGGTTCTGCAAGAAAGAGACAATCTGTGGTCCAAGCAGACCTGTCTAAAATCAGAGCAGCGAGAGTGTGTGGCATCGCTAAAACAGGCCTTTCTGTTGGCAGATGTTAATTCTGGATGGCCGGGCCAGGTCGGCATGGACTCCATATACTCCTCCCACCCACACAATGGGACAGGCACAGGACCCCGGCCAGACCAACGGAGAATGCCATCCCTCTGTCCAAGGTGAGTAGTTCAAAGAGGAGAATGTGGCTCAAAGAAGACATTAAGAATCCTCCCAAATATTTGTTACATGGATGGTGGGGACCAAAGTCTCTCTCTCTCTCTTTTTTTTTTGTTGTATTGAAAGTTGTTAAAATGACTTAAACAGAAGACGTATGTGGCTAACTTTTTAATTTAATTTTGTTTTATTTTATTTCAAATGATTGTTCTGGCTGAGCAGGAAATTGAGATAGTTATGGCATGATTATGGAGAGCCCTGCATATGAAAGTAACTAGCTTGGCCCTGGCTAGTGTAGCTCAGTGAATTGAGCGCGGGCTGCAAACCAGGCATCACAGGTTCGATTCCCAGTCAGGGCACACGCCTAGGTTGCAGGCCATGTTCCCCAGCAACCGCACACTGATGTTTCTCTTTCTCTCTCTCTCTCTCTCTCTCTCTCTCTCTCTCTCTCTCTCTACCTCCCTCCCTTCCCTCTCTAAAAATAAATAATAAAAATAAAATCTTTAAAAAAAAAAGAAAGTAACTAGCTTGGTCTTAATTCTGATATTGATGGAGAAGCATTTAATGGCTTTAAATAGGAGGAAAATGTGTCAAGATTAACATTTGGCATGTGTCGCTCTATCCACCTTGTTGCTGAAATATCTATATCAACTAAGAGTAGTTTTAATAATGCCACAGAATGTGAAAGTTAAGGAACACAAAATAATATAGAGAAAAGCAATTTATGATACACTTCCAAGAAATATTTTGAAATATATTTTGAACCTATAATATATAACTCTATGAAAAGGTTTAAACTAGCTTTACTAATTAATGATAGTGCGATTGAGGATAAATTATCTATCTTTATATATCAGGCATTCTCAATGTCAGCACTATTATTAACATTTTCAAGACAATTTTTTTAGAGTGTAGCCATCTTTTTAATTTATGAAAAGCTCTGTTCTATCAGAGGGACTAACCTACAAAGATAATCTATGTTGAGACATTATTTGGGTCCCTGCACCTGCTGTGTTTGAAGTTAGTATGCACCTGAAATTTTAGTCATGAGCATGGACTGGAAAAAAAAAAAACACAGAATTATCTCCTGGAGGGTGGGCCCCTTATCCAATAGTAGAGGCTTCCCCTGATAGGTGAGTGTTCTAGGAACCAGCCTGTAACAGAGTACCAGCTGGTGTTGTGACAGGCTGCGTTTGACTTCACTGAACTTTTTTTAAAGACTCTTTCATTTGCCCATTTCGAGATGGGTGATCTACGAGTGCACCTGCCCACACCAAGTATTCAGCAGTTTTTGACCAAAAATGTCATAACCCTCATGCCCCACCTTCTCTATTCACCCAGTCTTGCCCTAGGTGACTTTTTTGTTTTCCCAGTTGAAAAAAGTCCTCTAAGACAAAGGTTTTGACAATGTAGAAAAGGTGAAACAAAAAACAGCAGAAGCACCAAAAGGCATAAAAATCAACAAATTCAAAAACTGTTTTGAGCAGTGGAAAAAATGTCTTGATAGGTATATTACTTTAAATGAAAAGTACTTTGAAGGTGACTGAAGTTTAAACATGTAAGAATAAATGGAGGGAAGCAAAAAAATGAAATGTATTTAGGAATGAGACCCCCAAAAATCACCCATCATGCAATGAGCAAACGCGTTGAAAGAATCTTCAAAAAAATTGCACTAATGCCAAACACAGCCTCTCACAACACCACCAGTTGGTACACTGATACAGCTGGGTTCCTAGAACACTAAGGGGAAGGCTGTACTACAAGGTGCCTGACAATTTCAGTTCTTTCTTTGAGGAATCTCCCTTGTACAAAATTTTTTATAAATAAATTCCTGGGGTTTTGGGGCCTCTCTTGTATATTGGCAAAATAAATCCCTATTACTCTGAAAACATAGTTTGAAATGTGTGTCTGCTATTTGTAGCTGAAATTTTTGTTTACAAAATTTACAAAAATCACCTCAAACAATGTTCATGGATTCATATTTGTGTACTGATTTTACTTACTGATTAAGCAGTGATTGGAATGATCAGTATAAACACAGTTGATTTATATATACAGTTTAACGCTTTTAGCATTGTAGATATTTAAATTTAATTGACTCAATTGCTGGGCAAGTCAAGCCATTGGTTGGAAATAAACCAAGTAGAGTTTTTTTAGAAATGGTCAGCTATTTTTTTTTTATTATTGTGTCTGGGGTAGAAATGCTATTAATCTCTGTGGTTTACTGCTTACAGAAAGATATTGTCCTTAAAAATGCAATCCCAAAATTATTTGGGCAATGACACAGCAGATAGTACCCAGAGCAGCATATTATGGTGTTAATCAGTAGACACGCTAATGAGAAAGGCTCTGGAAAGTATAGATATGAGTAACAGGGGAAAAAAGTGAGCAAATTATTTGAGAAGGTGGATTTAATTGTTCCACTAATGACATCTGCCATTTTTGTTGTGTTAACTTTCCCATTTCCTTTAGCTTTCATCTTTTTCCTTAAGCAGTTGTTAATAACCACTACATACTTTTACAGGAAAAGTGACTTTGAAGGTTGGCTAACAGGGATTTCAGTTTTTGTTTTAAGTATAACTTTCCCAGGAAGGGAAAAGGCCAAAAGAATTTAACCCAAACCAAATATGAACTGGCATTCCTCTTTCTTCCCTTTGAGCGTTTCAGAGTCCACCCCATTTCTAAAGCACCATTGAGGCAGGATGTATAATGACTAATGGCCTGGCAGAGACCCAAGTGGCATGTGAACAGTACGCCTTGGCCACAGCCAGTTAGCCTGGAGCAGACGCCAGGGTTTATTGTCTTTGCAGTTTCCTGGCCTCCACCAGTAAGAGGAGTCGTGGCTCTCACCAGACTTTTTAGCTACACTATTCATGAGTTGCATATTTATAGGCATTTCATAGCAAGAGGTCTTATTATATGTAAGTCAATGGCCAGAGGAACTCACTCATAATGCAGTTAGGAGAGAGTCACATTATTTTACGGTTATGTTATGCTGTGAAACAGAGTCCATGTGTCCCTCTGTTTGTCATTATATTCTTACATATAAACAGGCACAGGAACAGGGAACGATATTTATAAACTTCACTGTGTGTCCTTTAGTTACTGGCTTATAAGATGAGAATGCTGGGGTAGCAGAGGCCTGGTGTCCAAAGATCAGTCTCATGTTGGAATTTGCCTTACTCAAGTCTTCTTTTTGGGCTTTTGAGGTCACTTAACAAGAAATGTTCCTAAGTATAGGTGTGAAAAATTCTTGTCCTTTTTTCATTTCATTGTCTTTAGCCACTACTGCCATGGAGTCTCTGGTTGTCCAGCTCAGTTACTGGGCTAGACACTGGGGATAAAACTCCTCTTGGGCTCGTGAAAGTTCTGCCCACTCCCTCCTGCTCTAGTCTTCAAAGATTCAAGCTTCCTCCTCTTCATTAGCAGCAGACCTAGGTTTAGACTTCCCCAAATTGTCTAGATACAACAGAGGATGAAGATTAAGACAGTTCACATTCAGGGTTCACTTTTTAATACATAGGATGCGTCAGAATAAAATTGAGAGGTGTAGTAGAGAATCACTTGGAATTCTAGTACTCTTGTAATATGTCCCCTATATCCATTTAGGTGTTATTATTTAGAGTTTAGAAAGACTTATTTGTAAAATGCATTACTGTTATCTGAAACTGATCCAGTTACTTTGTGATAGCATCAGTGAAACCCAATTGATGAATACTGTAGAGAGAAGAAATACTGTATATTCACTTACTGCCAATGAAAAATTTTACATTAATAAGTCCTCAAAAGGCCCTAGAATTTTACCTTAAGTTTTCTAGCTGCCTCACATGAAAACGTGAAAGATATGTCCTGATGATTCCCTTTTGAATTATCCTCTAAAATGATAACATTAACAGAGCAGATCTAAAATCCAAATTCCACACTCAGTAGCACAAAGATCAACTTTTCCAATGCTTCTCAATTGCTAAGGGAGGGAACTGTTCCTTTATGGTACCAACATTATATTCCTAGCCTTATGTTTTCTTTAACTGAGGAGTTGATAGAAGTCTCGTTTGTCTACATGTTGATATTCATCTTTTTTCTCTTGTTTTTATTTTGTGTGTTTTTATCAATTCAAAAACATATATATGGATCCCTAAAGAATTTATTGACCTTTAAACTGCTACAAGGGTGAGAGGATTAACCCAGAAATGCAGCGAGTTTGAGTAGAAGGTAGCCATAATGAAGTCCCCAAACGGAAATAGAAGCCTTCCTCTCCCCACTTAGCCAAGGACAGCAATTTCTAACCTAGGTTCTGTCTACTCATTCCGTGGGGACCAGTATGTTCTGTGAAGCTTATCACAGACTTAAAATCATGACTAACATGAAAAATAACAGATATTTCTTCAGTTTCCTGTATCACAGAGTTTATCCAGGGTTATCTCTACTTATCCTCAAAACTTGATGTGAGTCATAACTCTAATAAAGAAGGGTAGTATAAAATAACCCAAACATAAATATTTCTAATATGCATCTCATTAAAAGATGCCTGAATAGTACCTAAATTTTATATTAGAAAATAAGGGAAGAGTAATGGGAAAAAAGGTGGGACAACTATAATTGAACAATAATAAAAAAAGAAAGAATATCTTTTAAAAGAAGAAAAAATATAATAAAACAAAGTAAATGTAAAATTTAAAGAGCTACAAAAAGAATAAAACTGCACAATAAAAATAAAAGGAATGAATTAATAAAATTAAAAGTAGAAGTTAATCAAATAGACAATATAAAAATAAATTAATGAACAAAGCCATTCATTGTGCTATTCTGGTAAGTCCAATGAAATAAATGCCTGGGAACAATAAGAGTGCCCACTAACAACATCAAAATCCAATATGGCATTGGAGGTCCTCAATGACACAATGAGTCACGAAAAATACAAGTTACATGTCATAAAAAAGTAGATGTATATATGATATGTATATATCATTTTAGATATAGATATATCTAAAATGTCTATATTTACACCTATATCTACAGCTCTCTCTGAATGGAACACACACAAAACATAAACATTTTCAAGTAAATAACTTAAAAAACTAATAGAATAAATAATTCAGAAGGATGAGTGACTAGAAGACCAACATATGAAAATCAATAATTTTCCTGTGCATCAATGATCTCCAATTAGCAAATTTATGCTAAAAGAATACCCCATTCACAAGGTCATAAATGCTTTTGGCACAGATACAGCAAGCACCGTATAGAACTATATGAATATAAACTGCTGCTAAAAGACCTCCCTCATAAATACCTAAAGAAATAGAAGAGGTATATCATGATTTCTATGAGAAGACTAAAATCATAAAGATGCTACTTTTTGAGAAAATAATCTAATTCCATGTAACTCAATGAAAATCACAACAGTATTTTTATATGCAATGATAAGTTCGTTCTTAAGTTTATATGGAAAAAATATGCATAAAATAACCAAGAAAATTCTGAAGGTGAACAGTTACTCTAGATATCAGAGCATATTAAAAAGCTATGTTTTATGTAGTCTGGTATTAGGGCAGGCAAACACAGATGGAAAAATGGAGAACGGTGGACTCCAGAATAAAAATTCCTTTATTTTGGTAATTCAATTTAGAGTAAAGAAGGTCTTTAAAATCAGTAAGGAAAGAATAGATGCTTTATTTAATGTCCCAGGAAAATTGACTTTCTTTTGGAAAAGTATTCCAACCCACAGCTCACAACATACATAGAGGTAAACTTGATGAACTATGACTAAACAAAACTATAATATTAAAGAAAAATCTAATAAACATTGACCATAGGGGGAAGATGACAACTATTATTGAACAACAATAAAAAAAATTAAAAAAACATTAGCCATAAAATGTACCAAAATATGTTCTTAGCTTCACTGGCAATCAAGTATATGTTAATGTAATAGAGATATGTTTTTCACTCCTCAGAACATTGTTGTAAGATATTTTGAATCTTTGTTATATTCTGCTGGCTGCCTTTTGGAAGGCCATTGATCAGTATTTCTCAAAACTAAGTATGCACAGGTGCTTACATCCAATAATTTCATTTCTGGGAATGTAGCTTAAAGAAATACTCATTTGTGCAAAAGTGTAAAGGTACTTATAATGGTAAAAATAAGAAAACACTGTAGTTGTTCAACAGTAAAGAAATAGTTAAGTAAATTATGGTCATGCCATATTGTGGAGTATTACGTAACTTAAAATTAGAACTGTAGACCAATAGGCATTGACATGAAAATGTCCTCAAACTTAAAATGGAAGGAAATTTCAGAATACTACATGATTTTATGCCTTGATATCTGGAGTAACTGTTCATCTTCAGAATTTCCTTGGTTATTTTATGCATCTTTTTTCAGTATAAACTTAAGAATGAACTTGTAATTGCATATAAAAATATTGTGATTTTCATACTATTTTTATTTATTTGTTTGTTTAAAGGGCTGTTCTTTTATTAGAATTGGGCATGTTCTTGTTTTACAATTTTGTTTATTTATTTTTAGGGGTAAAAGAAGAGAGGGAGAAAGAAAGGGAGATAAGCATTGGTGTATGAGAGAGATATCAATTTGTTGCTTCTCAAACGCCCCTAACTGGGGACCTGGCCCACAGCATAGGCATGTACCCTGACCTGGGATTGAACCTGCTGCCTTCTGATTCGCATCTGGCACTCAATCCACTGGGTCACGCCAGCCAGGGCAGAATACTAAATTTAGTGCAATGTTATTTATAGGATATAAAACATTTGTTTATTTGGAAAATATATATGTAAATGCTTAGAAAGAGGACAAGAAGGTGGAAGAATGCACAACAAACATAAACTTTGTTACCTCTGAGAAGGAGAATGGTATCGAAGATGAGAAAACTGATTATGTCACATTCTCCTTGGAATACTTCTATAATCTTTAAATCATGTATAGCAAACATTACTTATGTATTATTTGGGTAATTTTAAAAATACAACAAGTAAATGGAAAAATCCAAAGAAAGGAGAATGAAGGCTCAGAGTATGAGAAAAATACTTCAGTCACAGGGAGAAACAGATAACAAACCCTATGTAGAAAATAAAAATTAAACAAAGAGGGTGAAAACAATTAAACAAGGAGGGTGGAAAAACTGAACAAATTGGTACCTTTATCTTTTGTCCAGTTTGAAGGTCTATATGATTGGGGGTGGGGAATGAGGAAGGCAATAGTAAGTTATAAGCTGATGAAATGGACCATGTCTTAGAAGGCAGGCTACAGAGGGATCAGTGTGGCAGAAACAGCAGAAGAGGATAAACACACACACCACATATACTGAACACTAAAATCATACCTTAAAAGTGAGACAAGGTGAGAGTTATGGGGGATGGGGAAACAAAGAGAAAGTGTTACATTTTGAATGTCAAATTTTAGAAAATTTTCCCCTTATGGATCATACACTTGGCATCAAGTCTAGGAATGTTTTGCTTAGCCCTAGATCTTGAGACTTTCTCTTTTGTTTTTTCCAAAGGTTTTATACCTTAGCGCTTTACATTTAAGTTCAAGTTGATGATTCAGTTTCAGTTAATTTTTATATAAGGTGTGAGACTTCAGTCAAGGTTCATTTTTTTCCCATTGATGTCCAATTGCTCCAGCACCATTAGTTGAAAAGGCTGTATTACCTCCATTGAATTGTTTCTGTACTTGTGTCAAAAATCAGCTGGGCATGTTTATGTGGATCTATTTCTGAGTTTTCTATTCTGTTCCATTGACTTATACGTTTATCCCTCTTTTAGGTAAAAAGTTCCTCGTATATAAATTTAAAGATAATCTTACCTGTGGCTAAATCTTGCTGGGATTTTGATAGGAACTGCATTGAACCTGCATATCAACTGGGAAGAATTTACGTCTTTACTATATTGAACTTCCATCCCTCAGCAAATCAGATCTTCCCACTTCTTTAGATCATCTTTGTTTCTGCTTCTCTCTCACCCCTTCTTTCCTTCCCTGCCTCCTGTCCTCCCTCTGTTTCTCCCTCCCACTCACCCCATCCCCTTTCCCCTTTCTTGCTCTCTCTAGATTATAAATGGCATTGTATTTTTTTATTTTGATGTTCACCTGTAAAATTACTAGTATATGGAGATACAATAAATTTTTGTATGTTATTTTCTACCCTGTGACCTTCCTGAACTCACTTATTAGTTCTAGGAGTGTTTTGGAGATACCTTTTGATTTTCTATATAAATGATCATGCCATTATTATTGATTTGAGACTTTTGCTGTTTTATAATGTATGCATTTAGTGTTATAAATTTCCATTTAGCACTGCTTTTACCATGTTCCACAAGTTTTATATCTTGTATTTTCATTCAGTTTAATGTATTTTTAATTTTCTTTTGATACTTCCTATTTGATCTACAGATTATTTAGAAATACATTGTTTTATTTCCAACCATTTGGAGATTTTCCTGTTATCTTTCTATTATTCATTTCTAATTTGATTCCATCATGGTTGGAGAACACACTCTGTTTGGTTTCAGTTATTTTAAGTTTGTTGAGGTTCCCCACAGCCCCACCCCAGAATATGGTCTTCTTGGTATATAGTCTATGGGAACTTGTAAAGAATGAGCATTCTGCTGTTTTCGAGTGAAGTGGTCAATGAATGTTGATTAGATCCTGTTGAATGATGGTGTTATAGAGTACCTTATATATCTTTACTAATTTTCCATCTAGTTCTATCAATGTTGAGAGAACAGTGTTGAAGCCCCCAACCATAACTGAAGATTTGTCTACATCTGTTTTCAGGTCTATCACTTTTTGCTTCATATATTTTGTAGTTCAGTTGTTTGGTGCATATACCTGCGAGGATTGTCTTCTTTCACTCAGTTTGCTATCTTTCGCATTCTTGGTATGATGAGTGATTTTTTTTTTGAAACCTGGGTACTTTGGGTACTTTGCTATGAGATCTTATTTAAACCATCTGCTTTAGCTGACTTTTTCTGATGTGGTTCCAGCAGGGGAATGGTTGTGGGAAGGCACTGCCTCATTACTGGTAGGTTGGAGTAGAGTCCAGGTTCCCACTGGCCTCAGCTGACATCAGCAGTGGTGGATTCCTCACTACTACTGGGCAGGAATGGCAGTTACAAACTTCCTACCAAGTCTTCACTCATCCATTACCAGCTAGAAAGGGTAAGCATGCCTTGTGAGGCCACTCCTACTATTGCTCAATTGGCTGCTACTGATACCACAGGGTGGGGGAACGACCTCCTTATGGCCAGCTTCCTGCTCAGCCTTCTCTGATGCTACCCTGGCACCAGTAGGGTAGGAGAATGGAGATGGGACACCTTGTTGTAGCTTGATGAGGGTGGAATTCTGCATTCTCCATTCAGCCTTGGATGGTGCAGTAAGGATAGGACCACAGGTTTCTACTTTTTTCCCCCTGTGGTATTCAGCTATCGCAGAGCAGGTATTATCTAAAAATCTTCTATTATGCCAAACTAACTATTTTCTGGTCTTTTTGCTAGAGAAAGCAAGATTTCTTAGGCCTTTTTTTTCCTAAACTCATTTGTCTTTTTAGGTTGCCATCTTCTTCAGCTCCCCAAATGAGACAGATGAGTCTCCAGTGCTGGTCTTTGGGTCCTGAGACCCCTAGCTGGTCTGCCTTCCTGTCTCTGCCTTTCATATTCCTCTTAGTGTGTTTTATGTATAATGTTCAGAACTTTTAGTTGTAATTAGTAGGAGGATTAGGGGAAAAGTAAAGTTTTAAGGGAGACTGGCTTCTATTAAAGTCATCCTCCTGGAGAGAGGGCCTGTTATGACCTGGTAAACCTCTCCACAAGCTTCTTGCCACAATTACTCCACCCGGGTCATACTTGAAACAACCTGCTTAATCCCAAGCATTTTCTAGGAAGACACCATCCATCATGCCAGACTCCTTGGTGGGTTTGTGCTTTGGCCAAATACACTAAGAACAAATGTCTGGCGTTAGACCACCCAAGATATTTTCACTTCTGTGGTTAACCATCTTTGCATTCAGGTTTCTTGGGGTGAAAAGGTTATTCACATTCTGAACACATTAATGCTTCCAAGTTTTTATACTCTTACCACCACAATGATGCTGCAGATAGTGGGTTCTCACTATATTTGCACTAGGAAATGTGTACTCTACCCGGAACATTTTAACTTTAACTATTAATAAATAGATCAGAGTCACCTATTTTCATCATGGTTATTATTTCCACTGCATTTTGTTTATTGGGGAGTAAATGTAAAAATCTCCTGGGTATTTGGTAGCCAGTCACCCAGCTGCCACGCATATCAAAATACAGGAAAGGAATTGACCAGAACTATGGGTGCACCAAGGTAGAAACATTCTTGTATCTATAATTTACATTTACTTAGAGAAACTTTATATCTCCATTCCTACTTGGTTCCAGGTGGACTGTAGTTGTCTGTGAACCAGGACACATTGTATAATTTATAGCCTGTTTTAGCTTGCTTTGATAAAGAAAATGTTATCTTCCTTCTTAAGAAAATACAGGCTACATAGCATGATGCAATTGTGTATGGAGGCCATAAACTTCACGTCAGTCCCTACTTTACAAAATCTGCATCTCTGCGTACGGAAACTGATGTTCTCCTTTTCAAATTATTCTGAAAAAGACAGTAGCAATGATATTGGGAAACAAAGCAGCATGTTTATTTGAAAGCAAAGCAATGAATTTCTTTTTGAAATTAAGTTACATATTTTTTAGAAAGGGAAATACTAGTTTGTTTTGCCTTAACTTGGAAATTTTGGTTCTGATTCAGTTTTTTTAAATGTATGCTTTTTATTTTAGTAAGTAATAAGTGATCCTAATTTAAAGAGTCAAACATTACTATGCAACTTATAATGTAAATCAAGTCTCACTTTTAGAAGCTACTACTTCCAACACTTTTAATTCACAATTTTAGAATTAATAGAATTCTGAAACTCTTCCCAAATAGTTAAACACAATAAGTGATCAGTGAGTTTTATCTCCCCTGCCCCCAATATCCCTCCTCTAATCAGAACCATATTTGTCCCGGGACATCCCTTCCAATCGCCCTGGCAAGTCCGCCCTTTCATCCACACCCCTTATCCTCTGCATCCTGCGTTCCTCTTTCTTGATTTACAAACTTTGTTTCTGTGGTCCACATGCTCCAGCGGCTTTTTGAGCAAAAGTTCATTAGAGATACAGTTGTTGCTGTTGTTTATATACTTTAGTCTGCTTGAGAAGAGTATCTTATTTTAGGTTGGAAATAATTTTCTCTCAGAATTTCAAAGGCATTTCTTTATTCAGTACCTCACACAAAGCCTGGTGTTGAGCAGGCACATAGTAAATCATTGTTGAATGAATTGTTTTCTAGCTGAGAGTGCTGCAATTTTGAGAAGCCCAATAGCATATACTATTCTCATGACTCTGCCTTCAGGTTACTCTGTTTTTCTGTTTGGAAACTTTTAGAGAGTTTCTGACATTTTAGAGATCTGATATTTCACAATGATGTGCAGTGGCATAGATTAAAAAAATGTATTCTCATGTGCATCTAGAAAGTCTTTTTATATAAAGACCTAAGATATTTTAATTATATCAAGTTAGTATATCATATTATTTTAGTAGTTGCTCTTTCTCCTTTTTATCAGTCATTGTTCCTATGATTTTAGTAGTAAAACATTGAATTTATTGAATGAATTGTCAAGTTTTTTATTATTTTTCTCAAACATTTTTATCACTTTGACTTTTAGTTCTTTCTAATCAGTATCTTTCACCTTATCTCCTGATTCTCTATAACATTTTTAAAATACTTCCATCACTTTTTAAACTACCTAAAACTCTTTATTGTTTTAGATGTCAACTAGGTAGTTGTTCACCTGCATCTAAAATTCTGGAGCAACATCTGGGCTGGGGATATACATTTGGAAGTTGTCCACATAGGTAGAAGTTAAAGTCGTGAGGCCCAGTGAGATCACCAAGGGGGTGAATGGAAACAGAGAAGAGAAATCCAAGGGCAAAGACTAAAGCATTCCAACTTCCAGAGGTCGGGTGGATGAGGAAGGACCAAGATAGAGAACAGGGCAGTGAAGGAGGAGAAAAGGAAACACAAAAGTGTATGGTGTCCTGGACATCAAGGTGAGAAAGTATTTCATGACAAAGGGTGTGATTATCTGTGACAAATGCCACTCGTAGGTCAAGTGAGCTGAGAGCTGACTACTGATTTAGCAACAAGGAGGTCATCAGGTCATTGGTGTTCTCGAAAGCCTGCTCTTTAAATACACAGAGAGGGCAAAAGCCTGAGAGCAGCATGAGGAATAAGCAGGTGTGACAGTAGAGACTGCAGTCAACTCTCTTCGCTACCGAAGAGAACAGAAATGGAGCTGTGGAGATGGAAGGGAGTGTGGCATTCACAGTAGTGTCTTCTGGAAAAGCAGGGAATCAGATGCTTTCCAGAAAATTTCTGTGTTCATCAAAAGCTATGGAAACAGCAACTATTGGGTATGAAAAATTTTAAGAGATTTAAATAATGTGAGATTTTCATTAAAAAAATAGAACATTTATCAAAATAATTGTATCTGTATTCATAATGTTTGCTGAGTATTGAGCAATACAAAACAGAGAGTGAATTTGGATATCTTAACTTGTGATTTCTCATTAAAATCAATTATTAATCAGTATTTAATTATCCCAACTTTTAACTCAGGATATTTTTAATAAGAATCGGGCACAAAGTATTTCCAGGTGCAAGGAGGGCAATTCCTGAGTTGGTGAACCCTTATCCTGAGTGGTATTGAGTGCAGTTCTTCTGTGCATGAGCCTTCTTCTCCAATGCTTTCTTCAACCCTCAGTCTTTGATCCTGACCTTTAAAGGTGTGCAACAGAAGATGCTACTTGTCTTCTTAGGGATATGCAGGCCCAGGTTGTGATCATTTATTTCATTTTTATTTTCATTTACTGCGCTTTGTATACCATTTTATTTTAACTGGGAGAAACTGCTTATTAAAAGAGCCATTTTTTCCTCTATGGAAAACTTTAGGTTTACTGTTAACATAGCAGAACCATTTTTAAAGAGAGCCCTGCTCTCACAGAGGAGGCCCCAGGAGGGTGTGATAAGAGAGTGTAATGTTGGGCTAGTTACTGAAAGTGTCCTGAGTGTCAGTTTTCCCACTTGATCTAAAAGATATTGTAAGCAAGGCTGATCCGAGGCTCAGTCTGTATACTCTGTGTAGGTGAGCCCTTTGTTTCAGTATCCACCAATCCTCTTCTCCCATCAAACAATTAAAACACTTTAAAGTCTTCCCTTAATATGATCTGCAAAGCCTCACACCATCAGCCACTGCCTACCGCCTCCAGCATCGTGCTGCACCACATTGCCTTTGCTTTCCACACCCCCCACTCCTTCCTTCAATTCCTCGAGGACACTATGCTCTACCATCCACTCTGCCTTTGCCCAGGCTTTTCCTCTCTGTCTAGAATGTTCTTCTTACCCTAATTCCTTCTTCACCTTTACCTAGTTAACTCCTACTCTAATTCAGGTCTCTGGCAAATACTGCCAGTGCTATACCTTAACTATGCATATAGCCCCAAGGAAACTTTTTCCTGGACCTTTTGTGAAATCCAGGATTTGCAGATCACACAGTAGTCTCACACTCTCCTCTTGAGCTCCTCCCCAAGTACACTGACCTGCTGTTTTCAGCTTCTAGTCGCCAAAGTGGTGGCAGCACTCATTGAAAAGAAGTAACACCAAGAAGCTTCTTTTCTAGTTGCAACAGTGTTCCCTGTGGTTGTTCTTAAATATCACAAGGAAGTAGTATTACTTCACAATGATATTCTTTCCCACATGTAACAAGTATTTCAAATACCAGTTTAAGAAACATCCATGGGCAATACAAATAATGGAACACAAACACTGGGGTTGTTCCTAACTGCAGGACAGATTCAACACCCAGGAGAACACTGAGAAAGCCCTTTTCTCTGTGTTCTCTGCTCCTGAGGGTACAAAAACTCTCATGCCCATAAGGCAATCCCCTATTCTGGAGATCCTTTCACTATAAATGGATTATGTTGAATAGGGGCTGCATTAGTAGCCTAGGGCTGTGGTGACATAGTACTATAAACTGGGAAGCTTAAAATAACAGAAATGTATTGAGTCACAGTTCTGGAGGCCAGAAGTCTGAAATCAGGTGTTAGTAGGATCATCATCTCTCTGAAACTCACTGAGAGGGAGAATCCTTCCTCACCTGTTTCTAGCCTCTGGTGGTTGCCAGAAACCCATGGCCTCCCTCCCTTGGCTTACAGTTACAGCATTTCGGCCTCCACCCCCATCGTCGCATGGAGATGGGTAAGATAGTAGAAGTCTATAGATATGGAATGGGCCCACCAGGGAAAAAGATGGACTTTAGAGGAAACCAATGCAACTTATTGGATAAGATACAAAAATAACTCTTAAAAGGATCACTGAGTCGTTAAGGGAGTAAGGAATTCTCAGTCTAAAGACTGAGAATTTAGACTGAGTAGACCACTAAAGCTCGATTTTACTCTGTAAATATTTATTGAATGAAATTAGCATGAACTTTGGTTTTCATGTGGCTGAAAAAAGAAAAGATGAAGTTCCACCCATGATGAGGAGTCTGATAGACTCCTCACTCCTCCTGTAAAACTGAGACCCCACATGGCAACACCTTCCAAGTAAAAGTGAACTGGGAAAATTGTGTCCTTAATTATGGGCCTAAAAGAAAAATCAAGCCCCTCAAACATAGGTGTTGAATGAAAGGGAAAAATGAAACTGTTGAGAATTTATAGCCACAAACCAATCTGCACATGCATCTGAAGCCTAAATACACAGCACATGGGTGGTCAGAAACCTCAAGCTGAGAAGTCAGAGTGATCCCAAATTGTTGGTGTCCCAAGGACCACCTGCAGAAGCAAATGCAAATCTGGATAAGAACCCGCCATTGTGCCAGTCCTCAATGAATTTTCATAGCAAATACTAATGTAATTGAGAAGCCCACAGTCAAAAGTAACTAAACAAGACACTATGAGGAAGAACCAGCAGAAAAACACTCTCAAAACTATTACAGACAATGAAATACCAAACACGGTTTACAAAAATATGTTTGATCTCTTCCAAGAACTAAAAGCCAAGTTTGAAAATGTGTGTAGGTTATAAGGAACTATAACAGATGGCCAAGCATATTTGAAAAATAACCAAATAAAATTTCTAGAAATAAAAGATATAATTGGAATATAAGAGTCAAAGGGTGTTTTTAACCCAAAATGCACCTGACAACAGAATGCATTTGTGACTTGAACAATAGACCTGAAAAACAATTAACCAGAATAAAACACAAAGAGGGAAAGAGATGAAAAGTGTGAAGGAGAGATTAAGAGACACTGAGGAGCCTGTGAAAAGGGTCCTCATTTTTCTCCTATTCAGACTAGTGATTCTGAAACTCCACTATAGGTCAGAATCTCTTGGAAGGCTTATTAAAATACTAATTGCTGGATCCCATTCAGAGGTCCTGATTCAGCTGATCTGCACTGGGGGCATATAATTTGCATTTCTAAAAGACCTCAGGTCATTCTGATGATGCTGGTCGAATAATATTGAGAGTCATTGATACAGAGAATAAAAGATTTAGAATCTTCTAATGAGGAAGTAGAACTTTGCCCCAAGGACTTGGTATTAAACTGTACTTAATGCATTTTCCTAGGGTCACTGTGTTAGGATAGGGATAAAAAGGAACAGAGAAAAAGCCACCTGTAAATGCTCTAGTCCTGGACAGACCTAAAGAGACTGTGTCTAGCATTGCTTATTAAAGTACTTCAGCCCCCACTGGTACATAATGAATATTTGATGACACAATGTTAACTTCTAATTTATAGTGGCGCCCTTTGACCACGTAATGGAAAAAACGCTGTTTACTGCATTAGCACATCTCATGTGGGCAGAAGTGCAGCTTCTCTTTTGCTCTTCAGTTTTTCAGTCTGAATAACTGAATTCAGACTCTGAAGGAAGCCACATCCTTCAAGGAAAGAAAGCCTTAGTTTCACTTTCAGGATAGCAATGTCTCTCCCCAATTCAAAGAAATTCCTTACTACTATTTACTTGATAAATTCCGTGTGCACTTTCAGTCAATTTCCTGTTTAAATTCCTCATTAGAGCCATTTTCCCCTGTAAAGGGAATTTACCCCCCTCTTCTTCCAGGGGACAGTGTTGGCACAGCTAGAGAGTTGGGTGAGGGGAGGAGGCTTCCTGCAGATCTTGCCATCGTTCTGCTCTGAATTCTCCAGTAACTTTCCCTCTCATTCCGAGAAATCCCAACTCCCTGCAGGACCTGCAGAGCTAGCCCTCCGTGACCTCCCTCCTGCTCCTCTCATTGACATCCTGTCCTGCTCCCCTTCCTCCCATCCCTCCACTCAGTGCGTGCTCCTCCCTCGCGGCTTTGGCCCTTGCTTTCCCGTGGCTGGGAACACTTCTGTGCTACTGCACTGTGTGGCTCCCTCCCACCCAGTGTTTTAGATCTTTGTTCCTCCCAGGGAAGTCTTCTCTGACATTCCAGTATAAATCGGAGGATTCCTCTCCTAACAGACTTTGGGAGCCTCAGGAAGCAGAGTGAAAGAAAATCCTCCCACATTTAAAGTGTCTTGTTACACATCTGCAATTCAAAGAATTAGAGATTCTAAGATTAGTACAACAGGTTTGTGGGTAACCTGCTTTTCCCTAGAAGACCAAAACAGAAATCCAGAGTCTATGATTTGTCCCAGGTTTGTGGTTTATCCTCACCTTTAGCTGTTATTCTGGTTTTCTGAGTTTTAGTATCTCATTTTATGCAGTTTATGAACCTACATTTTTAGTTGAAGCCATCCATTCCATACTTTATTTTTCTTCTTAGAATTTTGAATATAACACTTACATATTTTACCTAATTGTTTCTTGTCTATTAAGAGAAACAATTGTCTTCACTAAAATGTGAGCTATTTTTCTTTCTTATGGCTCTACTTTCTTTATCTCCTAATATTAAGAGATTTTTTAGGGGTGCACATATGCTATATTTTCTAGGTTCCTACATATCTGAGAACATCTTTATGCTACCTTCACACAAGAAAGACTACTTGGTTGGGTATAAAATTGTTGCATTCGAAATCATTCCCTTCAAAACTGTAGATATTGCTGCTTCTAGTTCAAAGGGATGATTTCTGCTTCCTCTTGATTAGTAACACTTTTTCCACAGTTCTCATTTTAATTTTCTCTACTTATTCTTATAAAAAGTATGATCTAGCCATATTTCTTCAAAAGTCAGAGTGTGTGGATTCTCTGTTGTCTTTGGAGGCTGTTGAATCTCATTCTTGGTTGTACAATTAGAAAGCAGTTTCTAGCAGATATTACATGGTACAATTCACTTCTGCAGAGACAGCACCTTCTCCTACCCTCATCATCTGATAGCTGACACTGTGAACTCATGGAGTATGTGAAAACCTACCAGCAGACATTACTGACAAGGACAAGGGTCTGTTTGCTGGCCTGGGGTACTTCACACAACTCACAGGATGTTGTGTGTTCATGCCAGTTCCCTTCCCAAACACGTGCTGGTCAGTTCCTCGCCTACCCTCCCACTCACCAATTGCTATCTCTGACTTAATAGAGAAAGATGATTAGTGGGAAATAGAAGTGGAGGGTAGAGATGGAAGAGTCTCTCCAGACCTCAGTGTTCTGGTTTGCTCAGAAAACCTAGCTTTTATCTTGCTAGGGACCCTGATTGCCTGAGTTCAGGAGCAGTTAGAGAGGGGGGATTAACTTGTGGTTTTAAGCGTGTCCCTAATTTTTTCAAGTATTTCTATTATAAGAAGCTTTGCCATGGTGAATAAAGAAACAAAAAATTAACAGAGCTTCTTTAGACCTTCAGTCTTACAAACTTTTCATGCCTAAAGTTTAAACAAGTCAGAATAGAATCTGAACAATGGTTATTGTCATTTACCTCCAGATTAATTTTAGGGAAACATTGAAAACATACATAATTACAATGAAGAGATCATGAAACAGCCAAGTGCTTATTTATTGTTAGCGAAAGAAAGAAACTTTTTATTTGTTGTGTAGTTTAAACTTTCAGTGAAATTTGAAAGTCATCCTCCTTATGTACATAATTTGTCTTACAGTTGAGACTTTTCAAGGTCCAATTTAGCTCCAAAGACTAGTGCCATTAACCACATCTCTAGCCCTTTGGAGCCATCAGCGGGATTGAATTTCAATACAGGGAAGCCCTCTTCAGGCTAAGGGCTGCGTGGGGATCTCACCTTGCCTTAACAGCTTCAGGTGTTCAGATCTGCTGAGAGGGAGACGGCTTCCTGATTGGTGATCATCCCACCCTGAGACCCAAAGAGTCAAGGGTAGCAGGACTCTAGCTGCTGTGTGTGCTTCCTGAGCAGGAAGCTACGCTCCCTTATCCCTAGGGCAGAGTGAGTGCTTTTCACATCATATTTCACTGAATCACAGTTTTCTGAGAATGTCCTAACAGTTTCAAAATGACATTTTTATGTGGCTTAATGTTTCTAATTTGCTACAACTTACATTACATCTCTACTTGCCTAAACCAAGGACCAGATGGAATACATTCTGGTCAGGCATCCAGACAGTTACTATTTAGGGGATAATGTAGCCTTTTCAAATTTTTCACAAGAGAGTAAGAGTCTGATTTTAGTACTCTCCACTCACAGGATAAAATTTATGCCAAGATAAATTTTAGCTCCCAATATTACCTTTCAGTAGGAAACATTTTATCTTGGTTTTAGGGATCCATTTGGTTTTCTTATATTTTTTGGTAACAGTTTGCTAACATTTAAAATGAGACATAAATGTGTGGCAAAGCATATAAACAATTTCCTTGATCTACTTCAAAAAATATTGAATTTGTGTTTCACAACAGATATACAACTAATGGAAATTGTGTTTATGAGGTGTAAAAAGGATTATATGTTGGGACCCAAAATATTTGTACAATCAATACTGGAAAATATTTCTGCTTGGTCAATTTTAGTAACCAATACAGTTTGAAATGAGGAACTTTTGGAAAAATATTCTAATGGATTTCTGACAGGCCCACTACTATGTCAAAAGCCAAACTGGACACCCTGTTTCTTGGACCCATCTGCCTCTTCCCACTCCTCACCCCACTTTATCTTGCAGATCAGTCGACACTCCTATTTCTTCTCTCCTTTAAAGTTGCTCCCTACTTTGTTTCTGTATTGCCATTCCTAGTATTTTTTTCTATTTCTGTGAATGTTTCCACTCAGCTTTTGCTATTAATTTCTTTCTCTATTATTACTTCATAATTGTAGGTGTGCCTCAAGATCTGTCATACTATCTGATCTTCTTTCTTTTACACTCACTTCTTAAAAAACAAACCAAAACAAAGCACAGCAATGACAACAAAAAATCCTCTCATCTTTTATGTAGGTTCAAGAAGCTATTGTTTCAACAGAGGTCCCCTAATAAGTCTTTTCTGAATAGTAATTGTGAATTTCTGATTAGTTGCTTACATTTTCACCTCTACAACTAATACAACCATCACACATAACAATTAATAATTAAATTCATTACTTTCCTCTTAAAATGGATTTCCCTCCTAATTTCCCTCTAGGTATGCATGGGTAGTCTTCTTGTCACTCAAGTTCCAAAATCAGGGCTGTCTTTAATTCCTCCTTACTACTCTTAACAAACATTCCAAAAAAATTAAAAGGACAATTTATTCATATATGATTTGCAAATCAGGGACTTAGTTCTTAGTATCAACCAAAGACATATTTTGTAGTGAGTGGACAGAGCAAGGTTTTTAAAGGCAAAAGTGCAAGGAGCTGATGATCAAAAAGATAGAAGGGTTGCTAGGGGAGACAAGAGCACAGACTTACATCATTTGTTGTCTTATGGTGGGTGCAGCTGGAAAATTCAACAGTCAACTGACTCAGTGGTCAGCAAATGGGGCTGTGATTCAAGAACCATGGGTAAAATATGATCGGGCATTTGTCAACACTCTAGTTCTGGTTCAGGCTTATAGAAAAAAAAAAGCTTTGGGGTTATTTATCAGCAGAAACCAAAGAGCCCAGAAAGACTGTTTGTTTTGCAACTTGTTTCCATGTCCAAGGAGGAGAGTCATGCTCTGTAAGCAGCCTCAGAACTCAACACACGGAAGTCCAAATGTTGAGCCATAAAGTATGATATTAAAGTTCCCTTAAGTTCTTACTATTCACATCTAATTTTCCACCATATTCTGAAGTGTCCTCAAAGAAAATTTGCAAAGTTACAATTCTCAATCCTCACCATAGAGTATGCAAACTTATTTCTGCAGCAATGTCAACCTTGTGTACTAAAACTGTTTTTCATCCTCAGTGCAAACATCACTATCAACCTTAAGGAGGTAAAACAAACTAGAAGGGAGTGCTAGGAACAACTGTGTGCTCTACAGTGGGATGACTCAGATGAAAAGGTCAAATTTCTGGAAAGACACAACCTACCAAAACTGACTCAGAAATAGAAAATTCGAATACACCATGACAAGTAAAGAAATTTAGTCATTTTAAAACTTCTCAAAAGAAAGGCTCAGACCCAGATGGCTTTGCTGTTGCATTTTATCAAACATTTGTACAAAAATTAACAACAATTCTTTATAAATTCTTCCTAAATATAGCAGAGAAGGAAAGTTTTCTCAATTTAGTCTATGATGTCAGTATTACCTGGATACCAAAACCAGACAAAGATATTACATGGGAAAAAAACAATGGATCAACATCTCTAGTGATTTTAAATGCAAAAATCCTCAAAAAAAGGAAAAACAAATCTGGCACTATTTGCAAAGACTCATACACAACAAACAAGTGGAATTTATCTCATGAGTGCAAGGTGGACTTAGCATTGGAAAATAAACTAATGTAGCAAACCATACCAAATAGAATACAGAAAAAACACTATAGAATCATCTCAGTAAACACAGAAAAACATTTAACAAAATCCAACACCTTTTTATGACAAAAATACTCTGCAAACTAGGAATAGAAGTTCATCAACCTGATAAAGGACATCTCTAAAACCCAGTACTAAAATTGATGATTGACAGAGGGACAAGAGGGAGGCAGAAAAGGAGAAGGGAATTAAGAAGTACAAACTTCCAGTTATAAAATAAGTTATAGGGATGTAATATACAGCATAGGGAATACAGTCAGTAGCACTGTAATAACCTTGCATGGTGACAGACGGTTACCTGACTTATTGCGGTGATGACTTTGTCAGGTATGTAAGTGTTGAATCACTATGTTGTACACCTGAAACTAATAGAGGCATGGGCAAAAGTAGGTTTACAGTTGTAATACCAATAAATAATACCATAATAAATAAATAGTAATACAAGAATAAACTGTGTTTCACGTACTCCCAAGTGTAAACCTACTTTCACCCACCCATGTATAATACTGTATGCCAATTATAATTTAAAATGAATTAATTAAAAACGCAGTACTAACATTATAATTAACAGTGAAAGACTAAGTGTGTTCCTCTAAGACCGAGAACAACACAAAGATGACCACTCTTGCCAATGAAGAGTCCAGCCAAGATCAGTAAGGCAAGAAAAAGTAAAGAAGAGCTTGCATATTGGAAAGAAGTAAACCTGTCTATATTTGCACATTACATGATCTTATATAGAGAAAACCCCAAGGAATCCAGTAAAAAATTACAAGAACTAATAAATGAGTTTATAAGATTGCAAGATACAAGATCGATATACAAAAATCAGTTGTATTTCTATGTACCAGCAATAAAAATCCAAAAATGAAATTAAGAAAACAATTCCATTTACAATGGTTTCAAAAAGAGTAAAATACTTGGAGATATATTTAAATAAATAATGCATGATTTGTAAACTGAACACTATAAAACATTGCTGAAAGAAATTAAAGAGGCCCTAAATAAACAGAAAGGCGTCATATATTAATGGATCAAAAGACATACTGTTTCATTGCAAGACCACCAAAATGATCTAGATTTTTAACTCAATCCATTTCACAAACCCAGCTGAATTCTTTGTAGAAATTAACAAGCCTATCCTAAAATGCATATGGAAAGTGAAGGAACCAAAAACAGCTAAAACAAACCTGGAAAAAAACAAAGTTGGAGATCTCACACTTCCTGATTTTAAAACTTACTACAACTATAGTAATAAAAGCAATGTGGTACAAGCATAAAGATAAACTTATAGATCAATGTAATTGAATCTAGAGTCTAGAAATACACACTCACATTTGTAGTCAATTGATATTTGACAAGGGTGTCAAGACAATCCAGTTGATAAAGAATTGTCTCTCCAACAAATGGCCCTGAAGCAACTGGATATCCACAGATCAGAACATGTACAAAAACAGAATTCTGACCCGCAACCTACAGTAACCAGCTCAGGAAACCAACCCACTACCTAGCTATAGGCAGCCACCCAGCTATCTGTAAGTAAGATTTATAGAAAGTCAGACTGCTAGCTCTAGTTACCAGTATGGGAATCCAAACAATAATCCCTAAAATGATCAATTTATAACATCCAGGACTTGACTAATACCTGATGTCTTTCCTAATTTTGTTCCCAATTTTAGCTTAAGCCCATCCCGAGAAAGCAAAATATGCCCTTAACCAGTCACATGGGATACCTGCTCCTGGTTAGTCCACCTACAACCAACACGCCAACAGCCAACAGCCTCTAATCAGGGCACTCAGAGCCTTCCCTTCTTACCACTGTAAAACTCTCCCACTCCTCTGCCTGCCTTTGAGTCTCTACCAAATAATGGTGGCTGACCCCCTCACTATACTGAGCTCTGAATGAGTAGCCTTTGCTTATTCTCATTTGGTTGGTTTTCCTTTCTTCCACAAAAGTTACTATTCTGTGTGTATATGTCTGTGTCTTCCATTGCACTCTGAACTTGAAGACTAAGCTCTTGATTTATTCTTAGTTATATCTCCCTGAGCATAACCTAGTGTGTTTTACATTAGTAGAGCCAGAATATTTTTGGAATACAAGGTTTTATAAGAATTGGATTAGCTTATGTTTCCTTGCACTGCATAAAAATGCCTCCCCCTGTAGTAGTTATTTAGAGTTTTATGTTGGAAAGACATTGCCCCTGTTGTATGGTAGTTTAAATGATGATGATGACAATAATAATAGTAATAATAATAGATTAGTAATAATAGCACCAATCATATGTCAGGAATTATTGTAGTTATTTAAAATATGTTAACTTTCAATGCAGTCCTATGAATTGAGCTTTATGATGATTCCTGTTTCACATATGAGGGAACTAAGAGCAAAAGCTAAGTTGCCTAAAGCCACAAAAACTAGAAAGTAGTAGAGCCAACATTTAAACTCAAAGAATCTAGGCCTACAGTCTGTGCTTTTAATTGCTAAATTATAATGCCTCTCAATTTTTTTCAATCCTCACTCAAAGATATGTTTATTGATGTTTAGAGAGTGAGGAAGGGAGAAAGAGAGAGGGAAACATTGACTTAAGAGAGAAACATTGATAGATTGCCTCTTATATGTGCCCTGACTGGGGATCGAACCTGCAACCTCTTGGTACAGGGGATGATGCTCCACCAACCAAGCCACCCAGGCAGGACAATGCGTCTCAATTGTAAAGGCAGATTTGATGCTGCCCACTTTGGTTCTGGGGTCTAGTCATCAAGTACTGGGGCACAAAAGTGAATAAAACAGGGTTCCTGCTTTTGTGGAATATAAGCATTTAAGAAATTGCATCTTTAGAGGAGGAAGTGAGGGCAGTGAGGAATTCATAGAGGAGGAGACGTGGAACGGATGTCGGAAGATGGATTTTGTAGTGGGAAGTTATTTCCCCCAGAGACTTAGCAAAGGCATGACTGCAGATGAGGTTTGCGAAGGGAGTAGAAAGGTAGAAAAGTCCTTGAAGAAGGAGACAGAAGCTAAATCCTGGAGTTATAAGGAAGAGCTTGGATTTTATCCAAGTTTTATAAAAAAGAAACATTGAAGAATTTTAACTGTAGTCGGGGAGGTGTGGTAAATTGACATTATCAAAATTAAGTATGTACATATTCTCTTCATTTTAGATTCAGCCCTCTTTCCTTTGCAAAACAGAGTGAACAACAAATAAGAGTTTTTCAGAGGACTTGGGGAAGGCCTGGGTGTGGCCATTGGTGGGGGTGGCGAGCCAAACATCTGATCTCAGATGACCTCACCACAAGCTCTCGAGGAGGTGGCATTAGATGAGAAGCCAACCCAGATGGGTAGGAAAGGGTGAAACTGGGTGGAAGCTCAGGTCTGCCTGACTTGCACAGCATCAGAGTTGCTTCCATTCCTCATTCTGATTTGGAATAAATCACTTTAACCTCGTCCAATTCCTGTTGCCTTAAATGTAAAATAAAACAATATTAACCCTCAACCTTTAGGATTCTGTAATTCTAATTATTGAAACAATTCAAATTTGGTAAAATGCTTAACCTTCTCAGAATATTAAGAATCTCTGCATATAGTGGACTGAAGTATTGTCATTCCTAAAAGTGACCCCAGGAGTGGGTTATTGCTTTCCAAACACAATAAAGGGGCCTTGAAACAAAAGGTTTGAAATTCTACCAACATAAACAGAGTGCTTCTTCTCCATTAATGCATTAAAACAATTCTATGAAGAGCAGAAAATTCCTTGCAGACCCATCTGCAAAATCTGCTCCTGAGTTCCAAGGAGTCTACATCTCCCAAGTCAGAGTCTAGATTTCAAAGATGTGAAGAATGAAAGGGAAAGAATTTTCTATGCTTTGGCCTGGTCCCAAGAATGTCAATACTGGTGGCCTCTGAGCTCCTGCCTCTGCTGAAGCTGTCTTTAAACAGCGTCCTCCGGGCCGAGCTAGCTTTAGGCGCGAAAGGTCCGAGGGTAAGAAGAAGGGCGGAGCAGGGCTGGGCACATGCACTTCCGCATGGCGAGAAGGCAGACGTGGTGGCAGGCGTTTGATGAAACACAAATTGCTAGATATGCTCTTTAGAATTTCCCAGTATAAAGTTATTATAGGATAAAATTAGCTATGGTCATTAAAGGAAATCTAGAAAATACGAAGTAAAGGTTAAACTTTTTTCTTGGTGCCACGCAAGTTCCATTGTCATTGACATTCTTTTCTGTCTTTAGGGTAATGAATAAACTTCTGTTTGCTTTTTTATAAAGTTTCAATAATACAATATACACAATTTATGTCCTGCTAAAATTTACTTGTAATTTAAATTTAATTAACAATGAGATGCTGTATTGAAATTAATTAATTTAATCTCCTAAAAAATAAAGCCATTAGACTGTCCACAAAGAAAGGTAGTTATAAAATAACCAATATTGTCTAGCATATTCTAAACAAAACTTACAAGTTCACCAGATAAGTATTTTGCTTTTACATGCCACGCAAACATAGATATTAACAATGGTGTAAAAATTAGTAAATCGTTCTAGTTGTGGTAATTAACAGAATAGGAAATGGAGTACAGAAAACATTAAAAGTTTTATCAAAGTAAAAGCAGAATATGGATCGAAGTTTCTACAAGTAAGAGAAGCAAAGAAAGGTAAATACTTATCCACAGAGGGGGTTGGGAGACAACTTGTCTCTCTCCTTTATGTTTCTGGCCACGACAGGAAAAAAAAAAAGCTAACTAGGAGAGATATATTTACATTATGAAGATGAAATAAGAGTAAGAAAGATTGTGACTAACTTACAAGAATATATTATGTATTATAAACAATTTCTTATCCTAAGTATAGGAAGCATTAAAGAATAAATATCGAATAGTGTCTTTTCCCCCCAATGAAATAGCAGACCTTTCCAAAAAATACTGAATATCTCAAGAACAAAATAATCCAGAAGAGAATAAGTGTCCTAAAATGTGTTAATACAACATTAAGTGGCTGTCTAGAATGCATCTTGACCCAATTAAATGAGCTGATTACATAGAATTTGGGAAAAAAATAGTAGTCAAATAAAATATTTAATAGTAACATAATTATTTTGCCAATTGCTAAGCTAGATGCTCATTAATTAAATTAGGAATATTCACGGGACATTTTATTTGGGGAACAGAAGTGTGTGGATGAATAAATTAAAACCAATTAGTATAGTGGGAAAGAGTTTAGGCTGCATCCTGGTTGCATGATCTTGGGCAAGTTCCTTAATCTCTTTGTGCCTCATTTTCCCACCTGTAAAGTGGCAATGATAGTGCCCACCTCATATAACTATTATGATAATTAAAGATGAGGTATTTAAAGGGTATGACACAGTGCTAGCATATAAACCCAGAAGGAACCAGCCACTGTACAAGAAAAAATAACAGTAAGAATCAGGTTTAGGATTTATGCCTTCTTCCCCTCAGCTTGATGTTACTTAGGAAGAAACATGAATGTGTATTACTGAAGACATTAGCACAGACAAAGTCAGCAACCCCTCACTGAGGCAGTTCGTGCCTCCTTTTATGGGGGACGAAAGGCAGAGAAGAAAACAGTAATCCTCATTTATTTCCCTGTGAACACCTATGCTGTTGCAAATGGAAACTTGGAGCAGTAGTTCAACAACACAAAAGTGATGAGAGTAATCTGGTATAGGAAAAAATTTACCCAGATGACATTTGAACTTGGTGTAATTATCACTTCTGTTATCTAAAGGTCCACTAATTTTAGTTATGAATATAATCTCATCCTAGATTTAACGGTGGTCAGACAAGAATTGCCTAATCTCTAAACCAAAAGCTAAATGAATATGTGAAGGTGTAAATGTAATCATGAGGCTATGTGTTCATCCTTCACATGACTTGCTGCGAGGTTTTTTAGAGTCTGGTGGAATGAAGTCAAGATACTGGGTCTGGTCCCAGTGGACCAGTTAACTGCTGTGATACATGACAGTCCTCCATCAGCCTTGGCTTGTCAGCTTGCACATGCATGAATGATTTTGGAGAAAACAATGGTTTGTCAAGTTAAGGCAATAAGTGATAGTTAAGAGTGCGGGGGGAAGGGATTCAGTTCTAATGATGGTAGGTTACACTTAATAGTAGCATATTTATGCAAAAAAAGATATATAAAGTGAAGTATTCATTAGAAATACAAATGCTTTTTCTGTATAGAAAAAGTGTAATCTCAGTTTGCTCTATGATCATATTCACCCCCTCTAAAAAAGGTTAAGGTAAGTGTTCCAATAATCTCAAAAATCCATTCTGACTTCCTCTTTGTTCCAATTGTTTTCATTAGCTTTACCTCTCCAGATCAGACCTCTTATTGGGCCTGCTTCATATTTCTGTAATCTTTTCTGGCGGTCAGGACCCCAGACTCCTGCTATGGTCTTCATTATTCATAAGATCAGATCAGATTATCTTCTCACCTGGAAGTCAGTGACAGAACTTTGGTGTGGCTTAGAATCTTTCCATCTGCCTGAAGTGAAGATTTCTGGTAAGGTTTGATTTCTTTGATCTTGTATAGAAGGTCTCAGTTTGATAAGTCGGCTCTAACATCCTAACACCTTACTTTTTCTTTGGTCTTTTATTGAACTGCATTCCCTACATGTTGGAGTTGTGAATAAAAAGGGCAACTCCTTAAGAGTAAAGGGTCTCTGAAATGTAACTTAATATGATCATCCTTTCTGAAGGACAAAATAATATATCCATCTCTGTTGTGAATTGTGCATAGGTAGAACACACTCATATCATCTTCCCTTGCTTGCTGAGTGCACGATGGAATAAATTGCTGTGATGTGAGATTTATGAAGCCCCTTCCTTTTTTCAGTCTCTCCCAACCTCTTTAAGTTTACTACCCAAGCATCAGACCCTTCCTGACAGATATGATGGAACTGGTACTGGTAGTCACCCACAGCTGAGTCTGTCTTTGATGTTTTATTAAGTGTATGATTTACTCTTTTTTCATTTGATTTACTAAAGAGGGGAAGAACCCCAGGTTGATACCAAAATCCAAATGGTCCCTTTTAAGAAATTGTTTTAAATGTGTTTAGTTTTCTGACTAGTGAGACTTCCACTAAGTGTATTTTTCTATTATCAAACATATGTCCAAATTTAAAGACAGTTCTGTGATATAATAATACCGTTTGAAGGAAAATGAAGCACTTGGCTAGCAGGAAAAGTGGTTTGTGTATGTGTGCGTGCATAATTAGCAAATTCTTTCCCCTGGTTAAAAACAGTAACTATGATGTCACTTCACCTAGCTCCTTATAACCTAGAATAGAGCTAGAAGTTGGCCAGCGTTGCAGGCTTTTCCTCTATGGTCCTAATACCCATTGTTTCTGAATAGAAGAAAATAGAATGCCAGATGTTTATCACTGCACAGTGCTTCAAAGGACACTGCAAGGAACGCCAACATTGTGGAACTTGGGACCTTGTTTCACTTGAAGCTTAACTGGTGAAACATCAACATTCTTTGCTTTCTCTTTGCAAAATATTTGCTGTAAAGTGTAAATAAAAAGGGGGAGTATTTCTTCACACTGCTATGCTAAAACATCTGGCATCCGGGGTTGTGTTTATACCCTTCTGCACTGCAGGCTTGTCCTTCAAAGCAATTTGGATTTTTCTTTCACCTCCTTGAATGTTAAAAAAAGTAACTTTTATGTTTTTTTAAGAAAATGATTTTTTTCAAGCATATGGAGCATCTTAAATAGTAGGGCCAAAAAATGAGTCACTAAAGGAAAGTCCTCCAATGTATCTTTACAGTATACCTGCTTATGTCCCAAGGGTTCTGTGTCACTGAGGGCTCTACCTCCATTCTCAAAATATAAGATCCAATAATAACAGTGCTTTTTGGAACATAATCTCACTTGTTCAGTAAAATGTATTTCCACTTTGCCTTGTTCCAAACAATATGATTACAAAGAGTCATTTAATATGATAAAGCAAAGAAGAACTGAGAGAGGAAATAAGAAAATGTAATGGAAACTGAACATAAAATAAGGATAGGAAAACAGGAAGTAAGCTTAGCCCTGGCCAGTGTGGCTCATTTGGTTGGAGCATTGTCCCATAGCTAAAAGGTCGTGGGTTTGATTCCCAGTCGGGGCACATGCCTAGGTTACAGTTTAGTCCCGGTTTGGATGCATGTGGGAGGCAACCAACTGGTGTTTCTCTCTCTCTCCCCCACCCTTCCTCTCTCTGGAATAAAAAAAAAAAAAAAGTAAGCTTAATACACAAACTTCATGCTGTAAATTCACTAAAGGTGAGCCACAAATTTGACTCTGAATTTCCTAGCAAACAAGCTACAAAATAGGATTATTCATGAGTTTCAATGTCAAGAAGCAAAAACCAAATGCTCAGGAAAATTATCCCTCTTTCTGTTACAAAGAATTATGATGATTTTTTCTTTGTGTCTTCATAAATAGAACATGCTAATGGTAAAAACAGTATCTTTAATATCATTCATGTTATGAACATAGCAATGGCCTTCACAAAGCTGTGGCAATAATGTTTCATAAAGTGGGTCCACGGAGTTCCTCCAAAGCCAAGTTCCATAAAGGGAACCCTAAAGTGTCATGTGAGAATACAGATCACTGGTCGTCTCACAAAAGTCAGGATCACATTTTAGAGTACTGATTGCTTACCCTTAAGAAAAATTCCCCACAGATAGCCATTTGTGCATTTGTTTAACAAAAAATGTTTGTTGAGTATTGGCTGTGTGCCAGCCATTGTTCCTGGTGCTGGGGATGTAGCAAAATAGACAAAATCTCTGTTTCGGGAAGTTTAAATCCTAGTGTGAATTAGAGAAACAGACAATTAGAAAGTAACAAAATAAAATGCTTTTAGAGAATGATAGTGTTAATGCAGAAACAAAAATTCAACAGGGTGATGGTACAAGCAAGGACCAATTTTGGTGCGTGGGTCAGAAGATGACGCTCTCAGGTGGTGACAGCTGAGCTGAGTTATGAATGATGAGTAGGAAGCAGGCAAAGCTCTGGAAATCCCAGCAATCCCAGTAGAGAGAGCAGTAATACAAATGTCCAATGGTAGACTTGAGCTGAATGTGTTGGAGGGGCTTGTGGGGCTGGGATGTGCTGAGCTGGGTATGATAGTGGAAAGACCTTGGACCTACATGGCTCTATGTGGCTCCTCTGTGAAAATTAGAAAAAAAGCCCATTTCACTTAAGAGCTGTGTAGACTTCACTAGACAGTGAGGCACTAGAATGAACATAAAATAGCATAATTTGCAACAATAATCACATTCTCCATATTTTTCTGGAACAATACCAAAAAAGTTTTCAAAATTTGTGGTATTCAGGGACTTTGTTACCTCCAAAACAAAATTTGGGAACTTCTCCAGAAGAACACTTTCGAGATAAGAAGGACCGCACGACAACAGCTAAGGTGTCAGAAGGCTCGTCCACTGTGCCGGGCACCATGCTGAGCTGCTTGTGTGCACTGTGTAATTCTTTCATCACAAGGTCCCTGTGAACTGTTTATGATCACGGCCATCTCACAGCACAGAGATTTAGAAATGTGCAGTAACCTGCCCGAGTTTAGAAGGCTAGTAGGTAAGTGGAGTAGTTGAGGTTGAATCTTGCTGTCTCTTCCTTAATATCTCAGTAGTAGGTAGCCCAGGATCCCCCAGCATGTGATATCTGATGGGCTGAGAGATACAATATCACTGAATACAAAATGAAGGCAATAGCTGTTTTCTGAAACTAATAGACCTGGTTTGAGAGATAATCATGTCACTCAAAGCCTATATCTTGCTGATTATTTAGAAAAGAAAATCAAAACTGAGTCAAAAATATGGTTTTCCAACTTTTATCAATTGATTCACTTCTATTTAACTTCTGTACAATCCCCTTTCCTCTCTGAAATTTTAAAATGATATAGGTGGATGGTAACAGAAAATATTAATGTGGAACTTAATGTAGAATATTAAAAAACTTTTAAAATGAAAGAAAAATGATTTATTTAGTAATGCATTTGTATGAATTATGAAAAAACTAAAGAGATGTTTCACCATAAGTTCATTTCTAAAGTTATGAGGAACTTCAGAGGTTATATTGTTGTTAATTATTATATATAATAACTAAAAGGCCAAGCATATACTGAAAAGATGAGTTTACAGGTAAGATGCTTATATCACCCAAAATGATTACTCCCACCCAGCTATCTCCCAGGCAGTGTGACTAATTGTCTGGGTCATGGCCATTCAGTTCAGAGACAGAACATATGCTTCCCACAGTCGGAGAAACAAACCCATGATGTGGAGGGCGTGCAGGGGAGATCCAGAGAATCTTTATTTTAAATTCCACACGAATGGTGACAATATTAAAGTTAAAAGTGCCTCTTCTAACGAGGATAGCCTAAGGAACTACTCATTTTGCAGATAAAAGAGGTCTGGCACTATTAGTCTTTTCTTTTACTGGTCCTACTACTAGAAGGAGTTTAAGGGAATCAGTGTGGTGGTTATTTGTTGGATGTCTCTCCTCATCATTTTTCCCTTTGCCCCTTCCTAACTCCACTCTGAATTTCCTAGTCACGTGGTTTACCATGGATTTACCACCCCACCCCAAGTTCTTCATAGTGACTTGGACCAGTCTTCATAGTCCATACCCTGGCTATAAGTGGTTCAGGGGTAGGCACATAACACAAGCTAGCCAAGTAAGGGCTGGGAGATGCAATTCTGGGATTGGGGATTAGGTGTCTGAGAAGTAGACATTCTAACTACCCACTGGAAATGAACAAAGAAGCATTTAACATCAGGAGCCTGTGAAAAATACTCTGTGCCACAAGGGAGACCACCCTGAGAATGGAACCACCACTAAAATAAGAGCTGATAAATGGGGAGAAAGAAACAAGATTTTCAGTGCTGCTATTGAGCCAGCAGATCAAACCTGAAACCTATAGTCAGCTGTAAGATAGGCCAGAGAATTCCCCATCTTTTTAAGGATAATTTGATTTGGCTTGAGTATTAATTGCAACAGAAAGCATGGCAAGTGAAATAGGAATGTATACTTTTTATTAGGCAGTGCTGTGCACATAGTAAGTTAAAGAGTAGACGGTTCTTGAAGCATGTTCTCTCAAACTTTAAAATGGAGGTTTTTTTTTTTTTAAATGATGCTCATCTTGTGTTTTATCATTGCTATTTCAGGACATTTGAGCCCTGATTTTTACTTAAGGTCAACCAAGGAACTGCAAACCCTCTAAAATTTTTTGTTTAACATATTTGACCTGTGAGTTATTATTTCCTTGGAAATCTATAAATTGAAAAAGTGCATTCCTTTTCTAGATTTTTTATTTGTGATCTGTAAGGTTTCCTTTGTCAGGCTATCCTATGCATTTACTCAATAAGTGAAAATGAATTGTTTTTTAAATATACCTTAAACTACTTCCATTCATTTTGATGAAGAACTTCAACTGCCCTTACAGTCATATCTCAAAACATCTTTAAAAATAGATACAATTCTTATGCCTATTCTCTGTATGGCAATTTTAAAGCCCTACTAGGAAGCTCTGGATGCAGCTTTGTCACACACGGGCAGACATACGATGGATCTGTGTTGTGCCACATGATAATGAGTTCACGTGTCACTCAGACTGAAGTGTGTTCCCAGCTTCTCAATGGGCTTTGCATTAATTGCCTACTAATAAATCAATTAATTCATGCTATTATTTATGACTCCAGAAATAAGCCAGATCCCCATTAAAACTTTAGCTCCCGCTAAATAAAACTTTGATCTCTGTGTTAGATGGTTTTTTTCGCTTTCAGTTGGCAAAGGACTGAAGAGATGCTAATATGTATTGAATGCTGCCTCAGTGGCACATGCTGAAATGAGGTACATTATCTCATTTCAGTCTTACAAAAGCCCTAGAAGTTAGATATCATCTTCATTTTACAGATGAGCTTAATATGGCCTGTAATAAGGGTAGGAATAATACTAGAATAATAATAACAAACAGGACTTGGACTCCTTTGCCGTTGACCAGTCTCAGGCCATCTTTTAGCTCACCGCTCTGCTTCTCCGGGCCGTGGTGGTTTCTGAGGATTTCATAAGGCTGACTCTAAGAGGTTTTCAGCAATAACTTATATTGTTAGTCAAAGTGGAACCTACAAGCTGGTATACATATCAGATGGTATTTCCTTAAACCATAAATAATTTGCTATGCATCCAATGCTGTAAAATAAAACTCATTAGGAATTGTCTGATTTACCCTTTTCATTTTTTCAGATGAGGCAGCCCAATATCTAGACTCATAATTACAGAACCCCTAGAGCAGAATCACCAGAATTGGGATCAAGTTGCCCTGGCTTGATATTTTATACACTTTACTGAACTCTAAAAACAAACTAGTAATAAAGTGAATGGGGGGGAATTAGGGAAGGAGAAAGGGACTTATTGGGAAAGAGCCATAATAGCTAAAGCCTTGGAAAGACTAAGTTACTCAAGTGACCATTTAATCTGTTTGTGGATTAAGGAGAAACACAATTTTTGTTAATAAGGAGAAAAAGTAGATCCAATACAGTGAACCTTTTCTACTCTCATTATTAAGAATCGTAATATAATACAGGTGCCTTAACTCCTTTTTTAAAGAGAAAAGTAAAAGAAAGAAAAACAAATAATAAAGTAATATAAAACTCCAGTGGCAAAGTAGAGATATGGTGATAGTAGAAAATAAAAGAGAAAAAATGGATTTTTAAATGATAAATAAAAAATTAAACAAAAATTATTTTAATTGTTTCCATACTGTGACATTTCCTTAAATGTTTCAGGGGAAGATAGCAGTCAGTACTGTCACCTCTCATGGGCTAAGCAAAAGGACATAGCTGGAAATTATTCTGCACATGAATAGACCCTTCAGTTAGGTCAACAGAACCATGGCATACGGCCACACATGTTGTGCACTGTAGAACTCCACAGGACACCATTCATACAGACCATGGTGGAAATGCCTTGCCCTAGAGTCGGTCACTGATGACCCACTCAATTGTGCATTGCATCCTTGTTTGATGGAAGCTGTTAGACCATTGATTATATCACAAAGGTGTATCCCAAAGCAGTAAATAAGTATTTTCCTCTTATGTTACAAAAATATAAAACAAGATGGCTGTGGGAAAAGGATATTCCTAAAGGACCAAACAAGACACTTATGTCCCAAAGCTAATTACCTGCTATGTTGACACACGCAGACTTCCAGATCCAGACAAATGGAGACAAAGATTTATTTTGAGAATATCTGTGTTATTTTAAACAAAGGGCACAAAATGCTGTCTTAAAAGGTCATCTTTTAAATATGTTATTGTCATGCTGTGAAACCCCACTCACTGGTTACCAGAAAAGTTACTACACCTAAATAAATATAGAGGAAGGGTAGCCCTGTGAAACACTTAAGAAAGAAATGAAGAAACTTGCAGTTTCTAACCTCAGCTCTGACCCTGACATGGTGTGTGGTCCTGAGAAAGCCATTTAACCTCTAGATGTCTCAGGTTCCCTTTACAGTCTCAGATTTCAGGGGGTGAAGTGAGGATAGAGTTTTGGAATTATCTCTCTTAAAACCCAGGAATGCTACAAGAATGAATGAATATTTGCTAAATACAGAATAAAATTAAGTTTTCAATAGGAAAATATTTTGGCTAAGACCTTTGTGTGGGATGGATAAGGAGTTTGAGTGATTTCAGATTATGATGTCAAACTACTTTTATTTTATTTATTTTTCTTTCCCAGAGGACAACTAAATAAGTTTGTGGGTTAACGCAAAAGCACAATTTTTAGTAATTAGGAGAAAAAATAGATTCAACACAGTTTTTAGCATATTAACACTTGCTATCCCCGCATACATGACTAAGAACTGCAGTATGATGCAGGCATGTGGCTCTCCCATGTGGTATATAGAAACGTGCTAATGAATGGGATATGCTCCTGTTCGGTAGGTAACACATCAGTTTATGTAAGACTAGCAAAGCACGTTTCTAGTATCTAAAGAGCTTGAATGTATTTTAACAATTCCAGGCTCAATCGTTAAAAACAAGTTTTCATCTGTAATGCTTATATATAAAATATAGACATTCTAACATACACAAATTGCCCTGAAAACCTTAATCTTTGGAGTTGTGTGGTGTGAGTCCTTGGAAGAGATTCAAAATACAGCTAACATTAAAAATGGTTACCATTTATTGAGCACCTAGTATATACTTACTCAATTAATGTTTAAACTAACTTGTTTAAATGCCTAATCAGTGGCAGAGGGAGAGGATAATGCAGAAAATCTGGCTGAAAGTTGTTTTAAAAGCCCAGACCAGAGACTATGCAGTAGGGACTGTTGCTGTATATATTTTTAGAATGAGAAGACTGAGGCCCAGGTAGATCAATCACTAGACAAACAAAGACCTAGGATGAGCTCTATGGTAGAATTGTGAACTATATAAGAGGTGGTACTTCTTGGCTCTACCATAATAAAATTAAAGGCAGGTGTTCAATCTCAACACACAAATTAAAGTTGCAGAGTCAGGGCATTAGGAAGTGTGTTATACAAACCCAATTTGGAACTTGTTCTTTGAGCTAATTGCTAGGCAGTTTGAGTTAGGGCACATCAATGACACTTAAGCATTCATTCCAACTCTGGTAGTGCTGGGCAAGGAGAAATGGAAATCCACAATCCCAGCCACAGTGCCTAGAAATCCAGGTGTCATGAGTATGTGCCTATACTTCCTTATGACATTCGCCTGACTCTAGGGCTTCAACTGAAACTACATCTTTACTGAAGGCTTTCTGTCTGCTAAGAATGGTGCTAAGTACCAGTGATACAGTCATGACTCATATACAGCTCAGGCCTTCAAGAAGTTTCTGACCTGGCAATGTAGCCAGGCATATATACACAGGCCCGCAATACCAGGTGGATAGTTCATGTAGGTGATATAAAAAAATGACATGGGAGCCCAAGAGAGAGCTATTAATTATGCCAGGAGTTAGAAGACAGGTGAGTGTTAGTGAATGGGGCAACAGCAAACAGAATGATCCAACATGAGTATGCACATGAATGAACTCTATGTGGATGATTTTGGATGTGGTGAGTGCTCAGAAAGAACCATAAACCTAGAAACAAAGGGGAGAATCACAAGATGAAATTAGGTGGGGGGCTAGATTATGAATGTCATCTTAAGACATTATAACTCTATACTATAGATAATGGAGAACCATCAAAATTTTGGTTTTTAAGGAAGGGTTAAATGGCATGATCAAATAAGAGTTTTAGAAAAATGAATTTTAGAATTGGACAGGAGGAAGTGAGAACACGGGCTTCAATTAAGATATAGCAGACAAGAAAAATTGGAGAAAACAAAGCAAAGGAATATATTGGAGATAGAAAGTGACAGGATTTTGTGAATTATTATATGTGAGGCAAGATGGGCTGAGAACAAGGGAGGTCAAAGTTGGTTGAAGGTTTGTTACTTGTGCAGGTGGGTTGGTGCTTATGATAAAGAACAAAAAGATTACAAATGGAGAATTCCATTTGGAGTGGCAGAAATGATGTGTGCTATACTGCACATACTGATTTTGAGGAGCCTGTATAATATATAAGCAAAGGTGAGATGGTTAGTAGGCAGTGGTAAACCTGGGTGAGGAGTTCAAGAAGGGGGTGACAGGGCCTTTGATACAGAGTTTGAATGGGATAATTTGTTTATAGGTAAGAGAAAATGCACAGGAATAGATGAATTTTCTTAATAAAAGACTATAAAATAAGAGCAAAGCAAGTTCTGGCCAAGATGGAGGTGTAGGTAGAAACCCTTCACTTCCTTGCACAACCAAAAGGAGGATAACAACCAATCTAAAATCAATAAACAACCAAAAGCACCAGAAAATCAAATTGCATGGAACTCCAACAACCAAGGAATTAAAGAAAAAAAATCAACCAGAACAACCAGACCAGTGTGCCAAGACAAGGAAATATGGCCCAAATGAAAGAACACAGCTAAACCTCAGAACTAAGCAATGAGGAGATTGCCAGCCTATCTGATCGAGAATGCAAAGCCCTGGTAATCAAAATGCTCACAGAACTGATTGAGCTTGATCAGAAAATGAAAGAACAAATGAAAGATACCCAAAATGAAATAAGGCAAAATATTCAGGGAACCAACAGTGATACGAAGGAACCCAGGATTCAGAACAACAATTTGGAACAAAAGGAAGAAATAAACATCCAACTGGATCAGAAGAAAGAAACAGGAATCAAAAAAAAAAATGAAAAGAGGCTGAGGATTCTCTGGGACAACCTGAAATGTTGCAATATTCGAATTATAGGGGTGTCAGAAGGAGAACAACAGCAAGAAATTGAAAACTTATTTGAACAAATAATGAAGGAAAACTTCCCCAATCTGGTGAAGGAAATAGACTTCCAGGAAGTCCAGGAAGCTCAGAGAGTTCCAAGGAAGTTGGACCCAAAGAGGAACACACCAAGGCACATCATCAAGTTACCCAAGATTAAAGACGAAGAGAAAATCCTAAAAGCAGCAAGAGAAAAGGAGACAGTTATCTACAAAGGAGCTCCCATAAAGCTATCAGCTGATTTCTCAAAAGAAACCTTACAGGCAAGAAGGGGCTGGAAAGAAGTATTTGAAGTCATGAAAGGCAAGAACCTACATCCAAGATTGTTCTATCCAGCAAAGCTTTCATTTAGAATGGAAGGGCAGATAAAGTGCTTCTTAGAGAAGGTCAAGTTAAAGGAGTTCATCATCACCAAGCCATTGTTATATGAAATGTTAAAGGGACTTATCTAAGGAAAAGAAGATCAAAATATGAACAATAAAATGACTACAAACTCACAGCTATTAACAAATGAACCTAAAAGAAAAGAAAAACAATGAAAACAAAAATTAAGCAAACAAACAGAACAGGAACAGAATCAGAGAAATGGACATCACATGGAGGGAATTCAGTGGGGAGGGGGAAGGGAGGAATGGGAGGGAAAGGTATAGGGAAGAAGAAGCATAATTAGTAGGCACAAAATAGATGGGGAAAGATAAAACATGGTATAGGAAACAGGACTCAAAGAACTTATAGGTACAACCCATGGACATGAACTGAGGGGGAGGGAATGCTGGAGGGTTGGGGGGGGCAGGGTAGAGGGAGAGTAAGGGGGTAAAGTTGGGGAAACTGCAATAGCATAATCAATAAAAATACTTTTAAAAAAGAGCAAAACAGATAAAAAATAGAACGCGTCCATATCAAACAGTGTGGGCCTCAGACTGGCAGCATTAGAGTCAGCACTTGTTAGAAATACAAACTCTCAGGCCCTCCTCAAGATTTACTGAATCAGAAACTTTTGGGTGGAATACACAAATCTATGTTCCAAGTGCTTCTGAATGCACTGTAAAATGTGAGAGCCACTGATTTTACATTGGAAGAAAAAGAGCCTTCAAGGGAAGAGCCAGAGAACTAAGAGGAAGTCCAGGAGATGTGATATTACAGAAGTTTTCATGCAAAGAATTTCAGGTGTAGACAGTATAAGATACTGCAGAAATTCCAAGTATGGAGGGGACTAATTAAAGGTCACCAGAAGCTTTGTGAGGGTAAGTACACTAAAAAAATCAAGAGTAGATTATAGCTGGTGGAGACATAGATCTAAAGTCAAGGTAAGAGAATGGAAGTGCAGTCTACTTAAGAAGTTTGAAAAAGAAATAAGATGTCGATGTGTTGATTACACTTTAGGTGTATGTAAGGTCCAAAGAAAGTATTGAGAATTTTTTTGAAGTGAAAAATTTGAGTATGATTTTATGTTGAGAGCAAGTAAGTTCTAGTTGATAGAGCAGTATGATTTTGGGGTGGGATGACCAGTCCGAACAACTAGAAAAGTGGTAGAGGCAGTCCTCCTTTTGAGAAAAGAGGTAAGACTTAGTAAACATAAAGAGAAGTTTGTAATGGGAAAGGAGAGAACTTGATGGAGTGCATGCCAGTGAACCTCTGTTCCCAGGGAAGCAATAGGCAAGGCTATTTTCTTTGAGTGAAAGCTGGCAAGACTAGGAGAACTTGAGAGTTGTCATGGTTTGAAAAAGATCTGTGGGAATAGGGATGCTGGAGGAAGCCCAGTGACCTGTCAATCAGAAATGGCCTCAGTTTCCTCTTGCTCAGTTAAATTTTGGTACATTTTCCAAGCTGCAATATGTCAATGCATTCTTAATGCCCCACCTTGTGGCCTGGCAGAGGGAAAGATCTTTCTTTTCCCTGAGAAACTTACTGAACTCTGTCTGGCTCAGTTTTGACATTAAATTTAGGTGAGCAGAACAAATAGCAAGGTGCTCTTTACTCAGTTCAATACATCTCATAAAATCCAGTCATCCAGTCAAAAGGAGATTTATGAGCATTGCTTGTGGGCTTAAAGAGCCCTAGCTGAAGGACAGAATTAATTAATTTTGAGGATCCAAACACCCAGGAGTGATAATAATGCACAAGAGTAAGAACATGCATTTATCCTGCAGTTCAGTGTTCTGGTGTTTGCATGGGTTTCAGATGAATTAGATAAATGCATTTTCCAGCTCTTCCCACTGTTCTAAAGCATATAATGGCATTTCAATTTACAGAGTCTAGACTTGTTATCTCATACTGCTATTAAGCCATTAAACTCACAGAATTTCCCAGGCCACAGATTTCCCTTTTGGCCATTTTCACTCATCAGTTCCGTCCCACCAAAGTGCACATTACTCATAGATTTGGGACATAAGAGGAGAGTGAAGTTAATATTGTTGGATGACTATGCAAATATGTAAAAAATCCTATTCTTTTTATTCATTCCTTTTAAGTCATCCAGACTACCATTTGCAGATGCTCCAAATAGCTGAGGTCTTTGGCCAGAGATTTTAAATTTTGGAAACTTGCTTTTTCAGCTCTTATTATGGATGCAGAACTCTGGAGGACCAAATAACTCAGAAGAAGAAATTGCTCAGAGGGATAAGCTACATACTACCGACTTAACTTCCAGTCATTAACAAATGTCCCTCAGCTTTAAAGTTCATGAATACAATCTAGGAAGCAGAAAATATCAGATGGCTAGATATGCCTATCAGTTCACCTCCTAAAGTCATTTAAAAACTATGAAGGCCGTGGTCATTAAGAAAAAGGTGGAAAGGGCTTGGAAAGGGGTTTGGACAAAGCAATGGAGTACATAGGATATACGTTTTGACTTCACATCTTGGAATTTAGGAATTTGCAAGAATGAATCATTGTTTCTTGTTTTACTGTTTGAATTTAATTTTATTTTAAGTATACTTTATTAATCATGCTATTATAGTTTTCCCAATTTTTTTGCCCCTTTATTCCCCTTTTGCCCTGCACCCCCCAGCCCTACAACCTCCCCCACCCCCTTGGTTCTTGAAATGTTAAAGGGTCTTATCTAAGAAATAGAAGATCAAAAACTATGAAGATTAAAATGACAACAAACTCATAAATATTAACAACTGAACCTAAAAAGCAAAAACAAAAACAAAGCAAACAACTAGAATAGGAATAGAACCAGAGAAATGGAGATCACATGGAGGGTTTTCAGTGGGGAGGGGGAGGGGAAGAATGGTAGGACAGGGGAAGTACAGGGAATAAGAAGTATAACTGGTAGGTACAAAATAGACGGGGAGAGGTTCAGAATAGTGTAGGAAATGGAGAAGCCAAAGAACTTACATGCAAGACCCACGGTCATTGTGTCTTCTTACTAGGCAATCTAGAATGACTGGTAAGTAACTATCTGCACATGAGCTTCTACCAAGAGTGAAAACAATGGTTTTTCACTGAAGTTACTATTTTCATTTTTATCTAATGAACTCTTTTTCCTTAATTCTAAATAATTTTATATTTTAATTATTAAATTTATTTTGGTTAGAAAATATTTTTTCTGTAGAACTAGGAGATGGTGAAAATCTCATTTAGTACTATCTTCAAATTGTGAAATCACCTAAATATTATAACTATACCAATAGCATAAAGATACCCATGTCAATATTTGTTCTGTGTATGCTACTTCTAAATCCAATATCTATAATTGTATACAGAACGTTTCCCTCAAAAATATGTTTATAACAATTTTTTTGAAATGGAAAGAGAATGACGAAGTTGAACTCAGGTAATAATATTTCTGAAATGGATGATGCCACCAAGTTCATCTTTTTATAAAAAAATATACAATGCATAATATGTTTTATATCAAATTTAAACAATACAAAAATATAAAGTTAATAATGAAAGTTTTCCTTCTCGTTTCCTCAAATCTATTTCCTGTCCAGAGATAATTACTGCATTAGCCAATGTATTTATTTCTTTACACATTAGTTTTATTTGGTTTGGTAGTAGTACAAAGAGTTACAAGCTGCTCTTTCTCTCTGCCTAGAATATGCAGAAAGTATAAAAAAAGAATGGACTAATCAGATAGGCCGATGGAAAATTTGAAGACCAGGTAGACTTTCTGAAGCCAAATAAATAATCTGATGCCTTGGCATTTTTATTACATAGCCTTATCAGTCTCAGTTAAACGCTGCAAATATTTCGTACATTTGTTACCATTATTTCTACCTAGGTGTCATATAAATGAACAAACATGTCCAATGACTCTTGGAATTTACATTCTTTATGAATACTTCATGAATGTTGTCTTCAAAATTTTAGTTAAACAATTATTGAATTAATGAGAATTTTCCAAGGATTTTTACTGCTTAGGGAATTGACCATTCTCCAGGTGACGACAGAATTAAAATATGTGAAACACTGCCCTCTAGTGGATAAATAAGTATTTAACATATTACATAAAAGGAAAAAGGGTTCTTGAAAGATACAAATACTAAATTGCTGCCCTAAAGCTAGCATCTAACACAATGTAATTACACATATACATTAGTAGATGCTTACAAGAGGCAGAGTGCGGTTTTTTTGGAGCCAATACAATAACCTTAATTTTTTATTCACAGTCCTGCGTGGTCATTTCGTATACAACAAAAATGGCTTCTGAGTGAATCTTATATGCAACTTCATGGGAATCATATTGTAAAGCTTACTGAAAATACTGGACAGCCTACATAATTACAGACAGGCCTGCAGAGACAATGTCTTTCCAAACACTGCCAACTATTTCTCAGACTGAGAGTAAAAATGCAAATAATCCAATAACTGTCTGAAATAAAACAAATATTTGTACGAAAGAAATGATTCAATACAACAGATTCTTTGTACTTCAAATATTGTACATTTCACAGCCTCTTCAGTCTTTTTCATGCTTCTACAATTCAACGTTGTCCTTGTCTCCGTTCCATCATTCGGAGGAACAGTACAGTTATTTGTTGTGGAGCCCACCATGCACAGCATCTCACACGCATAACTGCTAGTAGAGAGAGAAGAAAAGACATATAAATAAGAGTAAAGAAGGGGAGTGCAGAATGAGATAAACGTTTGGACTTGAATGTTCCATACCCTATGATGTAATGCCCACCCCTCACCCCTAATTTACAAATGAGACCACCTGTTCCTGGGCAAATTAAGTGAGAAAAGTTCAATGCACTTGTGTGAGGTTCTGCTTAAGAAGTCACTTAATCCTCCTGGGTTCTTTATAAGTGGGACGGTGATATTTGCCCTCTATTTTGGCCTCAATTAAGGTGATTCATCAAATATTCTCCTTGCTTTTGAACACCAAACTGTGATCGGGAGCTCCTTGAGGGCAGGGACTAGCAACCCATTGTCCTATCCATATCCTAGAGCAATGCTTACTGTTTTATAGACTGTTTAAATTTCAGCGAGTGTACTAAAATCTGTCTTAGTATCTATTGGCTTGCAAGGGCTGCCATAACAAAGTACAAAAACAAAACAAAACAATACAAAACAAACCCCTGGGAGGCTTACACAGCAGAAATGTATTACCTCACAGTTCTGGGGGCTAGAAGTCCAAAACCAAGATGTAAGAGAAGGATCTGTTCCAGATCTCTCTTCCCAGCTTATAGGTTCTAGCCAACTTCTTCCTGTGTCTCTCCACATACGTCTCCTCTGTACGTGCCGATTTCTATAACAAAATTTCCCCTCCTTATTAAGACACCTTAACCATATTGGACTAGGGGCCTACCCTACTGCAATAGGACCTATTTTAACCAATTACCCTGGCAATGGCCCTATTTCCTAATAAGGTCACATTTTGAGGTACTGGGGACTTAGACATCAACATACGAATTTTAGGAGACACAATTCCACACATAACACTACCCCTTTAAGGACATACTAACTATCAGCAAGAAACCTAGGTTCTGAGTAGGATCTGGTCTGAAACATAATGCTGCATGTTTTTGGTAAGGTTGAACTAACCCCAGAAAGAAAAACCTAGTCCTGTAAGCACTGTTGGTGTGTGCTCTCCCTCTCCATCTTATCTCCCTTGCTTTCTCTCTCACCCTTGACACTGGTCCTTTCTCTCTGCTCAGTTTCTTTTTAATAGACTACCCCCAGCAAATACAAGGAATGCAGGCTAGAACACACTCTGGTTTTCCTAGTATTTGTAGGGATGGGATCTGACTTAATGAAAGTTTTGTTCCTGGTCTGCTGTGGACCACATTCAGAGCAAACAGTAGCTTAGTAGAAGTACATATACCTATTTAAGAAAATTATACCAAATTAATAAGAAGGATCGTGTGTGGAAGCACTTACCTCCCCACCCCCATGAAACCCTGAGTTGATAGTCTCTAGTTGCTGAAGCAAAAGAAAAGAATGCAACGTTTCTTTTACTTTGGATCACATCTACCTCTTTGTTCAGGATGTAGACTTTGACCCTGAGCCATCTATTATGTGTTTTTGTTCCTGACCTTGGTTATACATTTCAGATGTGAAATTGCTCACAGATGGCTCAGTGATGGTCTTTTGTAACTTACCTTGGAAAAAATTATTTTGTGTCTGTGCATGAATGCCTAATAAGAGAAACAATATCTGTATACTGAGAGAGATGGATTAGTGCCCTGTAAAATCTATTGAGGATATTGTGATAGTAAGTCTGATCCAAAATATTTGATCAATGAGACCATAATATTTTGATTTTTTACAGCCTGTTCCATGTAACATCCAAGTCAAGATTATGAATATTTTCAAACATTTCATCAGAAAGAATTCAATAAATGTATCAAAAACCAAGTTCATAGTTAACCTCAATGGAGAGGTTAATAAGTTCCTATTGATTAGGATATCAACTTAGTATATATAAACTGTATAATCAAATGTTCAAGGTAAAATTATGAAGTATTTAAGCCTATACTTTTGTGTATATATCTATCCAAATTAGGAAACCCTTTTCCTTTCCCTTCAAGTGTTCAGTATTCTTCAGTTCTCTATTCATTAAATCTCACCTTTACTGAAAGATCTGAAATATATATATTACTGTTAGGAGTAATAGTAGTATATATTTGGGGATTACCTCTAATATAAGGTAACTATGACCCATAATGGGATTTTTAGGCATCTGTACTATATCTGAGAAAACGATTTTAAAACAGGACAGCAGAAATGATTGTTCTGCATCACTGAAGACCTCCTATGTAAGCAAAAGCTACCTCCATCACCTAAGGTAGGCTTTTCAACTGAAAGTTTGTGAATTGTTAGATGTTCATGAAATTAATTTAGTGGGGTGAAATCAAAATTTTTAAATGAAATGGAATAGAATGAGTTGAAAGAATATAATAGAAAGTATCAGTTTTGCATTTATAGGTGCATATTATCAAAACAAAAGCATAATTAAAATATGCTTTATTAAATACTAAGTATTTATACAATGTGTATATTTTACTGGGTATCAAGGTAGAAAACGTTTGAAAGGCATTGACATAGGTGGAAGATGCAGTTTAGAGGATACTGCAGCAGACATTCATACGAACTATCTTTGGACTATCCAAGGACTGTCAAAACTTTGTGCTTGGAAGGTCAACTCTACTGTCAATCTGAAGAGAAAATATCCCACATTTCTAATATCACCATTCATCAAATATTTACTGGGTGCTTACTGGATTCGGTCAGTATTCCATACAAGACAAACAAGTTAAATATAGGGGAGTGTGGCCCTTGAGAAATTTACATTCTTCTGGGAAGACAACCCAAAGAAACAACTACAATGCAGTGTGAAAGTGAGAGTGATGATCACAGAGGACTCCAGGTGTCAGAGGAAGAGCTGCTAACTCAGACCAGGAAGGCTTCCTGAAGGAGGGGACATAAGATCTTAGTCTTTACAGAAAAATGGAGTTACCCAGATCTAACAGTCAAGGAAAGGAATCCACTCTGTGTAGTTCAAGAGGGGAAATTTAGCCCTAGATGGTGTAGCTCGGTGGATTGAGCACCAGCCTGCAAACCAAAGACCCACCAGTTCGATTCCCAGTCAAGATACATGCCTTGGTTGCAGGCCAGGTCCCCGGTAGTGGTGTGCAAGAGGCAACCACACATTGATGTTTCTCCCCCTCTCTTTCTTCCTCCCTTCCCTTCTGTCCAAAAATAAATAAATAAATACATTACAAGATCTTTTAAAAAAGAGCTTGCCTCTTGAAAAAAAGGGGGAATTTAAGACAGAAGTAGCTGGAAGAGTTAATAGGGCAAATCAAAAGGTGAAGCAATTCAGAGATGAGCAACTGCAGGGAACTCTGCTCCTAGGTCTGGAGAGGTAAAGATAAGAGATGGTTGTACCTCATAGAAGTGGGACAGCTGGAGCTGCCACGTGGAAATAGAACTGTAGAGTAGTCTGCTTAATAGGAACTGGGACCATCAAGGGAAGCTGCCTGTAGCAGGAAATAAGTGGGAAAAAGTACTCTGATTTTTACCTTCCTCCTGCACACCAGTTTCCCATCCTTGCCTTCCACTACCCAGGCAATGGGGTCTAGGAATATGTTTTGCAAGGGTCAGCTCCCTGCAGTACAGAACAGATCAGAAAAGACAGGAAATGGGTGGGAGAGCCAATGAGCAGGTAATAAGCAGAAGAACATGCAGGGACGTTAGGGGGCAAGTGAAAAAGACAAGTCTGGAGCAGCTGTAAGTTGCTCAGTATGGCTGGATTGCAGGTAGATGTTGGAAACAGGTGGAAGAGGTTAGACAGATAAGCAGTCCTAGGTCATGAATGGCCCATAATCATCCTGAGAAGTTTGGTTTTTTTTTTTCTTTTTGTCAAGATGATGTGAGCCATGGAAGATTCTGGTGTGATTATATGCCTCTGTGTATACATTCAAAAGTTTTTGTTAAAAGCAAAGTAAAACAGGCAGAACAGTAAAGGACTTAGCTAAAAAGCACCATTCTGCAAATCATCTTTTCTCTTCCCATTCCTACTTCACAAAGGAATCGCATTTAGCTTATTCCATTGTGATATCTTCTTGATTTTTAAAACTTTACGCTGTGTATTTTGACCATTCCTCCACTATAGAAGATAAGGACTTAGTTCATTTTAGCTAAACTTCATATCTCTTTTCTCCCAGTTTTTTATAAGTACATTTATTGTTTTTAGCTATTATATATACACAGATAAATACATATTTATATAAATATATTTTCTATAATAGCTAAAATATATACATATATTATACGAATATATATTATATATAATATATATCTTTTTATTTTTGGAGCTTTAAATGGTCATTCTGTTTGTCCCAGCAATGTTTAACTGTGTGTCCTGAAACCCTCCCCCACTGTGAAGGGAGATTGAGTGCTGCACCCTTCCTCGTTGCAGCTCATTGCCTGCTCCTGTCTCCTAACCTTTGCCAGGCTTAAATCCACCTATTAGTCTGGCAAGTAATTCCGTATTCATAACATGAATTCTGAAAAATTTAAATCTACACGCATAATATAAAGTGGTGAAATTATTTGAGTTTCTGACATTGTAGTCCCCTTTCTTTGCCCCTATTCTCCATTCCATAATAGAGTGTAAATTATCCCTAGATGCACTGCTGTGCTGGAAATACAAGTGATGTGATTACAAACCATATCCTTACTAAAATAATGTCTCTATTATTATTTTTAAAAATTAGATGGTCAAATAGGCAAATTGTTTTGACCAGCATTGAAATAATAGAAAGTATTTTCTTGAAGAGTCAACTTAAGTTTGCTTAAATCTGAGTTCACATCTAAATGATAAAATAATAACTTGAAATTGATCTTTCTTTGGAATAATAAACAGAAGTCTTCACAGAAGAGAAGGGAGAATCATCAGCATGGCTATACCTTTCTGTATGCAATTGATGAGGCCTTAAAAAGTTTCATGCTAATCATATGCTTATAAACAGAATTGTATTGTTGGATCATTAACAGATCTCACTATTCAAAATAATTCCATGATGAATCATTTTATAAAGAACAGAATTCTTTTATGGTGCAAATAATTATCTTCAGTTTATTTTTCAGTCAATCCAAATTTTCACGTATTGGGTTTGCTTAACACACGAAACAGCTGTGTTTATGGAGAAAACTGAACTCTTATAGATGAGTAACATTATCATCATTCATTCTCTCTGGACTATAAAGGATAGGCAAAGATGACAGCTACGATCCTTCAGGCTTGCCAAGAGCTTACCAGAGTGATCTTTTATAAACATGCTATGGATATTTTCCCTAAGATACACACACTTTAAATTCCTTCAGAATACTTTCCATGAAGGCTGAGCCAGGAGGGAAAGATAAGATTGTGCTGTCCACCTCTATCTGCCCTCTGTCCTCCTTAGTTCCTTTGTACAACTTCAACTATAGGCTTTAGAGAGAGGCTCTTCATTATTTCCAAGAGTTACCTGAATTAGAAATGGCTGCTTTCCATAGTCTTTTCACTGGTCCCGGTATGGTTCTTGGTTTTTTATCATGGGGTCATCTGTCTCAAAATAGTATGTCTCCTGATGGCACAGGTTAAATATATTTAGCTTACTAAACACAGAAGATGCTTCTGGTCTACTGAAGGTGGATCATAATGCTGGGCAATTTGTAATTTCTGGTGGCATATAGAAAACCTGTCTATAGGAAAAAAATTTCCCATTATGTAATTTCTGTGAATTGAGTCTCAGGGACATTAATCCAATAAAAAGGATAAAATATTTTTGTAACAGGGTAAAACTTAAAGAATAAAATTAGCTAACAGGGGAGGAAAGTGCAAAATTACGTACCTCGCAAGGTGTGAGGCAGCCATTATAAAGATAATTATGATGAACAGGAAACAACAAGAAAAATGGTTACAATAGGCACATGTACACATTACAGTGATGGAAACAAGTGAACATCTATTGGCAACGACTGGAAAAGAACACACACAAGCTTCATGAGGGAGGATCGATTATAAGTAACGTTCTGTAATTTCCAAATATTTTTAAAGATTTATATGATCATTATGATAAAAGAGAAAAAGTACTTTAAGTGCGTTCTTACAATCTTTTTTTTAAGGGAGAAAGTTAAAGGGAAAGAAACTCCTTCTGAATTCTGAGTAGAGCTATCCTAAATAAATTACTTCAGCTTTTAGATAATTCATCCATTGTTTACTATTGCAAATTTTAAGAGTTTTCCCATTGACAAATTGCTGCTAAGCAACCCTATAAAAAGCTTAAGGAGAAGACTGGGAGGAAGATGTTAGGGAGCTGAGGCTGATCTGATAAATGAATGGGCCTAGAATGGCAGGAAGGAGTAGGGGAGAATGAGAGAGAGAAAGAGAGATAGGAATTACTATTTATGAACTACCTACTATTTGCTAGATTCTTTTAATATATATTTGAATCAGTACCAGCTACAAAGGAGATACTCAGTGTGTACCTATTTTATTACAGAGCTGTTCTCTTCTCTTTAGTTGTCCTTTACTGTGGGTGCAAGGGAAGATGGTCTAATAGCTTACCCTGAATGATATGATTTCTATATAGAACAGCATTTCTTTTCTTCATTAAATGAAAATTATGGATGCACACATCTCTAAGAATACACATACTCATGTATGAGAAAAAGCGTGAAAATCATTTGAGAGTTGTGCTGTGGCCTCCAAGCTAAGAATACCCAGTCTAGGAATAGTGACAGCAATAGTACAGCTGGTAGCCGGCGGACGGTGGGCTCCACCCAACCAGATGACGGCTGCACTCATAGTGGGAAACTGCCCTTTCCTCCCAAATCTCTCTCCTCTGACATGGCTCCTGGAAAGGCCCCAAAACACAGAGCACACGGCAGGCAGAGGAATGTTCAGTGAAGAGAGAGAGCCACTCCCAGCTGAGGCAGAGAAAATGATTTGATAGATCAAGTACAGAGTTTTGATGATTTTGTTTGGAACTATATGCCCATATATTTTAATGGAAGCTCGTTTGGAGCTGGCCAAAAAAATTTTAAAAGATAGGGTCTGTTTATAAAAATAAATATATTATACAGGGAAATACTACCCCAGTCAATAAAATTTAAAGGAACTATGAAAGACTGTAACAAATTTTCATTTTGACATACTGGTACTGTTCATATACACTATGAACATACATATGTAAATACATATAATATATATAAATCTATATATTTATATATATACAAGTATATGTGTATGTATATTATATACATAAACATACTAAGTACCAGAATTGTGCTAGTTTCTTAACATACATTATTTAACTTACAAAAATACAATGACGTAGGCACTGTATTATCTCTAATTTACAAATTAGCAAACTGAATTTCAGAGATGTGAAGCTATTTACCTAAAGTCACATAGTTCATGTTATATTTTAAACATAAAGCAGTCTGAATTCAGAGTTGACTTCCATAACCTCTCTAGAATCTTACCAGCTTGAATTTTGTTTTCATTCTACCTCCCTTTTGGAAAGCTGAACAGTGCTACTGCTCACGCCGCTAAGGCATTCCACAGCGAAGGCAGAGTGGGCGGAAGAATGCCCACACAATTGCCCCACAGGCATTTTTGTAAGAGACCATTATCCAAGTTAGGCTCTTAGGCCACACTATGTCTTCACAGGCAAACACATTAGATCCAAATGGAATGATAGTCTTTTGGTCATTGTCTGCAATTTGAGCATTTTAGGACTGCCCAGAACATTGGCAGAAATTTAGCTGAGCAGATGACACTATAGCTAGATGTGTATAGCCAGTTTGAATATTTATCTTATCAAGGTAGAAATATCTTAATGATGGAAATTATAATCCTCAAATGCCATGCAGTATAAACATGCTGAAAAATTTAGGTCATGCTGAGATATTTCAGTTTCTAAGTCCACTTTGAAGTAAATTATTTCATATACTATGTATTATGTGCCTGGTTATAACTGCAAAAACCAAGTACTTCTTTTTAGAATACCATGATAATTATGTTGTATTTTTCTCAGGCTTTAGCCAGAAGTTCCAATCAGTAGGCGAAACCTCAATCAATGTCTGTGTTTTCTTTTGTCCATATTCCTAGCTGGGCTGTAAAACAAGGACCCCGCCAATGTTGTTTCCTTCTGTATCCTAAGTGTTTAGGAGGGAGACTGGCGTAAGGTAGGACTCAGTAAACATTTTTGAATGCATAAATAAAGGAACTAGAATGAAGGCCACTATTCTGCTGTGGTGGTTAATTGTAAGTGGCACCTTGGCTTAGGCTGTGGTGCCCAGATTTGATCAAACACCAGCCGAGGTGTTGCTGTGAAGGGATGTTTTAGATGTAATAATGCACATTGAAGTCAACAGACTGAGTAAAGCAGATTGCCCTCCATAATGTGGGTGGGCTTCATCCAACCAGCTGAAGACCTTAAAGGAAAAGGCTAAGGTGCCCTGAGAAAGAAGGAATTCTACTTTTCTACTTCCAGGTTGTCTTCGGACTGAAGATCGTAACAACTCTTCCCTGGGTCTGCTCTGAGAGTTTTGGACTGTCAGCCCCCACAATAACGTGAGCTAATTTCTTAAAATAAATAAGTTCTCTCTCTCTCTCTCTCTCTCTCTCTCACACACACACACACACAAACTATTGGTTCTTTTTCTCTGAAGAACCCTCCCTAATAAATATGTTTTTTATTCTTATTCATTTCTAGGCCATGACACAATATTTAAGGGTCTACCTAAGATCATACAAAAGAATGGATCTGGCTTTTCAGTGTACATAGCCACAGCACTTCCAGTTCAGCTGGGGGTGTTCACAGAGAATCAGAATCCAGGCTCTCTGCTCATCATGTTGCCTGTTTTCTTACTCAAGACTTTGTAAACACTAGCTTCCTGGGTTGTGAAAGGAGGGGTTAAACAAGCATTTTTACCTCTTGTGAGCTTCTTCTAGCAGCCAAACCACCAACTTGGGGTTCCAGATTACAGGTCCAATCTGTTCCATATGAAGGATACTTTGGCTGCTCTGCAGTGTCTCAAGCCAATCTTTCAATCACGTTATTCTATAATCCTGTTTGTATGACGGTACCTGGCTAATTCACCTTCTAATTTCCATATCAGCAGCCAATTATGTGGATTGCTCCACTACAGCCAAAAGATTTAAGTCAATTTATAGCATTAAAGGTAACTGAAGCCAAATCAAATCACAATTGAGGCTCATTGGTTAAACTTCAACATTTGAAGAGTTGTTAAAAAAAAAAAAGCACAGAGCCCCTTTGACAGATGGAAACAAGGCAATGACTAAAAACAGACCAGAAAGTGTGTTGATGATTTTTTTTTAAAAAGGCCAAATTGTCTAAGAAATGTTTCTAAATTGAGTGCTTTAAATAGAAAACAATCCATCAACCCAATCAGGGATTGCAAATCTTGCCAAGTCCTTGTCATTTTCACCAACTGAGAACCAGCAGATTAAATTAAGAAGACCATATAAATATTGTGGCTTCATGGATATTAAATATAGACTTGAGAGAAATGACCATGAAATGTGATTTTGAACTCAGATTGGATGGGACACTAGCGGATAATGGAGCTGTGTGTCACAGAGCATGAATTTGGGTGCAGGTTTGTTGAGATGGAATGCTGGTGGTGGCGGAGCCATGGAAACAATAAGATGGGAAAGACAATTTAGAAAGTGGAGGATACATTTAGGGTATTATCAATAAGAGGCTAGCCAAGTGATTCAGATCACAGAGACATTATACCTATCCATATATTGGAAATCTGATTGGCTATAGCATGCATTTCAATACATTTATTAGAACTTTGTGTTTCTAATTTGTGTTTCAATACATTTATTAGAACTTTGTGTTTCTAATTTGTAATACAAGTTTCTAATTGTTCCCTGTTACAACATATTCCCCAAAACAGTTAAGAGGGAGATTCCCCTCCATATTCACCCACAATGCCAAGTAAGCCAGTTATAATGGTGCTCCTACAAATGATAAGCTAGTTATACAAAAGCCAGTTACGACAGTCCCTTACTGGAAAATCAGTGTGTCTATATTCTGGTTAATATTTTATGTGACATCTCTTCCAGATTCTGTTACAGACAGGATGCTCTTTGTCACAGATAAATCACTAATAGGCCTTTTTCTTCTGAAAAAAGTTTCATTGCATGCACAAAAATCTCTGTATTTTTTTCTTTGTTTTGGGATTTTATCCTCTATACTACTCTAGGGTTAGTAAAGCTGTGATGGTCAAAGCCTGGGACCCCACAGAGATGTCACCAGGGCTACTGCAAAGGGAAAACAGGGTGAGTGAACTTGGCTCTTGGGTCTACCTCCTGTTTCAACCAGATAACCTGGTTTGCTTATTATGTCTTGATAATCAATTTAAGAGTTTATTTGAAAAAGGTTTCTACTTCTTTCAGGAAAAAAAAAATTTAATGATTCCTTAGGTTATTTTCTTTCTCAGTTTCAGAAGTGGGGAATAATGTGAAGTTCTACACACTAATTCAGGAATAATTTTGTTTTCAAGGATGAAACATAGCAAACCTATGGTTATACTTGTGCATTAATGACATTGAATTTGAACACTTAATAAAAAAGTGCATTCTTAATCTATAATAATTTGTGTCTAGAGCTAGCTGAAGGTGCATTCATTTTTGCTTCATTTTTCATCTGTCAGGTGTTTAGACACTTGCAGATTTGTTTAGATGCTGATTTGTGGAGTGTCTGACTTCCATGAGTTTGGAAAGTCAGTATTCTCGTACAAGTCTGTTCTCTACATGCTCTCCAATGTCCTTATCACATAGCAAATGAGTGTCGTGTGACACTGCAGTGTGTGGGTGAACAAAAAAGCTCCCATGGCATTTGGTGTGAAATATGACCCCTTTTTTTTTGCCACTCTCTTGAAGGTGATCAAAAAAAAAAATGTTTACACTCACAGTAGGCAGAATAATGGCCCCAAAGATGCCCACATCTTAATCCCTGGAACCTGTGAATATGTTGCCTTATTTGGCAGAGTTTCTGTGGATGTGATTAAATTAAGAATCCTGAGTTCAGGAGACCATTCTGAATTTATCTGAAGAGGCTCAATGTAATTACAGGCGTCCTTATAAGAGGAAAGCAGGAAGTTCTTAATGAGAGGGAGATATGTAGATAATACATTGCTGACTTTGAGAATGGAAGAAGGGATCATTCTTCCATTCCTTCCAAGGAATACAGCCAGCCTCCAGAAACTGAAAAAGGCAAGAAAATGATTTCTTCCCTGGTATCTCCAGAAACATGAGGGAGGCCAGCTGACACCTTTATTTTAGCCCAGTGAGACTTATTTTGGATTTCTGATCTCCAGAACTATAAGATAATATTATAAATTGGAGTTTTATTATTATATTTCTGCTAATTTGTTATAGCATTAATGGAAACTGAGATAATGCCCCTCAAGATTGCAAAGATTGCCGGGTGGATAGCATCAAGTACTGGCCAAAGGTAAAGAGGTTGGAATCTTGTTGCTGCTTGTGAAAGTGTAGCTTGGTATACTCATTCGGGAAAGCAATTTGGAAGTGGTTAGTAAAATTAAGTATATATTTGTTCTATGATCCTATTGGTGGATACATGTCCCAGAGAAATAGTTCCATAAAGATAGTCGTGTTTGAGGATATGTGTACAGCATAGTAGTTGCTAGTGGGAAGATGAAATAGATCTAAGTGTTCATGTGTAAGATAAAGGGTTATATAAACTGGTGAAAAGCTGTGTATCAGAAACAGAGAGGCAAATATATATATGAGGATATGGTTAGCTCTTCCAAATAAAATGTTTAATAATAAAGGCAAGATACAGAAGATTTATTTCTCAGTACTATTTATGGTATACAAAAACAGCATTGATTCCTTCAATTATTAATTTATATTAGTGTAGCCTCATGAATATTTATTTTACTCTGTGGGTTATAAGCCAATACTATTGTAATTTATTTTCTCAAATTGTTTCATTTTGGGCTATTGTGAACTCTTTCAGGTTGGCTCCTATACTACATTTGTTTTTAACTGAATTAAATTGCTTATATCTTTACCATAATCTTTTCAAAATATTTCTTGAAATTTGGTCATATTACAAAAGAAGAAAGAGGAGGAAGAGAAGAAGGTGGGGGTAGAGGAAGAGGAAAAGGAAGAGGAGGCAGCAAAAAAGCAAACAAAATATTTTGACTTAGAGTATTTTTGGAGAACTAACAATATCATCAATTAATTATTAATCTTGTACCCCCCTCCTCTGTATTAACTTCTACCTGTAATATCTTGGGAACTTTTAACACATTAAAGGTTCACATGAGGCTGGATGGAGTAACAGACATCCCCATGGAGGACAGACGAGGGGTAACCTGCAGTAACTCCCGGGACTTGCTCATATGCACAAGTGAGCCAACTCCTGAAATTTCCAGGAGTAACTCAGTGTGTGCGTGTGTATACACTTGCTGGACGTGTATTTGCAATCATGTAAGTATGCTAAGGAGAGGGGAGAAAGTGGCAGAAGTTATGCAGTCAGGAAAGAAACAACATGAAGCAAAATAAATATATTTTATTTCCAAATATGAGCAGTGTCTCACATAGCTACTACACAAGGACTCTAACCATAGTGATCTCTGAGCAATCCTTTCCCTCCATTTCCAGGACACCACCTACTGCAGGTGTTGCTCCTGCTTCTGTGACCATTTAATGTGTTCTTTTACCAGTTCTTTCCCCAAACCCCAACCTCTGAAAGGTGAAGTGTCCCAGGACTCAATCCTTGTATGTCATCTCTTTTTTGTCTGCATTCCTTTCATTGGTGATTTTGCCTACCTCAGGACTTCAAAGTCTACCTGTGCACTAACAATTCCCAAATATACATCCCCATCCTGGACCACTTCCCTGAGCTCAGCACTTGTATCTCAAATTACCTACTCATCATCTTCTTTTAGAAACCTAAGAGGCAAATGAAAAGTAACAGGTCCAAAACTCAACTGCCTCTTTCTCCCTACCACACTGCCCTGCCCCACTTCCTGCCAGGTCACTGTAAAGAAATGAAAATGCCAGTTGCTCAAGCCAAAAATCTTTTGCATTATCTCAACTCCCCTCCTTTCCCACACTCCAGAAACAATTCACCAAGTCCTTTTAAGTCACACATTTGAAATATATCATGAATCTTTTTTATTTCTTAGCACCTCACCCTTACCACTTCACTTGAATTATTTGCAACAGCCTCCTAACTTGTCTCTCTGCTTCTGCCTTTGCACCCTGACCCAGCCCGATGCCTGGAGAATGTCCTCCTCAGAGTCATCTTTTAATCTTAGGTGAGGTCATACCATTCCTGTGTTCAAAACGCTCCAGCAGTTTCCAGAGTAAATGCCAGTCCTTACAACAACCTATTTGTACCTTTCCACTCCCCTTTACTTCTCTGATCGCATCTCCAACCACACCAACACTGATCTTTCTTGAACCCACTCGGTACATTCCTCTCTCAAGACACTTGCATTTGCCACTTCCTCTGCCTGGAGGCCGTCTCCTGGGTGGGTGTTACTCTCCTTTCGGGTTTTTGTTCATGCGCCACCCACTCAGTGATGCCTTCCACCACAATGAAGTTGCAGCCACTTTCCGCACCAGGAACTTACTCTGTTCTTTCCCTTTTTTATTTTTTCCATAGCATTTATAGACATCTAGCGTACTATATCATTTGTGATATAGTTTATTTTTATATTATCTTCTCTAACTAAAAAGCAACATTCATGAACTCAAAGATGTTTACCATTATTTCTCTTGAACCCAAACTGTGTCTCTAGTGTATTATAAGCATTCAGTTCATCGTTGGTGATTGAGTGAACTGAATAAAAGAACAGATGAATTTCTTTGGTACCTGACCATTCCCAAATGAAGCAGATGGTGATACCTCTCTGTTCAAAGCAGACTGATGTTTGTCAAGGCTGATTTATGTTAAAATGATTTTCTTTGGATGGGTTTTCTTGTCCCGGCATTGGAACTAGCCTATGGCTGAGGAAGAAAGCCTGGGATTAATGACCACTGCAGTGACAGGATGGTGTCTAGAAAAAGGGGGGGAAGTGGCAGGAAGAGGAAGTGAGCAAGCACCGAAGAAATCCCTGGCCTGTTCCTCGTGCTCTCTGTGCAGACAATGCACTCCAGAGGCTACTGGGACAGTCTGCAAGCTATTTCCAGCGGAGCTTTGGTTTAGTAGCCAAGAGTAATCTGAATAAAAGGAATAAAGCTGGTTATTCAGTTTCTAATTGCCATTTGCACAACTTTTTCCTAATTGCATTTTCCATAGACAATTTGTGCCAAAATGAACATTCCACTAATGATGCTGGCAAGACAGTTTGTCAAACACTGACACCTAGTGAATGTTACTATACAGACCTTGTTCTGGGCTCTGTTTCAGGTCCAAGAAATTCCACAGACATTCAATTTAGGAGGCAGTCAAATCTCATTCACCTACTTTTAGTATTAGACTTGGCAGAGTCTGACTCCAGAGTGGCACTCCCGCTCATTACTGGGCCCCTGAGCATAAGTGAGTGTATGCCCTTGGAATGCTGGTGAAAATGTTAATCTAAGAAAAACAGCCGGGACAGAAGAACTCCTGCAAAATTACCCAGAGAGCCTCTCAAATCAAACAGAAATATTTCATTTTTGTCAACTGCCATGGGGTGTGATCAGCACCTCACACTGCTCCTTCAGTGACGGGGAGAAAGGAGCTCCGTCTCCAGCTCTCAGGGTCCTGGGTGGAGTTCCTGGGCTTGCTCTGAGAGGTGAGTGTCTCAGAATCTGAGAGCCAGTGCTTCAGAGGTTCTCCATGCCAACTGGTGACATAATAGAGGGATTTCAGGCCCGTAGAGAGACAGGGACTCTCGTGAGGTGTGGTGTAATCTCAGTGGAAGAGGGAATCACACATAATAGGGAACAAATGAGAACCCCACCAGACACTTGTTTGTTAAACTTCCTCTACAATTTAGTTTACAATGCTCTTAAAAAGAGAGATGACCAAAGGCCCATGGTTTTGAGGAGTCATCAGTGAGACTCTTTCCTGAGTCTCATGCATTGAAGTGTCCTTTCTGCACTTTTCTTTCTGCTTCCTGGGAATCACACAGCAGAGGGCTGGACCACGCTTAAATCCAGGTTGTCTGTGAGTCAGTGTTACAGTCCTCTATCACTCTGTCTTGGTGGCAGGTGTGCTCTGAAATGAAGAAAGCATGGAGAAGAAAGAATGTGCAACCATTTCCCTATCCCCTCCTCATAATTTATGACTCATAAAATCTACAGGAACATTGCACAGAGAGTGGAGAGTGATCTAGGAGTCCCAGACTATAGCCTTGCTTCTTGTGCGGAGTGTGCTCTCTCCTGCCTCTCTGGAGTCTAGAGGCAGTCATCATTCAGCTTGGGATTGGTCTAACCCAGATTACTTAGGTTCATAACCCTGCTCTGCCTCTTATTAGCTGTACGACCTCAGACGAGTTATTTATGCTCTCTCTGCCTTGGTTACCCCTTCTGTAAAATGCAAATAAAATAATACTTCATAATGTTTCTGTGGTAATTAAATTATATAAAGCTAGTGATTATATTACTGTAATGTGAGGAAAATAAATGTGGGAATAATGGGTGGAATGCACCCTAGAAAAAGAAGGTGTGGTTGGTAGAATATCAGTACTAGACTTATTTGTTTGTCTATGTGGTTTTGTTCTGGTTTGGCAGTTTGAATTATGTTACTGTCCAGTGCTCTGCAAAGTCTAGCTGTTTGAAGTCTCACCTTACTCTTGCACATACAGCGGGAACCGTGTATGAACTTCTGAAGGAGAATGACACTTGACTCCTGCCTTTCCTCCCCCTCCTTTCCACTCTCCTCCCCACTCCTCTTCCCTTCTCTCCCTCCTCCTCTCTCTCTTCTTCTTTCTTTTTCTCCCTCATTCATTCATTTTCTCTCTCTCTCTCTCTCCTCTCCCCGCTTCTCTATTCCCCCAACCCCTTTGCTCTCTAAGGAAAAGCTGGATGTTTTTCTTCCATGGCACTCTCTTAATCCCCTGTCCCCACTTTGTCCTAGCTGCCCTATTTTTTCCTGAAATCTCTCATCATCTACGAGAAATAGCATGCCTGGTGTGTGCATGTATTTGTGTGTGTTCCATCATTTCTTTGTGGACATCAAATTAGAAATGCTTGCCAAAGCAGGGCCCTGCTTCCTTCGCTCAAGATTTTTCTCAGGCGCAAGAAAGACCATGGCGGCTACATGGGCTCCTCACAGTGACCCTAACAGCTAAGCAAAGCACTGGAAATTTTTCTATTCAGAAAGCAAATAAAAAGTTTGTGTGTGTTTTTTCAATTTTATTTTTTGATTATAGTTTGCAGTTCAACACTTTTTGTATTAGTTTCGGGTGTGCAGCACAGCAGTAGGCGTCTATATAGGTTCAAAAGTGTTCCCTCTTACAATTCAAGTGTCCATAGTACCAAATAACCATAGTTATTACGATATTGTATTTTTTGTTCTTTTATTTATTGTTGTTCAGTTACAGTTGCCCTGCCTTTCCCCTCTTGCTCACCCCTATCCCATTGCCCCCCATCCCCACAGTAATATCACTAACTGTGTTACCTGTGCTTTACCTTATGTCCCCATGACTGCTATGTCCCCATGACTACCAATTGGTACTTCCTAATCTCTTCACTTGTTTTTACTCTGTTCCCCAAAATCCTTCCCCTCAGGCCTGTATGTCTATGCCTATGTTTTTCTCTATGTCCAGAGCCTGTTTCAACTTTGTTTGTTCATTTATTTTGTTCACTTATATATGTTCCACATATAAGTGATATCTTAATGTATTTGTCTATATTGGACTGGCTTATTTCATTTAGCGTAATACCCCCTAGGTCCATCCATGCTGTCACAAATAGTATGTACCACATTATTATCCATTTGTCTATGAATGGACACTTACTTGGGCTGCTTCCATGTCTTGGTGATTGTAAATAATGCTGCAGTGAACATGGGAGTGCGTATTTTCTTTCAAATGAGTGTTTTGGGTTTCTTCATATATATACCCCAAAGTGGAATCTCTGGGTCATACGGCTGTTCCATTTTTAATTTTTTGAAGAACCTCTATGATGTGGACCCTGGCTTGTGGGGTCCGCCACATTGTGGATGGGGGAGAGACATTCACAGGGACTACCGAGTCCGGTGGAGGAAAAGGGACAGCATGGCTTTTCTCTCAAGGGGAGCAAAAGCCGCAGCCCTTGCCGTGACCAGCCTTTATTGGGTTTCTCAGCACATTACATGATGGTCCTCATTTACTATACACAGGTTGGCTTTAGGTGGTTACCTTTTACAGAAAACAAAGGAGCCAATGCCACTAACCACATCACAGAAGAAGGATATTTGCAAATGAAAAGGGAAAAGTAGTTGAACCAGTTACACTCCATACTAGGAAGTTTTAGCTTGAATTTTAGGAAGTTACAGTAAGCACTTGCTGTCTCAATTCAGGGTGAGGGAGTTTTAGCAAAAGCAAGTCTCAAAGCTGCCTAGGTACATTGCAGGCCTGACTCCCCACAGGGGAACCTATCCGTGGGCCTGGGTCCTGTGTATCTCCCAGTGGGAGCTGGGCCCACGCCATGCAAAATGGTCTCCTACACCTCTACATTGTTTTTTATAGTGGTTGCACTATTCTGTATTCACACCAAGAGTCCAATAGGGTTCCCTTTTTTTCCACATCCTCACCAACACTTGTTGTTCATTGATTTATTGATGATAGCCATTCTGACAGGTATGAGGTGATATCTCCTTGTGGTTTTAATTTACATTTCTCTGATGATTACTGATGTTGAGCATCTTTTCATATGTCTATTGGCCATCTGTATGTCCTCCTTGGATAGGTGTCTATTCAGGTCTTCTGCCTACTCTTTATTTGGTTTGTTTGCTTTTCTGGTGTTGAGTTGTATCAGTTCTTTATAAATTTTGGATATTAACCCCTTACTAGATGTATCATTGCCAAAGATCTTCTTCCATTCAATAGGTTGTCTTGTTTTGTTGATCATTTCCTTTGCTATGCAAAACCTTTTTAGTTTGAGGTAGTCCCATTTGTCTGATATAGTTGCTTGCCTGAGAAGATAAACCAGAAAAAATATTGCTAAGAGAAATGTCTGAGATGTTACTGCCTATAATCTATTCCAGGAGTTTTATGGTCTCAGGTCTTATATTTATGTCTTTAATGCATTTTGGTGTGAGAAGTTGGTCTAGTTTTTGCATGTGTCTGTCTAATATTCTCAACTCCATTTATGGAATAGACTGTCTTTATCTCATTGTATGTCTTCACTTCCTTTGTCAAATATGAATTGCCCACATATGCATGGGCTTATTTCTGGACTCTGTTTTGTTTCATTAATCTGTATGTCTGTTTTTATGCTAGTACCATGCTGTTTTGATTACCATGGCCTTGTAGTACAGTTTGATATCAGGTGGGGTGAGTCCTCCAACTTTGTTATTCTTTTTTGAGATTATTGTCACTATTTAGGATGTTTTATGTTTCCATACAAATTTTTGGATTATTTGTTCTAGTTGTATGAAAAACGCCATTTGTATTTTGATAGAAATTTTGTTGAATCTGCAGATTGCTTTAGGTAGTATGGACATTTTAGTGATGTTAATTCTTCCTATTCATGAGTACAGTATATGCTTCCATTTATTAGTATCTTCTTTGATTTCTTTCTTCAATGTCTTATAATTTTCAGAGTACAGGTCTTTTACCTCTTTGGTTAAATTTATTCCTAGGTATTTTTTTATGTAATTGTAAATAGGATTGTTTCCTTAGTTTCCCTTTATGATACTTCATTATTGGTGTATAAAAATACAAACAACTTTTGAATATTTATTTTAGCTTCTGAATTCATTTATCATTTCTAGTAGTTTTTGGTGGAATCTTTAGCATTCTGCATATACAGTATCATGTCATCTGCAAATGGGACACAGGAGATTGGGAATCTGACCTGTGTTCATTGAGGTGAAATCTGGAACACCTAGGGAGACAAAGGTAAGCTCAGTGTTTTAGTGTCTTAGGTCTTTGCCAAAATGATACTCTTGTACTTTTTTATTTACTTACGTTTTTTACTGATTTATAGCTCACAGTGAATAGTTTAGTTTTCTTCATCTCTTACACACATCATTACACAAAAATGCCAGTGGTATTTTCAGCCCTACAGCCCAAATCCTCATCGTAGTAATTGGCAACAGGGAGGTCTAGGTATCCTTGGACTGTTTCCTAACTTTGAACTTTGGGCCATTTCCTTTATCATCTTTTGTTATGATTAGGAAGTATTTCAGCCATAACAAAAAGTTAAAAGAGTAATATCATGTATCCAGCACCTGTCAAAAAACATGACAAGTACAGCTTCCTCTTGCTTTAATATGAATTTTTAAAAGCTGCAATGACTTTGTCTATTTGTTATGTACCTGTGTTTTTAACATTTAACTTTAAGTGCTTATATGTTTTAAGTCTAATTATTGAATGGATATGTATTGAATTCAGCTTAATTATATTTATTAGGGTTTTTCTACTACCACATTTTGTTTTCTGTGTTGCTATTTCTTTACTTACTATTTTTCCTTTATAAAATTTGTTGGATTGATCAAGATTTCCTTATTCTCTTGTTATCCTTTATTGATTTAGAAGCTATATATTCTATTTCTTTTTTCTGATTATTCTTAAATTTTTAGCTATTTATAGATAATTAAGAAAGTAAAAAAACTAATAATTACCTTTACTGTCCCCGAACTTAGAGTATTTTAGCTTTGAAGACTATTTCCTTTAAGTTAGTCAAGAACTAATTTATCCATTTTTTTAGAGTTTGTACAATTATTGCTTCTGTAAATATAACCACAAATTTACCAGTTTCTTTGTTCACCATTACTTCCTTTGCCTCAGTCCTTCTTTTCTGAGAGAATTTAGTTTCTGAAGTGAAAGTGTTTTAGTGAAAACTTTTATCAATATTGTTCTTTTGAATAGACCATAATTTTATCTTTATCCTTCAAAGATAGCATTTTGGGGCAATAAAAATCTTAGGTGATGATTATTTTACCTCAGCACCCTGAGGGTATTTTTTTTTTCCACTGCTCTCAATTTTTTTTTCCCTAGTTATCTAGAAAAACTGGCTTCTATTAAGATTGTTATAGGAATAACATACTCTGGTTTTATTATATCATGTTTAAGTGTGAATTTTGTCTTATTTATATTGCTTGTGACTTAGTGTATTTTATGAATCTGAGGACCCAGATCTTTATTGCTCTGGAAAATTCTCAACCGTTATCTTTCAATATTGCCTTTCATTTATCATCTCTGTTTCTTCTTCTTTTTTAAATTGTATTTTCTTGATTATGCTATTACAGTTGTCTGAGGAAGAAAATGCGCTGGGGAAGAAAAGAATTCACTCACATTTTCACAGCCTGTTCTCTTCCAGCCACACGGTGCTTGCAACATTTAGCTGGGGGCGGGGAGAGTAAAACAAACAAGCAAAACAGAGAACTTGTCCTCATCATCCTCTCGCCTTTTTTACTGAAGAGTTTCAGTTGTAAACGTCAGATGCTGCCAAAGAGTACGAGAGGGAGTTTCCTTTCTCTCTCTTTTTCTTAAGTCGATATTTTTTATATTGTCACTAAAGTAACACTCGTGCTTTTTGCTAGAAAATTATTTTACTACAAGACACTATTTGATCTAAATGTCTTTTCCTGTTTTAGTATAGCAAACAATTAGGTGATAATATCTTCAAGTATGTCTCCTTTTTGGATTTAAATAGGGTAGGAAGTTATTTTAATACACGTTATAAACAATAGACCACTCGTAGACTCTTTTTAAAATTTAATAATTTGTCTTGCTTATCAATCACCAAAATATTTGACTAATGCAGAATTAACAGGAGTAAGATATTTCTAATGGAAATATTTATTTATTTTTATTCATTTTTAATTGAACTTATTGGGGTGACATTAGTTAATAAAATTATGTAGGTTTCAGGTGTACAATTCTATAATAAATCATCTGTATATTAACAGTAGTTTTTATTATTCTTTGATATAAAACAATCATTTCATATTTCTCCCTTGTTGGTTTTCTTGGCAACATAAAAAAGAATTGCCTTTTTGTTTGTAAACTCAGTCTGACAGAAATTTGTTTATTATGTTATTGCTCTTTTGGCATAAGATTTCAGGTTTCATCTTCAATATTTTAGCCTGTTTGCATCAGACTATAATACATAGTCTCAATACTGCAGCTCTTAATACATGGAGAATTCACTTTAATTTTTCATTATGTCACGGACAATTTATAAAACAGAAAATGGCATTTTTTGACTCAGATGTCCACTTTAAATAATGGTCCGTTCAAGAAATAGTACACACACACACACACACACACACAAGCAACTGTGGAAAGATAGTGAATGAGTTACTTACTTCCTTTCCCAAATTGGGAAATGAAAGTGCTTTCATTGTTTTTTCCTTATTCAGATTTTTTGTTTCTTGATTTAATCTAACAAACATTTATTTTTAATTATATTTTATTGATTATGCTATTACAGTTGTCCTGATCTCCCCCCTTTGCCCTCTTCCCCTCACCACCCCCTACTCCTTCAGGCGATCACCCCAAACATTGTTCATATCCATGGGTCATGCATATAAGCTCTTCCACTAGTCCATTTCTTATACTGTACTTTACAACCCCATGGCTATTCTGTAGCTGCCAATTTGTACTTCTTAATCCCCTCACCTCTTCACCCATTCCTCCATACCACCCTCCCATCTGGCAACCAACAAAATGCTCTCTGTATCCATGATTCTGTCTCTGTTCTTCTTGTTTGCTTAGTTTGTTTTTCAGATTCAATTGTTGAGAGATACATATTCTTGCCATTTTATGTTCATAGTTTTGATCTTCTTTTTCTTAAACAAGTCTCTTTAATATTTCATATAATAATGGTTTGGTGATGATTAACTCCTTTAGTATTTTCATTTTGGGGAAGCTGTTTATCTGCCCTTCAATTCTAAATGATAACTTTGCTGGGTAGAGCAACCTTGTCTGTAGGTCCTGCTTTTCATGGCTTTGAATATTTCTTGCTAATCCCTTCTAGTTTACAAAGTTTCTTTTGAGAAATCAGCTGGCAGCCTTAAAGGAACTCCCCTATAAGTAACTAACTTCTTTTGCTGCTTTTAATATTCTTTATCTTTAACCTTTGGCATTTTAATTATGAATTGAATTGTGTCTTGGAGTAGGCCTCTTTGCATCTATCTTTTATGGGACTCTGTGCTTCCTGTACTTGCATGTCTATTTCCTTCATCAAATTAAGGAAGTTTCCTTTTGTTATTTTTTTCAAATAGAGTTCTAATTTCTTGCTCTTTCTCTTCTCCTTCTGGCACCCCTATGATGCAAATGTCGGACCTCTTGAAGTTGTCTCAGAGGCTGCTTATACTACCCTCACTTTTTGGATTCTTTTTTCTTCTTGTTCTGATTGGTTGTTTTGGGCTTCCCTATGTTCCATATCATTGATTTGATTCTCAGCTTCATCCACTCTACTGTCATTTCACTGTAAATTGTTCTTTATTTCAATTAGTGTATCCTTCATTTCTGACTGGATCTTTATGCTGTTGAGGTCCTCACTTAGTTCCTTTAGCATCCTTATAACCAGTGTTTTGAACTCTGCATCTCATAGATTGCTTATCTCCATTTCATTGAGCTCTTTTCCTGGAGTTTTGATCTGTTCTTTCATTTGGGTCATGTTTCTTTGTCTCCTCATTTTGACAGCCTCCCTGTGTTTATTTCTATGTATTAGGTAGAACTGCTTTGACTCTGTGTGTTGGTAGCATAGCCTAATGAAGTATGTGTCCTGTAGGGTCCAGTGGCACAGCCTCTCCTGTCACCCAAACTGGGTACTCAAGGTATGCCCTTTGTGCGGCCTGAGTACACCCTCCTCTTGTAGTTGAGCCATAGTTGCTATTGGCAGATGAATGGGAGGGATTTACCCTGACCAACCAGCTGCAAGGATTGGCTCTGACCACTGACCCCCCAACCTCTGCCATCTGTGGAGGATCAGCTATGTAGAGGCAGGGTGGTGGTGCTCTGACATGGTCTGAAGCTGTCCACTAAGTGTGCTGGTCCTGAGGTTTCCCGAGTGTGCAGGCCAAGTCCAGCCCCCACCTGTGTTTTGCCTGGGGCCACCCTTCCTGAGCTATAAAGCAATCTGAGATGGCTGTTACTGAGATGGCTGAGAAACTAGGTTGACTGCTGTCAGTGCTGGGCCTGGGGCTCTCTGAGGCCAGCTGTGGCTTGTTTGATAGGGTTTAGGAAGTTGTGAAGCATGAGCCAAGGCCATCCATTCATGTGGAAATGCAGCTGGGATGGACCTGGAAGTTGGGTAGTGCCAGAGTCTCTGGATATATCCAAAATGTGTCAGACAGTGTTGTCAGATTGATGGAGTCTCAGATATGGCACCAGTTTGCTGGCTCTGTGAGGGGAGGGTTTAGAAAATGGCCTCTGCTCACCTTGATACCAGACACTTTCTCCCTGTATGCCACTTGTGACTTTCAAGATGCTACCCCAGTGCTGGAGCTCAGAGGGAGTGAATCTGAGTAGGTGAGTCCATGTGTGGGTTTTTAAAAGAACTGCTTAGGGCTCCAGAAGTTTCTTCTACCAACTCAATCCTCACTGGTTTTTGCAGCCAGAAGTTGTGGGGACATATCTTCCTAGAACTAGAACCCTGGACTGGGGGAACTAGTGTGGGACTGGGACTCCTCACTCCTGACATATCCCACCCAAATTTTTATCCACCACACCTGAGTGAGGGCCCAGCTCATTCCACACCTATGCCCCTCCTACCAGTCTGAATGGATGCAGTTTCTTTAATTCCATAATTGTTTCCATAGTTGTCAGTCTTCCATTCAACTCTATTTCTGTTTCTGAGTGGTGGTGGTTCTATATTTTCTAATTTTGATGTGGTCACGTAAAGAGATTGAGCCAAGTCTGCCTACATTATCATCTTGACTGGAAGTCTCCTGGTTCTTCTTAAAACTTAAGGGACAAATTGGCCTCTCTCATTCTTTCCTCCATGTCTCTTAATTTCTTGTGGGTGTGTGGGTGTGTTTCCATTCTCTATTTAATATAGCTACATTATAGGTAATCACATTAGAACTATAATTCAGTCCATTAATTCTATTCTTAATCGTGTCTGATATTATGTATTTGCAATTCCATGGACTGATCGTTTTTAATTTCAGTGTCTGTTTTTTCATTCAGCATCTTTGAAAGTGTATTCCTTTATTTTATTTTTATTTCATTCTTATGTCTTTAAACACTAAAATATTTTAATATTTTTACTTACTGATGATTACATCATTACTTTGGAGTATAAATATGCTGTTTGTTGTTTAATGACTTCATTGTTATACCTTATATTTTCCTATGTCTTATAATTTTGGACTATATGCTTGTATTTTGGGAGCTTTATTTAAGGAAATCTTATGGGGGCTGGATTGAGGGTGGGAGCCTCCAAAGTCAATTTTATACTTTCTTCTTCCCTAAGCATTACTAGACAGAATGTCTTGAGTACTATCATGCTAATATACTAGCTTCTGTATTTCTGGACCATATGGTAATATACATTTGATTCAAAATCTGCTTGACGGCACACTGATGGTTATAAATTCTCAGAGATCTTTTTACTCAGACTTCTTTCTACCTCAGGCTAACATGGACACCCCCATGAACTGGTGGATGATTTCCCCCCTAGCCCTTTCCTTCACCAGGAGTGTAGTTCTTTGATGGTCCTGACTTTATTCAGGTACTCAGTCAGCTCACCTTGCACAGTCTCCACATTTGCCTCCTATGCCCTGGCATCCCCTAGGCTTAGTCTCCTAAGCTCCTTCCACCTCAGCTTTCACCACCTTTGTATTTCTTCCTGAGTGCTCAGATAAGAATTTGAAAGTATTTCTGTTACATTTTCCCACAAGGATGGCTATTATAAAAACAACAACAAAAAAAAACAGAAAGTAACAAGTGTTGATGAAGATGTAGAGGATTTGGAGCCCCTGTCCCTTGCTGGTGGGGATATAAAATGGTGCAACTGTTATGGAAGTCAGTATAGCAGTTCCTCAAAACATAAACAGAATTACTATATGACTCATCAATTGCACTGCTGGGTATATACCCAAAGTAATCGAAAATATGGACTTCAACAGATATTTGTGCACCAATGTTTATAGCAGCATTATCTATAATTACCAACAGGTGGAAGCAACTCGTGTCCATTTAAGGATAAATGGATAAACATAAGGTGCTATATGCATAGAATGGAATATTATTTGGCCTTTAAAAGGGAATAAAATTCTAATGCAAGCTACAATATAAATGAACCTCGAAGATATTATGCTACGTGAAATAAGCCAGTCACAAAAGAACAAATATTGAATGGTTCCACTCATATGAGTAGTCACATTCATAAACATGCAGAGTAGAATGGTGGTTGCCAGGAGCTTTGGGAAGGGAGAGACGGGGAGTTACTGTTTAATGAATACAGAGTTTCAGTTTTGAAAGATATAGAAGTTCTAGAGATGGATGGTGGTGATGGTTTCACAACAGTGTGAATGTAATTAATGCTACTGAATTGCATGTAGCAGTTCATTCTGAAATGAACATTGTAAAATAGTTAAAACACTAAATTTTATGTTATTGTATATATTGCCACAGTGAAAAAACAAGTATATTTGTCAGATTTTATCTGCAGTCCTCATTTTTTTAATGAGAAAAGTTTTAAGGTAATTGAACTGCCATTTCCCCCCTAAACAGTCATTGTCTTAATTATGTTATTCTTAGAGTCTTTAAACTTTTATTCTATTCAGATGTATCACTGAGACAAATAGACAAGAGAGCAGAGAAAATAAAACCTGAGTCTGAATAAGGCAGAGAATGCTTGCTTGCTTTAGTCCTATTGATTGCTAGGCTGGTCGTGCTGCATGAATATAACAGGATCACAAGGCTGCAAAGATGAGAAGCAGAGTAGAACCTGACTGCACAAGACATGGAGCCGGTGTCAGTGCAGCTACATGGTCCCTCACTCAAAGCTTCTCTTCTTCTCTCTGGCTTTTCTATGCTCGCTAACAATTATCCTATAACCTTCACTTTCTTATGGTATCCATCCACTTCAGTTTGTTGTAGCCCATTTGAATTGACCAGGTCCTCTTACTTCATGAAAATTCTTGATGTAGTATTTTTCCATGTTCCCTTTCTGATTGTCCCAGCAGGCTCTTGGCTTCCTAATTCCAAATTTCTGAGAGGAGCCTGATCTGCTGATGATTTTAAGTTCAATAATACGAGCTAAGTATGTTCATTCACTAATAATGAATACATGAGGAGGCTGAGCTTCTGGCATGGCAGTGTGAAGAACTCTGGGGCCCCAGTCCCCAGAAAAACTGATTAAAATTAGTTTTTAAAAAAGTACAACCATTTAAAGTTTCTAGAAATGGTCCTAAGAGCATACAGCAAGTAAACAAATATTTATTCAAGAAAACTAACTAAAAGTTGGTAAGAATAGAAAAAACAGGTGGGATTCGAACTACAACCTGCTCCCTCCATCCCTTCATCTCAGCTTAGCCTGATGGAAATGGTACTTCAGATGGGTGTGGCCAAGAACACAGTGCTTCCTCTTCTCCCAGCCCCCTGCCAGAGGCTACAGTATCTTCCAAGAAGGGACAGGATGTCAGCATTTCTCATCCCGCTCCCAACTACATATTGCAGAGGCTAAGTTCTGGCAAGTGCAGCCGTGAGTAGAGGGCTCCCTTCTTCCACCTAGCCTCCATTCATGGGCAGGAGCTCTACTTTGGAAGCACTGAATACTAGCACACTATTACCCTTGACCCACTCATTTGGCAGAGGTGCTATATCATGAGTGAGCATAGTGTCCTCAACTCCTACCTCCCTGCCATATGCACCAGTCCTTGAAGCAGGGTGTCACTCAGACAAAAATGTGTCACTTTTCCAGCTCTGAGCTTCAGAGGCTTTATCTCTAGGTAAAATTAGAGATTTTACCTAGAGTTAAAGGCCGATCATAAAACAGCAATTGAAGCACCTCCTTAAGGAACTGAATTTACTGCAACAGAGTGTGGAGACTTTCAAGCCTAAGAGTACTCTAAAAAATAATGGAGGCTGTGGTGAAAAGCAATTAAGAGGAGATAGAAGCTAAACCATCAGCCAGCTAGTTTACCATGGAAAAACAGTGAAATGGACAACTAAGAAAAACCCTCCTAGGATCAAAACAGCTCTGAAACAGTGACCTCAAGAACTATCCCCAAAAAAGGATTCTAGTTTAACTGCATCAATCTGTGGAGCAATTTATGCCCCAGAGCATTATCAAAAACAGTAGAGAAGTCAGCTGTCAGTCAGGTGGGCTACAGCTGGTTTCAGTGAGGAAGAGAGTGAAAGGGATCCCTGTCAAAGCCATTGTCATCCAAGAGTGACTGCACATACTCACGGTTTCACACTGTGCAGAGAAAACAGACTTCACTTCACTGCAATACTAGAGACTTCACACTATGGAGAGAAAATAGGCTTCACTAAACTAATGCAACCAATCACTAAATAAATAAACAAGCAAATCACAACAGCAAACCATAAAGTGTGGACATGGAAATACAATATCTACAGTTGCTATAATATATTACCAAAAATGTCCAGTTTCCAACCAAATATTGTGAGTCATATGAAGGAAAACCTAAATATGGAACTGGGGTGGTAGGTGGGGGCAAGCAAAAGAAAATTATTGTGAGAACAACCAGATGTTAGATTTAATAGACAGAGATCTTAAAGTAGCTATTCTAAATATTTCAAAGAGCCAAAGAAAATCATGCTTAAAGAACTAAATGAAGATATATTGACAGTGCCTCATCTAATGTAAAATATCAATTAAAAGATTGAAATGATAAAAAAAGAACCAAATGAAAATTCTGTTTTTTACTGAAATGTAAAATAACTGAAATGAAAAAATTCACCAGAGGGACTCATAGTAGATTTGAACTGGCAGAATAAAGAATTAGTGAACCTGAATTATGCAACCTGAAGAATGGAGGAAAAAAATGAATAAGAATGAACAGAATGTCAGAGAAATGTGCACCATTAAGTACACATAAGTACCAATTTATGCAAAATGGTAATGCCAGAAGGAGAAGACAGAGAAGAGCACAAAAAATAATGACTAAAACACTCTTATTTTATGAAAAACATTAATCTACACATCCAGGAAGATAAATGAACTCTACTGATGTGTGCTAAAGTGGGGGTCACATGAATACAAAACAAGGTCATTGCTGTTAAGCAGGTGTTAGAAGGGAATACAGGAAGTCAAACAATAATCAATATATTTAGTAAAATTACTAAGTAATCAACTCTTTTTTGTGTGTTACATAATAAAACTGTATTTTATTCATATCAGCAAGAATCTTCTATTAATGAGAGTGCTGAGGTCCTGCAAACTAGAGTACCTTCATAATCAAAGGAAGGTTAAAAATGATCACTGATGATTTAATGATTTAATATACTTCATTTTGTTTTAATTCAGTCTTACTATAATAAACTTTACTGACTTAAATATTTGATGAATGTGGAATGTCAGCTCATGTCATTTCATAGAACACCTAGGATAGAGGACCATTTCGGAACTAACCTACCTACCCCTCAGAGGGAGAGTGTGCCTCATGCTTAGACAGTTAAGTTTTGATGGATCTTGAAGGCTCCCCTTCCCAAAATTTGCTTCTTCTCAGACTTATGTTTTATTTAAGCCCCTCCTCAGATGCATATGGAAGAAGGATACTATTTAAAGCTGTATTATTTTTTCACTAGAATTTGAAAGCCATGTATTTTCTTAGGGCAAGGCAGGGAGATGGGAAGGACACAAAATACCCAAGCTTCACTAAAATTGGGAGAGATTACAGCTTTGGCAGTACCCAGGGGTATGAGACTCAATTTTGATTACTTTTAGACCTTATTTATATATTGCTCAGGTAGGGATTTTGAAAGTCATATTACTTCTCCCTTTTGGTGCAATAATTCAAAATTTTAACTCATTTGTCTCTGCTTTAGTTCACAAATCTATTTGAATGATTGCAATCTGAGGTGATGATAGAAAAATCTATAAAGAAAAAAATGGTATTCTGTAGTGAGCCACATACATTAAAGCTATGCCATAATCATAGGATATATACCAGTTCTGAGGCTTTTGGTTGAGAGGAAAACAATAGTAAAGATGAATCTTTACAGAGAGGACTAAGTGCCTAAATTCTAATGAGTTAAAGCATCCATATTCTCTTGTGAATTATAAAATTGAGAAAGAAAGGATGCCAAATTATGGAGACCTATACATTTTACAAACAAGTCTGTGAAGCAAGGCACTTGGCGAATAGTCTGGTAGAAGGCAGGCTACCAGATTCTGCCCACAGCACTGCCTTAATAAAATGCTGTGGTGTTAGCAATTTCAACTTTTGAATTATTCTCAGTGACCCTGCCCTTGGGGTGTTAAAGTGTAATCAAAAACAGAAATTCATATTATTTCTTAGTAATTCATGAAGTCTGTTAGAAAACATATTTTTATCACGATCAAAGTATACTGTGATAGTTTAAAAATTAGTTTGATTTTTGTTTTTAATTTTCTTTTGGCTGACAGACCAGAGAGAAGGGACATTTAGCAGACTTATGGTGGTGAAAAGGGTAGGGAAGGCTAATTACTAAGCTCATCATTGAAGGAAAAATAGAAGAAAAGAAGTATTTAGGGATAGGCTGGGGAGAAGAGTCCAAACAAAAGAAGCAGAATTCACAAGCCCAGGGGTAAACGTGAATGTGATGTATGCTGCGACCTGACAGTATATCAGCTTTGTTGAAGGTAGGGTTTGAGGAGGAAGAGAGAAAGATCTGTTAAGTGGTGTGGGTATAGAAATCCAACAGAGGTTCTCCCATAATCTAGCAAGGGTGGGCAGTGGCCTCAGATAAAGTAGAGCCAATGAGAATAATGAGAAACGAAGGAATTCTAGAAATACTAACATGTGGTAAAGACAACAGAACATGGTATCTTCTGAGAATCCAGAAGAAAAGATTGGTATTTGATTTATGTCCTGGTGTTTGATTTAAGCAATAGGAGCTGGTTTTACCATTTCCTGAGGTGACACAACAAATAGAGGAGTGTGTTTGGCAGGTGTGGCCGAGGGGGGGTGATGGGTCGAGGCAGAGGCCACTGTCAGTGAAAGTTCCACAAATCTCAGTTTCACCCCTACAAAGCATAAATGTGAATTCTTTTCCATTTCCTGGTCTTTTACATGCAGAATGGAACTCTTATTTCTAAATTTTAATTGAAAATGTTGGTAAGAAAATATCAGAAACACTTACATTTACTACTAGAAAGATATGTATCACAGTTGATCAGCAAAACAAGTCTCTTTACAAGAACTATACAGATCATCAAAATAAAATAGTGGGAGACGTTTTTTCTGTTATCCAAGGGGTAATTTCCTCAAATCCTCCTTTTGTTTAATGCATGTAGTCACAGTGAAGCTTAAATGATTTTATCGGGGAAAAAATGGATGTTTAAAGTTAATCTCCTTTAACTTTAAATAAATAGAATTTGTTTTCCATAGTGACTATAGTTAGAACATGTTTTAGATCTCCAGTCATGTCCAGGAACATCTAAGAACACTGACTAGGATCCAGAAAATTTTTTTTACATATCCTTGATGGTAAGTTAATTTGATTTTCATAAGAAGTGCCTTGGCTGTTGTCAGAGTGTGAGTTAAAATGTCTGAAGTTTGAGAGGAAACAGATCATCTTGGGAAATCACTTCAGATGACAAGGGAACTATAACTTTAGCATTCAAACCACATCAATCATGGGGGTGGAGGACGACTACTAAACACCATATGAAAATTGTTGGGTAGTTTCCAAAGGCAGGCAGAAAATCTATGGTAAGAACTGTAATGTTTAGTTTTAGGGGTGTGGTTCTTTCTTTTAGAACAGTTGAATAGCTTTAAAAAGATACATTTCCTTATGCATTGTACTGGCTGATTTTTTAAAATACCAGCTAAGAACAGTACCACTGAGAAAAAACCTGAGTGGTCTTTGGTTGCTAGAGGACACCTGCATTGTTTGAATAAGAGATGTGCATAATATTTCTTGCTCTCAAAATTATCAGCTGGCACTCTGTTTTCTATAAATGAAACTCCACTATTAGAGGTTTTTTTCTCAGAGGGGATAATAATTTGTGATTTTTACCAATAATTTGATAATATCCTTCACTTGCAAGAGCAGGGGGAAGGAGGTGAAGGAATTTCAACACAGGGGAGATGGAGGAGGTGAAACTGGGTGTCTGGAGAACCACAGGGAATCCTGATATGTCATGAGAAAAGGATGAGAGTAGGGGCAGTGGTGGTCGAAAAGGACAGTGGATGAATGCATTAAAAAATAAAAAGTTGGCAGGTTTCACCGTTTTCATGAAGCTGGGTCTGGAGTTAACAGGTTTTGGGAACCGCCCTGCCTGGTTTCAGAAGCTATAACCTCCACCAAGGCTAAGGCGGAGGGAGTGACCTTGGACCGTAAGCCACTAAGGAGACAAAAGCTTATCTCCCTGGCAGGAGTGCTGTTTCTGCTCCTTTTACTTTATCCATAAACTGGTTCCCAATGTTTGGTCAGTTAGCCAATGATGGGTAAGATTCCCTAAGGGGGGAACAACCTAAGACAGGTACGATCATGTGGGAGGTCCCCAAGGAAGGACTTTGGGGGGTACAGCAAAAGGGGGTGATGGATCCTCGCTCCTCAGCTTTGACAAAGCCTGAGTCCTCATTGTCTGCAAGAAATCTCCTAATCTCTTGGCTGCCTTACTTCCCTGGCTCCACCTAAGCCTGAAACAATGACAGAGGGTGGTGCAGCCGTGTGCTGGAAAGGGTGGGTTCCCCGGGCGATCAGGCCTAAGAAAGAATATGTAAAATTCTCTGAAACCTGCTTTGTTTAGAATGTTCTCACTTAAATGATAAGGGTCCAAGCAAGAAGTAAGTTTGCTCCTCAAAGTTTTACAGCTCTTTAGCTATCTGACCCTGACTCAAAATAGGCCCTCAGAGTTCTTTGTTATCCATTGTTTGATCCTTACTGCCTGGCAATGATTAATGAGTTTTACCTGAATTCTTGTGTAAACAAACCCAATAAAAGCCCATTGAGGAAAAGGCTCTTGGCCCTTCTCCTTTGAGAGATCGGCCACCTTTCCTCCCAACCAGATCATGTCTTGGTAGACTTATTCTCATCCATGGTGGATGGCGGGCGGGGGAGGGGGGCCTGCAGGTGGAGCCCCCCCCACAAACAGGTAATAAGAAAAGGAAGTTGAATGACAAGTACATATATGCTCATTACTGATCTTCTAATATATACATACATGTGCTTCTAATACATACATATATTTCCTTATTTATTTATTTACAAAAAATATGTTAACCTCTACACATGCCAGTAATAAAATACTGTGTAAAGATCAGCAAGTACTGATGTACCATCATTTTTGTATGCAGTGGCCCATGTATTTGCCTGGTCCAGTTATAGGATTATTGTGGGTTCCTGAGCACACAATTAAGCAGTCCTATCTGTTCTGAGAGCTTAAGATAACCATGTCTGCTCTGTGGAGCTGTCTCTGGGGACAGGGAGAAGGGTGACATAAGTGGAGGTAATGGGAAAAGGAACAGTGGCACCATAACATCAGGTTATGGTCTACTTGGTACAACTTTATATAATCCATTCACTGAATAAATATTTATTATAATGGCAATTATATTTGGACAAAATATATGGAGCAAAAACTGGCATGGTCTTGACCTTTCAGAGCTTCAAACTAAATAAAGATCAAAGAACCTTAGAAGGAAGTGGCATTCAATTACAAGCCAGGTGTACAAAAAAGCTCTTGATAAATAAGTCCAAGCAATTTTTAATTGTTTGTATTACCAGAAATTCTGTCTTTTTTGACTAAACAAATTCTCATACCTCTCTTTGGAAAGTTATAATTTAAAGCATCTGACTAAGCATGGTTATATCTGTGTATTCTGAATGCTGCAACCTGTCTGGCTTCCTGATAGCAATAATATCCATGGTTATTATCTTCATCTACTTGTGTCAACTACCATATGCTATCCATTGCCTGAAGAAATAATGTATTCTTTTTATGATGGGAAATATTGGGGTTTAAAAGTTGAGAGGAAATGATAATATTTTTGTCAAAAAGTCATTAGAATTACAATATGAAAGACAAGGCTGTGCAGCAAAACTAGGAGAGGAGTAAGACAACAGGAAAATGTTTCCACTTGTGAGAAAACCTAGAAGGCCATCTTCAAATACTAGTGATGAGGAATTTGGGTGAGAAACATCATAAAAAGAATATAAACATTTAATACATTAAAGAATAAACTTGATTACAATTACATGTGTAAAAACAAATAGGTAAGTGAAAAATATTTACAGAAAAATAGCAATTAGTCAAACAAACTTTATAGAGCGCCACTTGGCTTTATGCCACTTGGCTTTCATCCACTGTACCACAGGCTGGAGGGGATGGAAGGGCAGAAAGATGAGATCAACATGAAAATGTGGAGACTTAGAGGAAGAAGCTGGGCACGTGGTTATCTACACTGCAAAGCCGAAATGATATGATCTAGTTAAGCTCCTCAGGAGGAGAAAAGGGGATGAGATTAGCTGTGGTTCAGAGAATGTGGAAGGAGAGAATATTTGAATTAGACACTGAAAATGGGAAAGATCATAGGTTGCTTTGGAAAGGAGGAGTTCAAGGCATCATAAAAGAGCATTCACAAAGCATGTCTAAGACTTTGGAGATGATAAAAATATGTCAGGAAAAAGAAAGTAGTAGAAATAGAAAATGAAAGGGAATGTCAAAGTATAAGGAAATTGCTATCTTCACCTTTGTGAAAAGAGAAAAACAATCTGGTAATGATGACAGTTTGATAATGTGAGTAAATAAGTGACTAGAAACAACAATTCATAGTAGTATTAAGTAAAGCAACCACGTAAGTTATCCTCCAAACTGAGACACTCTGAGAGCAAACCATGAGCACTAAAATTATTAAAATATTATAGCTTTTAGAAATATTCACAAGCTAGCAAATTGGCTTTATTTTTTGATGGACCTATAAAATCATTCTATTTAAAATTTATTTTCAAAAATAGAATACACCATATATACATTAAAGGAAAAATATTGATTAGCTGAAAACTTAAAATAACAAGCAAAATAATTGCTTCTGTTTTATATACTATATATTCATATATACACTTATTTTAATCCATTGCATACCTATTTCTGCTTTTACTACCTTGTCATTAATATTTTCTAGATAATATATTTTAATGTGGTGTTATTTTTAATTACTTTATAAAATTGTCCCCAGTCTTCTGGAAAGTTGCCTTCTATGGCACTGAATTTGAAATGTGCTTATTCGTAGACTATGGTAGTTTTTACTTGCTAAAATGTTCTCCCTACATATACTGATATGTTTAATAAGCTCAGAACAAGTTCTACTAAATAGAAGACTTCCTCAATTTAAAATTTTTTAATTATGAGGGTTTTTTTGCTTAATATTTCAGGAGCTTTTTTGACAAATATTATTCCAAGACTAAATTTATCAAAAAATCCTCTCTGTGTATGATTCTTTTCAATGTTTTGTCAAGCTTAAAAGTTAGAAAACTATAGGCTTTCTCAATTTTATTCCATTTCTGTGTGGAATTTAAATGTTTCACAAATAAAAGCTGTTGGTGGTACTACAAATGGGTGAAGCCCCTATGGAAAACCATGTGGAGATGCCTCAAAAAACTAAAAATTGATATATCCTAAGACCCAACAGTTCCACTTCTATTTATCAAAAAAAATAAAATAAAAATACTAATTTGAAAAGATATGTCCCCTGTATTTAGTGTAGCATTATTTATAATAGCCAAGATGTGGGAGCAGCCTAGGAGTCCATCAATACATGAATGGATAAAGAAGATGTGGAACATATATACAATGGAATAGTATGCAGCAAAAAAAAGAATGAACTCTTTCCATTTGTAACATAGATGGATCTAGAGGGTATTATACTAAGTGAAATAAGTCAGATAGAGAAAGACAAATACCATATAGTTTCACTTATATGTAGAATCTAAAAACACAAAAGAAAACAAAACAAATACAGACTCACAGAAACAGATACCAAAGGAATAGTTACCAGAAGGGAAAGGATGGAGGAATGGGTGAAATGGCAAGGGGAATATAATCAATAATATTGTGATAAGTTTGCCACGGTGACAGATGATTACTAGAATTAGTGGGGTTATCCCATTTTAAGGTATAAAAATGTAAAGTCACTATGCTTTACACCTGAAACTAATATAACCAATATAAGATTGTATACCAACTATACTTAAATTAAAAAATAGGAACTCTTAATATTAAGGATTTTTCCTGAAAATTGAGACAGTTCAAATTTCAACTATAGAACATTAAACTTAAATCTTATACAGCATATCCTTTGAGTTCACATAATCTATTTTGTTCAATTCCGCTTTAGTTTTTTTTAAAAATGAATAGATTGTCTTCCATTTTGCGAGCAATGCTCTCAGTTGGTGCAATCTGCAAATGCTTCAAAGATTTTTAACGCCCAATTCATGGGACATTTTGATGAGAAGTTTTCAACTAATTTTAAAGAATATTCTTCTAAACTTTAAAGAACTCATTTCAACAATGTTTAATGCCATTGTAGAACACAGATTGATTTTGAAGGTAAAGTTCTTCAAATATTCATCTTATTTTCAATTAAAATTCAGTTAGTGAAGGGCTTGCAGATATGTTGAAATGACTTTTACAATAATAGAAACCAACTTCATCACAAAAAATTATAGATGAAGTAACTAAAAAATACAGTTACTTCATATATATGTAATAATAGTTATAAATCATAAATTTGTACAATTAACATATTCAATTTCAACTGGTAGAATTTTAAAGCTTGTTTGAACTTAATTTTGAATTATGTGTTTACCACCACCAAATCCAAATGAAATTTTTAAGACTACTTTTTAATCATAAAACTTTGTTTATTCTCAGCTTATCTCCATATTTTACCACAAAAATAAATTATTTTATCTTCAGTGTTGTACTTTTAGACAAATTTTATAACAAGATTCACACTGTCAGCTGTTTTCCTTTTGTAAAAGGAAGTAAACACTTCACTTTGATGTCAACAGTTGGAGGAAAAATATTTGAATGATTATTGATATAAATGTAACTTATTTTCTATTTGAACTGCGTGATGACATTGATAAACAAACAGCATTAACTACTTACCAAGTCTCATTTTTCACTAGTAAAAGATGCACTAACAGCTATTAATTCACTTTCACATGAGCACAAGAAATTCTGGAACTTAAAATAACCACAATTTAGAAAATTAGTGTCTTCATTGTAAATGAAAGTCATGCTTCACAGATTAATATGTAAACACATTTTCTGCCATTGTACATACTAAATTGTTTTCTTCAGGCACAGTCTTCTTAAAAATTAATTTTTGAGGTAGATGCTGATGCTTCTTTAGCAGATTTATGTCTTCTAGTTTACATGAGTTAGTGATACAGTATAGATATCATGGTGGATGAGAAATGAACATTTGTACAAATCACTTATCATCTACTTCTTCAGAAATGAAAATTCAGTATCCTTAAATGTTCACTTTTATCTTTAGCTCATTGCTTCTGAATATTTACTGTGAAATTTTAAATGTTGATAAACAATACATAAATATTATAGATTTACATGACACAATAATGATGATACCACTATATCAAGAGTAAGACTACTGTCTATTCACTCCATAATAAGACAGCTCCAGGTCTGTTTCCTACACATTAATCACATAATTTCCCATGATTCCCCTGAGGCTCTTCACCCATCTATCGTGAACAGTCTTTCATGCAGCACTGGTGGCCTAGCAGATTTGTCTATCTGGTAGACCAAGGCAGGACCAGGACACCACTGGCTGGTTTGCTAAGTGGCCAGCTACAGCCCCAGTATAGAGCATTTCTTTACCACTGCCAGAGACCAGAAAGAGATGGCTGTCTCTTGCAGCTTATGTCCCAGGAGCATGACTTCATTAGCAAGCAACCTACATGCTGACCTTAAAAGAGGCATGTTAGTTTTCTTCAGCCTGAGGGTTTCAGGAAAGGAAAAAGAGCTGTGTTGGTTGTCTTGCAATTTAAGTTTCAGTTTGAAACATTTATTCCACATAATTCTCACACTTTTCTAGATGTAGATGACAGATGGTAGATGACAGAAACTACCAAACCCATCTTGACTTATTTTAACACAATTGATAATAATACTTTGTGAACAAATTGAAACTCCACGACAAATATAAATTGTGACGGGGTGCCTAGACAAGTGGCAGAACGTGGGACTGCCCTGTGCAAACCAGCACACAGACTGTTCCGGTAGTGATCGCTACGTATGAAACTACCCACAAGAGTGGTGGCTTTTAACAACATTTTGTTGTGTCTCCTGATTTTGTGAGTCTGGGGTTCAGGGAGAGTTGAACTGGGTGATTTTTCTGTTTCATGTGACATCAGCTGGAGTTCCTTGGTACTATCTGCCTAGCAGCCACTCTGGTTTAGAGGGGTCTATGATAGATTCATTTGCTATTTCTCGCACTGAATGGTAATCTCAAAGTTTTGCCATATTTTCTGTCCCTCGGGGTAGTCAGACTTCCTATATGGTGGCCCATGGCTTCTAAAAACCAAGGTGAAAGTTGTCAATCCTCTTTAGGCTAGATTTGGAACTAGCATAGTGTCATATCTGCTATTTCCATTGGTCACAGAAGTCAGAGCCTTGCCTGGATTCAAGGGGAAGGGACATCATACCCAGTGTTAGAGGGAGAAGTGACAAAGAACTTGTGGCTGTCTTTAATGTGCCACAGACAGTCACAACGGGCTCATAATAATACTGGAATATATGTGCACAGCTGTCCTCTTGCTGCTAAAGCAAATAGTCTCATCCGTTTGCTCTTACTCAAAGCTGGCAACAATGATTTATATAGTCAGTGTCATCACAGTATTAATCTTCTGCCTGTCAAGCAGTTAGACAAATAACCATTAGCACCATCTATGTGCAAGACACTGGCCTTCTGCTAATTGCTATGGAGTAAAAATATAAACCAAAAAAACTACAACCCTTTAAGAGCTAAGAAGCTACTGAGAAAATACATGCAAGCAAGATCCAACAGACAGAGGGGTGTTTTCAGAGGGAAGTCGACGCCCTCTCCCGGAGTTCACCAAACAGTATGTGCAGGCATGCTTATGGTCACAGGAAAACTATTTATTACAACAATTTACTCTTAACCCATAGGTGGCAAGTCCATTTATTTCCTTCATTCTTAGTAATTCACCACACATATTTAGGACTAGTTAATGGTTTTTATTTAAAAACATTTTCTTCTTAAAGCTCTTTGTAAGGTTAAAGGAAAGAAGATGTAATTTGTAAAATATGGCACTAGTATAGGTGAACTTAGATCTGAAAGCACACGTGTATCGTCTTAAGAGTTAGAGGCACTTGTGTGCTAGACACATGAAGTCGTAGAGACCTCTCAAAGAAGTCACACACACACGGAGCAAATTGTTTCCACTGTGACTTGAACTTAGCATTATGCCTATACAAAAAAAAAATGACAGGCCTCAAAAACAAGTAGTGAAAAAGCCAGTTTTCTCTGCATTGAGAAATAATTGGTCTAACTCTATGTAGCTAGTAACTGCCAAGAAAGAGATACACCTGCCTCGAATAAATGATAGCTTTAAATCTGTAAAGAATTGTAAGACTTTTCTTCCTCAGGAAGTGCAGCAAAAATCGGAAAGCAGGGTCGGAAAGCAGGCCTAGAAGGAAAAAGAAGGGACACCCAACTAAATGAATTATTTGGACTTCAGGAGAGTTAAGGTTCAAAGCCAGGATCTCAAACATTAGCATAAAGTGAATCAGCAATTCATTCTTGGATTTCTAATAATAATAATAAAACCACCAGAAGTCCCCTCCGGGTAAATTCTCAAAGGTCACTCCCGCTGATCAGCCCAAACAGCGCCAAGTGAATGTGTGGTGCGGTGTGGCTGTCATCCCACACTTCTGTCGTGCTTATCTTTCACTTGACGTGAAGCAGATCACAGCAGAAACATCACTTGACAGTTAGGGACTGCAGAAACAGCTCTTTGGATTTTTCCGTTTTGAGCATCAGAATGTCCCCAGCCAGAGCCACAAAGTTTATCTCAGTTCTCTACTTGGAATGCAGAGAAAGACATAGACTGGAGATAATCAATGTCCTCATGAGCCACTGTGAATGGGGTTTGTGTTACAAATCCATCGGATTTATTCGGTATATTTGATCCCCCTGCTGGTAGTTATTGTTATCATTTCTAGGTATGACAGTTTTTTCTTTATTAAAAATTTTTGTTATGAAAATGTCCTTTTTTAGGAAAAAATCAGTTTAAAAGAAAACAAAAGTTATCTACAATCTAGAGATAATTCTATATACATTTTGTGGGTTTTGTCCAGTATTTTGAAAATCTGCTTATGTATGTATGGAATCGTGTTGTGTATAACTGTCTATACTCTACCTACAAGGATAGCAAGGGGATTAAATTCAGCATTAAATAGACTTAATATCAGACCTTGTGAGGTTCAGAAGACAGTGTAAATCAGAAAGGTCTGGCTGTATAAAGAGTGGACACTGAAAGGTGTTTTAGTGTGGGTTCCTTGGAAAAGCACTCAGAAATGGAATTATGTTTTCTGGAGTTTAATTAAGGGGCCTTGAAGGGGTACTCCTCCCCCTTCACCTACAAGAAAGCAGGGAAAGCAGGATTGGGCAGACAGGCATGATGCAGCAGAGGTCTGTCAACCCAGGGAGAGTTCGGAGTTTGGATGGTCCCTCAGAGTTGTCCCACAAGGGTGCCAGACTTCAAAAAATAGTAATCTGTCTTTTATTTTGGAGGGGATGTGTGGGCACATCCCATATTATTGGACTCCTAAAATCTTAACTGATGTAATGATAATGAGTTCCTGAAATTTTGTAGGGTTTATTTCCCACCCTATAGTGTGTCTAAGGTCCCCCAGCATACAGACTACTTCTTGAAATTGATTTTTTAAAAATTGAAGCCCTGGCTGGCGTAGCTCAGTGGATTGAGCGCGGGCTGCGAACCAAAGCATCGCAGGTTCGATTCCCAGTCAGGGCACATACCTGGGTTGCAGGCCACGGCCCCCAGCAACCGCACATTGATGTTTCTCTCTCTCTCTCTTTCCCCCTCCCTTCCCTCTCTAAAAATAAATAAAATCTTTAAAAAAAAAAATTGAATGTAGGACACCAGCTACCTTTTAAAAAAGTGAGTGGAAGAAGTCAGTCAGCCCTTCTGGGGATTTTTGCAGACTACAGCTTGGTCAGGTAGCCATATCTAGAAGTCGTGGAAGTGTACTTTGCATTCTGGACCAAGTGTGCAGGTGAAAATCAAGCTTTCTGTTACCAAAAATAGACAAGGTGGAGGATAGATATAGGAGGACCACTAGCTGTCTTCGACCATAAACGTTGAATTCATTTAAATATGGAACAAAGGTTACGCAAGTGTGGGAATTAGGCTGCAGAACCAAATGTAAATGCCATACGTCTTGACAATATAAAAATATTACCCAGTAAAGGAAGGCGAGATAGGTCTGTGAGACCCACCACACAGCAATCCATTGTGAGATAAAAGTGATGACTCTGGGACAAGGCGTGAGCAGCGCCACAGCACACAGCATTGATGAGCAGTCCCAGGTGGAGGCAGAGGTCGGATCTGTGACTCAGTGTTCCCACGGAGTGATTTCTCAAACGCTTTCACTCTTAAGGCAAATGAGGTCATAACACACCACTGGTAATGTCTCATATTTTTAACTTACCAGGTGACAGGGAGTTACTTTTTAAAACACGTTAATTCACCTCCTCCAGCATCTCTCCGCTCCCCAGGAATCCTGTTCCTCTGAGTACAATGCTCGTAAATACCAAGGCAGTTGGTCCATTCAAGTCACTTACACTTAAAGTACAAAATTCATGGACATGGGGAAGAATAAAAATTACCCTTTTATATATTACCTAGCATGTACAGAAAGCAATTCATTAAGGATTGAAAAGCAAGATCTGCTTAAGTGTAGAAAGGAGTGATTTGAGGATTACAAAATAATGATAATAATCTTAAAATTAGGTATTGAGTATTATTGAAAAGAAATGTCATGTGTGGTGATTTTACAAAACAATTGTTTTTTAGCAAGCTAATATAGTCTCAGTTTTCATAAATTTTACTTTTTAGTTTTATACTCAGTGTTAATTTATTGAGAAGATTTTTAATCCCCAAAAAACCCTCATAAAGCATGGTTTTGTCTCCCAGAAGACATATTTTGTCAACTAAGCGAACCAGTAGTAGTATAAATGTAATCACTCCTGTAGTAATTTAATGGTACTTTTCTGTTGTGCCACAAGGTGGCAGCACATGCAAGCGTGTCTACAGCAATATTTGTACATGTGTATAGTTAATGTATCCCTTTGGTTTTTGGACTTGCAAAGAATGGTTCAAAGGTCATCCCCTTTCTAGAATATAACAGTAGTTTAATTTGTTGTTGTTCATGTTCTTAAGTTCAAGAGCAGTGTCTATTTTTCATCCCATAATATCAGATCTAAATTTGTTCTTTTATAAATGAAGCTATCTGGTGAAACATTTATTTATGTTTAGGCCAGAGAGCAAATGTATCCTCACTCACAATTCTCACGTGGCACCTCTTCTGATTTACTGATTTATTGGAGTAAATCATCTCAAATTGCTGCTGTTTCCTCCGATAATTTGTCCCCCCAGATCCTGCATGTCTCCCTCTCACTCCACAGGTCTTTGCTCATTCAGTTCAATAGCACTTTCCATGACTACCCTTTAGGAAATACTGACACAATAATGCCTCTACTGCCCCTGATACTCCTTTCCCCTCTTATCCTGATTTATCATTAAAATCTACATCTATCGTCTACCAATCTACTACACATAAACTTATTTATCCATTTGCATTTCTCCTCTAAGAAGATGTAACCTCCACAACAGATAGGATCTTGCCCGTTTTGTTCACTGTTGTATCCCCAACCTGTAGATCAGTTCCTGCACATCATGGCTGTTTAATAAATATGTGCTGAATCTATGCCCTGGAGGCTGAAACAAATAGGTCGTATGTACTTAAACAGGACAAGCGCTATAACTGAGAGTCCTGACCTAAGGCTGAAAGGTGGATGTTGTCATTGATGCTCTACCCCACAGGGAGGGGCCTTGTGCTGTTATTCAAACTGTGCATCTCAGGTTCCTTATTTAGTCAACATGGAGTAAAAATAAAACCACGTTTACTCATTTCTCAACATAGGTATGAAGCATCAAACCATGTTGATAGCTCCCCTCATATATCTGGAGTCAGGGCTTCCTCCCACCGCCTCAGACCTTTGTTTGCACTTAGTGTCTCTAGCCGAGGGTCTCACAGGCTTCTCGGCCCAAATATGCCTGAAACTGAACTCCTCTAAATTCTTTTTGATGATTCAGTCAAAAAACTTGGGTTTATCCTTGTCACCTTCTTTCTCTTACATCCTAACCTCTAATTCATCAGCATATACTGTCAGCTCCATCATCTTAATATATTTCTCCATTTTCACTACTGTCAGCCAGGTCCAAGATACTCTCATTGCTAGAATGTTGTCAAAATCTTGATTAAGGTGCTAAATATGTGCCTTGACCACATGTACAAGTCATTTCCTGCTGGTATGCATTGTCTGACATGTCACAGATGAGAAATCAGTTGCTATTATATATTGTATATTTCTTGGATTTCTGTAAGCAAGACACCTAATATCACTTGTGATTTTTCTAGATCATTGTACTTGAACTTGTTCTCCCGACATTCATTCAGAGGACAAAAAGATCTCATATACAGCAGTAATTATTATTTAAATACCTAATTATAGAAACCTGATTAAACTTTGAAAAAATAATTAACAAGATACAGAAGTATATAATTAGATGCTAAAATAAGCAGATGAGAAGTGCAACAAGAATTCAGATCCAAGAATGCTAAAGACATTGAGACATTTTTAAAAGAGATTGGGCTCGAACTACACAGATGACGGTTTGAGAATGACAACTGGCGTGAAAAACACATGTAAGGCTTGAAGTCGGAAATGGGCAGTTTGGGGCAAAGAGCAGTACAAATAATTCATGAGAGATATGGCTGCATAGTTGTGGGAAGAGGTAGATTAGAGAGTGTGGTATAGCTAGGAAGGACAATTTGAGAGCTATCTGACAAGATATGGAGGAGAGCTGAGCATTCTTGAGGAAAAGAATAACCTAGATACGATGTTTTAATACTATTAATATGGCTAAAGAATGAGAAATAGATTGGAGCAGAGAGATATTTTATTATATATTTAATAAAAGTAATATTTACATGTAGCATATGTGATGCGGACCTGGCTCGTGAGGTCCAAGTCATTATGGATGAAATGAGACATTCACACAGACTACCGAGTCCGGTGGAGCAAAAGGGACAGCATGGCTTTTCTTTCAAGGGGAGCAAAAGCCTCAGCCCTTACTCCAATGAGCTTTTATTGTCTTACTGTGCACTTTAGAAGAAAATCCTCATTAACTATGCACAGACTTGCTTTAGGTGGTTACCTTTTACAGAAAACAAAGGAGCCAATGCTGCTAATCACATCACAGAAGAGGGATATTTGCAAATGAAAAGGCAAAAGTAGTTGAACTGCTTACACTAATTCTTGGAAGGTTTAGCATGGTTCCTAGGAAGTTGCTTTGCAGTAAATGTCCTCAATTCAGGGTGAGGGAGTTTTAGCAAAAAGCAAGACTCATATTGGCCTAAGTACAATGCAGGCCTGATTCCCCACTGGAGAACCAATCCATGGGTGTGGATCCTGTGCATCTCCCAGTGGGAGCTGGGCCCAAGCCACGCAGGACAGTCTACTACATGTATGCATGCAATATATAATATATATAATTCCAATTAAGAGACTTACTGAAATCATCAAATACTCCATCTCACTCAAGCAACTGGACCTCTCCAACTGAGCCTGTGCACATTTAGGGTTTGTCTCGTGTTTCCTAGACCTACAATGAGATGTCTCTAATGCAGACTTGTTTTTTTTTTTCAACTGTAGATTCTGACAATTTTTAAACTCTTGAGTCTATATAATAGCTGATTCTGTTTACTAACATTGACTGTTAAAAAGAAAAAATTTTGAGACTTCTGGTCAAGATGGAGAGATAAGTAAACATGGCTCACCTCTTTGCACAACATCAAAATTACAACTAAATTATAGAATAACCATCACTCAGACCCATCAGAAATTGAGTTGAATGGAAGTCCAACAACTACAGAATTAAAGAAACCACACCCATCCAGACTGGTAGGAGGGGCAGAGATGCGGAATGGGCTGGTCCCACTTACACTTGTGGTGGATAAAAATTTGGGAGGGCTATCTCAGGAGTGAGGAGTCCCAGCCCCACACCAGGCCCCATAGCCCAGGGTTCCAGTGCCAGGAAAAGAATTCCCCTAATCTCTGGCTGCAAAAAGCAGTGGGTACTGAGTCAGTGGGAGAAACTGCTAGACTCCTATGCACTTCCTTTTAAAGAACCCACACATGGTCTTACTCAGACTCACTTCCTCTGAGCTCCAGCACAAGGGTAGCAGCTTGAAAGGCACCAGTGTCATTCTGGGAGGGGCTGAAGTGTCTGGCATCGAGGCAAGAACTGGGGGACAGCTGCCTCCCAGATGGAAAGGTGGACAGAGGCCATCGCCCCTTTTCTGAACCCTCCCTCCAAAGAACCACAGAACCAGCAGGCAGGCACCGTATATGAGGCTCCATCGATCTGGCTAACACTGTTTGACCCATCTTGCAGATACCCCAAGACTCTGCCCCACCCACTTCTGGCCTCACTCAAGCTGTTAGAAAGACTTTTCCATATGACTGGCAGGTCTTGACTCATGCTTCACAACTTCCTAAATTCTCTCAAACAAACGACAGTAGGTATCAGAGAGGCCCCACTCCCCTTATCTCTTGCTAAGTGTTCCAAGGCATGGCACCAGCAGCAACCAACCTAGATTCACAGCTTGGCTTTGCAAGGGAATCTCCAAGCCTAGCGCAAGTAACAGCCATTTCAGATTGCCTTATAGCCCAGGCAAGGTAGCCCCAGACAAAACACAGGTGGTGGTTGACCCTGACCCGCACCACCCAGGAAACTGCAGAGCCTGCATACCCAGTGAACACCTACAAAATACACTGGAGCACCATCACTCTACCCCTGCACAAGTCATCTGCCATGGCTGGTGATCAGTGGTCACAGCAAGTTCTTGAAGCTGACAGGCCTGGGTAAATCCCTCCCACTGACCTGCCAAAAGCAATCAAGGCTCAGCTACAAGAGGACAGTCTACTCAGCCCACATGAAGGGGCCACCTCGAGTACACAGCTTGGGTGATGTGGAGGCTATGCCGCTGTATCCTATAGGCCACCTATTACATTAGACCACACTACAAAAAGAGATGGAGTCAAAGCAGCTCTACCTAATACATAGAAACAAGTACAGGGAGGCTGCCAAAATGAGGAGACAAAGAAACATGGCCCAAATGAAAGGTGCCAGAAGGAGAAGAGAAAGAACAAGAAATTGGAAACCTATTTGAAAGAATAATGAAAGAAAACTTCTCTAATTTGGTGAAGGAAGTAGACATGCAAGTCCAGGAAGCACAGAGAGTCCCAAACAAGATGGATGCAAAGAGGCCCACTCCAAGACACAGCATAATTAAAATGTCAAAGGTTAGAGATAAAGAGAATCTTCTCTTTTTATTTTGTATTTATGTTAAGTATATTTTATTGATTATGCTATTATAGTTGTCCCAATATTTTTCTCCTCTTTACTCCCCTGCAGTCTGCATCCCCCTACTCTACAAAATCACCCTCCCTTAGTTCGTGTCCATGAGTCATACATATAAGTTCTTTGGCTTCTCTATTTCCTATACTATACTTAACCTCCCCCTGTCTATTTTATGCCTTCCAATTATGCTTCTTATTCCCTGTACCTTTTCCCTCATATTCTCCCCCTTCTCCTGCCCACTGATAACCCTCCATGTGATCTCCATTTCTGTGATTCTGTTCCTGTTCTACTGGTTTGCTTAGTTTAAGTTTTTGGGTTTTAGGTTCAGCTGTTGATAGTTATGAGTTTGTTGTCATTTTACTGTTTATAGTTTTTTATTTTTTCTTTTCTTAGATAAGTCCCTTTAATATTTCATACAATAAGGGCTTGGTGATGATGAACTCCTTTAACTGATCTTATCTAGGAAGGACTTTATCTGCACTTTCATTCTAAATGATAGTTTTTCTGGATAGAGCAATTTCGGATGTAGGTCCTTGCCTTTCATGACTTCAAATACTTCTTTTCAGCCCCTTCTTGCCTGTAAAGTTTCTTTTGAGAAATCAGCTTATAGTCTTATAGGAATTCAATGTAGGTAACTCTCTCCTTTCCTCTTGCTGCTTTTAAGATTATCTCCTTATCTTTAATCTTGGGTAACTTAATTGTGATGTGCCTTGGTGTGTTCCTCCTTGGGTCCAATTTCTTTGGGACACTGTGCCTCCTGGACTTCCTTGAAGTCTATTTTCTTCACCAGATTGAGGAAGTTTTCCTTCATTATTTATTCAAAAAGTTTTCAGTTTCTTGCTCTTCCTCTTATCCTTCTGGCAACCCTCTGATTCAAATGTTGGAAGGTTTAAAGTTATCCCAGAGGTCCTGAAGCCTCTCCTCTTTTCTTTGAATTCTTGTTTCTTCATTCTATTCTTGTTGGATGTCTATTTCTTCCTTTTGTTCCAAATCACTGATTTGAGTCCTGGTTTCCTTCCCATCACTGTTGGTTCCATGTATATTTTCCTTTGTTTCACTTTGCGTAGCCTCCATTTCTCTCTTCATTTTGTGACCGAGCTCAATCAGTTCTGTGAGCATCCTGATTACCAGTGTTTTGAACTCTGCATCAGATAGGTTGTCTCATCACTTAGCTCTTTTTCTGGAGTTTTGATCTGTTCTTTAATTTGGACCATATTTCTTTGTCTCTGTGCACCTGTTATGTTGTAAAGGACGAAACCTTAGGTATTCGCCAGAGCAGGGCAAACCTCTTTACTACATTGTGGTGCTCTTTGTGGGGGAGAGGTCAGAGAAGGAACAATGCTGCTCTCTTGCTCTACTCTAGCCCTACTTTCCAACAAACTCTCCTGTGAAACTGGGAGTTTCTCCCACCTTCACAACCCCCACAGGATTTTATAGCTAGAGGTTCCTCTATCACCAACCCTAACTCGCCTAAGCAGTCTGCTGCCTTGCCCTGGGTCCTCTGCCTGGCTACCCATCTCTGCCCCTCCTATAGGTCTGGATGAATGTTTCTTTAATTCCTTGGTTGTTGGACTCCCATGTAGTTTGTTGTTCTGGCCCAGTTCTGTTTGTTTATTGTTTTTAAAATGGTTATTATCCTTCTTTTGGTTGTGTGAGGAAGTGAAGCATTTCTACCTATACCTCCATCTTTGTTGGAACTCTTCAAAGAAATTCTTCTGGCAACTTTTTAAAATAAGGCCTTCACCATTATTTGAGAAAATCATGGTTGAAGACCCACCAGCATGCCCATAGCCCAAGTCACAAGGCCTAAAAAGAGACTCTTAAAAGCAGCAAGAGGAAAGCAGTTAGTTACCTATAGGAACGTTCCCATAAGACTGTCAGCTGATTTCTAAAAAGAAACTTTGCAGGCTGGAAGGGACTGGCAAGATATATTCAAAGTCATAAAAAACATGGACCTACGGCCAAGATTGTTTTATCCAGCAAAGTTATCACTTATAATTGAAGGGTAGACAAAGAGCCTCCCAGACAAGAAAAAGACTAAAGGAATCAATCATCCTTGCCAAACCATTATTATATGAAATGTTAAAGGGACTTATTTAAGAGAAAGAATATCAAAACTACAAACAATAAAATAGCAATAAATACAAAGCTCTCAACCACTGAATCTAAAAAAACAAACTAAGCAAAAAAGAATAGAGACAGAGGCCCTGGCTGGCGTAGCTCAGTGGATTGAGCGCGGGCTGCGAACCAAAGCATCGCAGGTTCAATTCCCAGTCAGGGCACATGCCTGGGTTGCAGGCCACGGTCCCCAGCAATCGCACATTGATGTTTCTCTCTCCCTCTCTCTCTCCCTCCCTTCCCTCTCTAAAAATAAATAAGTAAAATCTTTTCTAAAAAAAAAAAAAGAATAGAGACAGAACTGTGGGTATGGAGAGGGTTTTGTTGGTTGCCAGATGTTGGGGGGGGAGTGGGTGAAGAAGTGAAGGGATTAATAAATAGTGGAGAATAGCCATGGGAATATAAAGTATAATAAAGAAAACACAGTAGCCAAAGAACTTACATGCTTACCAATTGACATGAAAAATGGTGTGGGGATTGCCTGAGGGAATGGCGGGTGCTGGGTGGAGGGGGACAAAAGGGGAAAAATGAGCACAGCTGTAATAGCATAATCAATAAAATATAATTTAAATAAATAAATAAATAAATAAATAAATAAAATACTGCTGAAAAATGAAGGGGAAGGGGATAGATTAGCCAAGAATGGCAAAATGTTCATTATTAAAGCCAAGTGATGAGTATTGGGAAAATAAATAAGTAAGTAAAAAGAAAAAAATTAAGAGTTCATAGTGATATACATACAAAGAAATTAATATACACATTTTATTTTTTGTTTGTACTCTGATTTTATTTTTATTATTTTTAAAATTTTTTATTGTTCAGTTACAGTTGTCCCCATTTTTCCCCCATTACTCTCCCCTGTCCTACCCACTCCCCCTCTCACATCCAGTCCTTCCCTGCATTGTCCTTGTTCATAGGTCCTTTATACATGTTCTTTAACTTGACCCTTTACCTTCTTTCCCTTGTTGTCCCCCTCCTCCCATCCTCTTTGGTCACCATCAGTTTGTTCTTTATTTCCATGTCCCTGGTTCTATTTTGCTCACTTGTTTGTTTTGTTGACTGGGTTCCACCCACAGGTGAGATCATATGGTATTTGTCTTTCACTGTCTGGCTTATTTCACTTAGCATAATACTTTCCAGTTCCATCCATACTGTCACAAAGGGTAGGAGTTCCTTTCTTCTTTCTGCTTTGTAGTATTCCATCGTGTAAGTGTACCACAGATTTTTGACCCACTCATTTACTGATGGGCACTTAGGCTGTTTCCAGCATTTGATTATTGTAAATAATGCTGCTATGAACATTGGGGTGCATAGTTTCTTTTGAATTGGTGTTTCAGGATTCTTAGGGTATTATCCCAGCAGTGGTATTGCTGGGTCAAAAAGCAGTTCCATTTTTAGTTTTCTGATGAAATTCCATACTGTTTCCCACAGCAGCTGCACCAGTCTGCATTCCCACCAACTGTATACTAGGGTTCCCTTTTCTCCACAGCCTCACTATTACTCGTTGTTTGTTGATTTGTTTATGATGGCCATTCTGACCAGTGTGAAGTGGTATCTCATTGTGGTTTTAATTTGCATCTCTCTGATGGCTAGTGATGTTGAGAATCCATTCAAGTGTCTATGGACCCTCCGTATGTCCTCGTTGGACCAGTGTTTGTTCAGGTTCTTTGCCCATTTTTTAATTGGATTGTTTGTCTTCCTGGAGTGGAGTTGTGTGAGTTCTTTGTATATTTTGGAGACCAAACCCTTGTCCAAGGTATCATTGGCAAATATGTTTTCCCATATGATTGGATCCCTTTTCATTTTGCTGATGTTTTCTTTAGCCATACAAAAGCTTTTTATTTTGATGAATTCCCATTTATCTATTCTTTCCTTTATGTACCATGCTCTAGGGGACATATCAGTGAAAATACTGCTGCATGGGATATCTGGAATATCATGGATTTTCCTGCCTATGTTCTCCTCCAGGACTATTCTGGCATCACAACTTATATTTAAGTCTTTTACCCATCTTGAGTTTATTTTTGTGTATGGTGGAAGTTGGTGATTGGGTTTCTTTTCTTTCTATTTATTTATTTTCTTTATTTGTATGTAGCTGTCCAGATCTCCCAACATCATTTGTTGAAGACGCTATTTATACTCCATTGTATGCTGCTACCCTTTGTCAAATATTAACTGACCACAGAGATATGGGTTTATTTCTAGGTTCTCTCTGCTGTTCCATTGATCTATGTGTCTATTCTTATGCCACTACCAGACTGTTTTGATTACAGTGGCCTTGTAATATAGTTTGATATCAGCTATTGTGATATAGTTTGATATCAGGTATTGCGATCCCTTCTACTTTGTTCTGTTTCAAAATTGCTGAGGCTATTCTGGGTTTTTTATAGTTCCACATAAATTTTTGAAAGATTTGTTCTATGTCTGTGAAATGTGTCATTGATATTTCAATAGGGATACTCATTTTAAATAAAAGAATGTTTTCTACATTCCTTAGAATTATCATTGCTTTCTTGATATAGAATGTATTCATTAAACTTGATTATTTGCATCAGTTGATATTCATTATTCTATTTAAAATGACAGTAATGGTAAGAATTAAAAAGGGAAAGGACATGAGGCACAGTGGTGCTGATTAGAAATACTTCTAGACAGCCATTAAAATCATGGTGAGCTCTCAGATTCTCAGAATTATTGCCATGGGCTTTGAAAAATATCATGATAACAATTATAACTGGACTTGGTAAGAAATTGTATTCTTGTAGGTTTCCTTTGTTAAAGGAAAGATGAATTTCCAAATAATAGAATACAACACAGATGATACGTGGACAAAACCCTTTTGTTCTTAAAGCTTCTTTCAAATGGAATCATTGGTGTTGTCTTCACAAGTTTCTTAAAACTTCAGTTTTAAAATTATGCAGTATCTCTGTCAATATTACTTCTCTAACCAAATACTGTTGGGATTGAATTGTTAGATATTCTTTAGAAAAAAGGACATTAATTATGTTAAAGCATTACATGTCTGCCTTTTAAAACCCTTGACTTATCCAGTTCAGTTGTGGGATCAGACTCCAGTTGAATGATATTGGGTTGCATGACAAGTAAGGTGACGTTATAAACCTATTATTGTACCTGAGGAAAGACTGATAATCACAGGCCATGCTTTCCAAGGTAGATTGATGGATACAAGAATATGGGGAACAAGAAGAGCACTAAAATTACTGGTATTGATCATTTATATTGACAACTCTAATTTACCTCGTTTCTTTGGATAATTTAAGCTACTTGGCAAAGCTCTTTTTTTTCTTTAAAAAATTGCAGAAATGTTTCCCATGGTCAAACTTAATATGGTAGCTGAAATACACCAATTCTTATATTTTGCAACTTCATGGATAGAGGAAATGTCAATAGTCTCTTTCGCAACCACTCACTGGTATAAAATTAGGCTTTAAGAAAAACAAAACAAAAACCTGAAGATTCATATTTTAGTAAAAAGAAAACAATAACTGCTGCCTAATTCCCCAGTAGGGTACCTCTACTCCACTCCCAAACTCTGTGCTCTCATGAGGCTGCAGTGAGCATCCTTGTGCACGTCTCTTCATAAATCTCTGAGAGAATTGGGGGTGGGGCAGGTCTATGTTTCTTGTATATGCCATCAACCCCAACAGCTGGCCATTGCTATGAATTTCTTCAGTCATGGGGCAGGCAATTTTCCATAGATGATGTGGTGAAAAGTAAGAACAAAATTCATAGCTCTCTATACTATCCCTCCACTTCAGTCTCCAAACACTCCTGCCTGCATAACACCACTGCCTCACTCACTCCTCACACCAATGCATGACAGTCCCCAGGCTCCTCAAGAGGACTCTTACTTCTGTGGTTTCTCTAGGATCCACCTAGAGGAAGGAAATCAGGAGCCGTTAACAAAAATCAAGTATAATTCTTTGGAAATGGTATTTCTGTCCTTACCATGCTGACTTAGGAAGAAGCTCACAGCATACTCATGAAGTCTTGTTCCATCTAGCTCTTGAGGTGGATAAGAAGCACTATTATCATTCCTACCCGCCCTCTGAAGCCTAAGGTCATAGATGGTAATCATAGTTGATGCTTGACATTTAACATGGCTTAAATTTTGTTTTAAAATTATCAGCTGAATGAAATGCTTCTTTAAATATCATGCTGTAGTAATTTTATAGTTTATCGCTTTCACAACCAGGTAAAAACTAAAGATAACAATCATTCATGATTCTCTAGGAAAAACTGATGAACTTGCACTACTGTCATAGTTTGGGCTGCTATAAGAAAAATACCTTAGACTGAATACCTTAAACAATAAACATTTGTTTCTCAGTCCTGGCAGCTGGAAGTCTGAGATCAAGGTGCCAGCAATGTTGGGTTCTCGGTAAAGGCCTTTGTTGATGTAAAAATTATTCAAACCTGTAGATAATTTTAGGAGTTTATCTGAGCCAAACCGATGGTATTGTTGGGAAGCAAGATCTCAAATACTCCAGAGAATGACAGGTTCGAAGTTTATTTTCTGTATTTGGAATCAAGGAAGGAACACGTGGAATATTACGTGAGAGAGGGAGAAAGCTGGGTACAGGATAGTTAACAAGATTATGTGCCCTTAAAGGTGGTTAGGCCTCCAAGGCCTCTGGAAAGATTCCTGGCACGTCAAAGGTGTGTTAATCTAGATGCATGAGAACAATGGACCAGGCTTGCTCAAAAACCTTTTACAGAAGAAGTTGAAGGTGTGGGGGCCATGACTACCCAGCCTGACTTGCCCAGTTAGGAATTTACAATCATATCACCCCATGAGGTTACTTTGGTCAGATGTATTGTAGCAGCCCCTTCTCATCCACACCTCCTACCTGGTTTACAGGTGGCCATCGTCTCATTATATTCTCCCATGGCTGGGAGAGAGAGGAAGCAAGTTCTCTCCTGCCTGTTATGAGGGCACTAATCTCATTAATGAGGGCTCCAACCTCATGACCACACTATCTCCCAAAGCCCCTACTTTCTAACACTATCATATTGAAGGTTACGATAGCAACATAGGAATTTGGGGGAGATACAAATATTTAGTCCATAACAGGCACTCAGGGATATTTGACAAATATTACAGAATACCTCATGTTGTTAAGATTTATTGATTGAAAGCTATATCATAAATATATTGATCATGAATATATATGTTTGTATACACATGTGCATCATATATTAAATCATGTGTGCATGTGTGCACATAATCATTTGCATGTGTGTACCATACATGTATACTTGTGTGTGTGCATAATTGTGTGTATGCATTTGTGTATATAATATCTATATATGTGTATTTCTATCTATCCATCAATCTAGTTTGGAAAGTATATTAGTCTCCTAGGGCTGCCATAACATTACCATAAACTTGGTAGCTTAAAACAGAGAGATTTATTCCCTCGTGATTCTTGTGGCCGGAGTTCAAAATCGAGCAGTAGGCAGGACCTCACTCTCCACCGAGACTCTAGGAGAGAATCTGTTCTGTGCCTTTGCCAGCTTCTTGTTAATGGTCACATCACTCTAATCTCTACCACTGTCTTCACATTGCCTTCTCCATATGTCTGTCTTCTCTTCATGTGTCTCTTATAAAGACACTTGTCATTGGATTTAGGGTCTACCCAGATAATCCAGGATGATCTCCTTGTCTCAAGATTCTTAATTTAATTACATAGCAAAGTCCCTTTTTCCAAATAAGGCAACATTTATAGGCTCCCAAAACTAGGGCATGGAGACATCTTTTGGGAGCCACTATTTGTTTAATCCACTTCAGAAAGCAAGATATTTCACCTTTAGTGATGCTTGCCTGGAATTAATGTCTTTGCTGTGTTTTTTTAGCTTTGTGTTATTGCCACAATAATATTGTACTACAGTATTATTTTTTTGATCACAGACAATCAACAATGGGATACTAGAAACAAAAAAAAAGACATATTATACCAAATTAGGCCTTAATATGCCATCCATAAGCGTTTCCAAATTGTTCGTTCTTTTTTATATCACTATGAAGAAGGTGAAAGGACTGTCAAACTAAATGAAGTGAAAACACCATGTGGTAGAGTCATGGTTATTTTGGCAAACACAGAGGGAAGTCTGGATCAAATGCGTACGTCTCCACGGGCAGAGTTCAGGCAGCCAGGCTGCACAAAAGCAGGCTAACATGAAGGCCCTGTGACGTCACGCAGCCCACGTATTGCCCCCTGTGGGTCTATAAACGTTTTAATTGGACTAAACTGTTGAAGACATTCCTTCCAAGTCTCAGTCAGGCCTTATTCCATTTCCCAGTGCCAGGCCTACATAGCAATCCCTCTTTTCTTCTGAAAATGTGATATACAACACTTTTACGTGGGATATGTTCAAGCAAAGTTTTGTTTTGTTTTGTTTTTTAATAAAGAGTGGAAAGGAACACTAGCGAGGCCAAACACTAGATGTGCAATTTGTTTTGAGGACTTCATAAAAACTGTAAAATATGTTTCCATGTCAATCACTAGGTTATAAATGAGACTAACAGTATTGCGCTGACTTTCTTTACTGGTTTCCAAGGTCTTAAATTAGAGTTACAATGATTCTATTGCAAAATAATGTGAGTCTTTCTTTCTTAGGATGAATTTTTACTTAGCCTGTGTGGGGCTATGATAAACAGAATACTTTGTTTCTCATTCATTACTTTCCTGTGGAGAATTCTGTCCCTCGGTGAAAACGGATGACAATTTGAGGATCGTCTCAGAACACTGTGACTTTGTAGATCTCAGAGTTACATTTTGAAATGAGGATCTTAGAGGTAAGGGCCTCAAGATAGGGTGTGCCATTCTTCAACACTTCTTGGGCCCGGGTCAATAATTGACCAAATGTACATGTTCACAAGTAGTAAGGAGGCATGTATAAGGCTGTATGGGTGATAATAGTGTTATATTCAATGCACCCATTTTGTAAGAGTTTTTATTTCGATCAGTTGTACAAACATCTAGTTGACTAGTAAGAAGGGAAATATAGAACAATTCAGATTTATGTCCCACCTTTTTAACAAAATGCCAGTTGTATAGAACTATGTTTGCAGTGTTTTTCATTTTCCAATGTGTATGGCATGAGCTGGAAGGAGCCCTCCACAGTCTGTGCCTCAGAAAATCGTTTCTTTTTCTACATTTTTTTTCTAATTTGAGTTTTACTTTTAAAAAAGTGCTAGAAATATTCTCATATTTTGCTTGTCCTTCTGCTTTTACCTTTTCCCCAGCTTGGGATGAATATTTGTTTTTTCATAATTAGATTTTAGTTCATGGTATACATGATAATATTTATGAACTTTTAAAACAAAAAATGTTCATTTTTAAATTTTCCCATACAAAAAAGTATCGTGGGAAATGGCACTGCATGGATGATACAAAATGAATGATTTTAATATGTTATATATGATTAGATTTTGTTTGGGGTATGTAGAAATAGGCACTAGTCAGACAGAGGAGCAATTAGGCAACTTGAAGAACTATTCATGTCCACCTAAGACGAAAAGCACTCAATGTCATTCCTAAGATGAATTTGAAATATCTTTACTAACAGAAAAAGGTTCATATATTTTATTTAAAATCTGTAATGCCTAACCAGTTATTAAGTATGAAGGTTTCTCTTAAATCTTCGGTTACATTTCAGTTTGTCTTACAGCAAAGCCCAGTCTACATGATGGGGTAGATTGAAAGTTGCTCTTGACAATAGTGATAGTGGGGAGAGCTCAAAGCTGTAATTAATAATAAATAAGTCTGATTGTTTTCATAGCAATTTTATTCTCTACTACTCAGTTCCCTAAGCATCTAAAGTGTGGTCAAGCCATCCCTCTACAACTGCTGGGACTCGGAGACCCATGCTGTGTAGAGCATTGTCACATCTGAATCTATACTTGGTAGTTAAAGAGGAAATGAAAGTCTGTCCTAGATGATAAGTCATTTTATACTGCAAATAATTCTATTAAATGTCTAAAAATTCTAAAAGCCTATGTCTAAAAGTTTTATCACTCTGATAACAGAGAAATTTATGATTTATTCAAGTCTATTTTATCAGAATTTTAGAGAGAAAAGGATCAGTCCTTCACTTCTTAATATGCACTGTAGGTTCCTTTTTTAAAAATGATTTTTATTTTTGATTACAGTTGACAGACAATATTATACAAGGTGGGGCAAAAGTAGGTTTACAGTTGTTGATATGGAAAATAATACAATAATTAATAATAATACAAGAATGAACTCTGTGTTTTGCATACTCACAACTATAAACCTACTTTTGCCCCACCCTGTATTACTTTCAAGTATACAACCTAGTGATTAGACATTTATGTGCTTTATGAAGTGATCACTCTAGTAAGTCTAGTACCCATCTGACACCATATAGTTATCACAATATTACTGACTATATTTCCTATGCTGTACCTTACATCCCCATGACTATTTTTATAATAACTGGCAATTTGGACATCTTAATACCTTCCCTTTTCCCCCTTCCCCACTAACCAACTCCCATCTGGCTTCCCTGAAAGTGTTCCCTGTGTCTATGAGTTTGTTCCTTTTTAGTTTGTTCATTTATTTTGTGTTTTAGATTCCACATACTGTATTAGTGAAATCATATGGTTTTTGTCTTTCCTGGTCTGACTTATTTAATTTAATATAACATCCTCTAGGTCCATTCATATTGTTACAGATGGCAAGATTTCATTCTGTTCTGTGGCTGAGTAATTCCATTGTATAAATGTACCATCTCTGCTTTATCCATTCGCTCGTCCATTGATGGGCACTTATGTTTCTCATACATTGGCTATTGTAAATAATGCTGCAATGAACATAAGGATGCATATATCTTTTCAAATTAGTGTTTTGGATATCTTTAGACAAATACATAGAAGTGGGATTACTGGATCTTTCTTTGTCTCTTGTTGTAGCTTTTTTATTTCACCTCTGAATGATCTATCCATTGATGGCAATGAGTGATAAAGTCCCCTGATGATATTATTGTCAATCTCTCCCTTTATATTTGTCAATATTTCCTGTATAGATTTATGTTCTCTTACATTGAGTGTATAAATGTTCACATTTTTTAAAGATTTTATCGCTTTTATTTTTAGAGAGAGGGGAAGGGAGGGAGGAAGAGAGGGAGAGAAACATCAGTGTGTGGTTGCCTCTTGCATGCCCCCTACTGGGGACCCGGCCTATAACCCAGGCATGTGCCCTGACTGGGAATCCAACTGGCGACCCTTTGGTTCACAGGCCAGTGCTCAGTCCACTGAGCCACACCAGCCAGGACTGAACATCATCAATTTTAACATTTTGCATAAAACTAATTAAAATTTAATGTGTATGTATGTATGCATGTATGTATGTATGTATATTTTATCCTAACCCCAAATATAATCCATATAAGCAAAGACCTGGTTTTGTTATTCATGGCTGCATCTCTAGGACCAAGAATGGTGTTGGGCACAAAGTTGACCACTTAACAAATAATATGTTGTTTACATAAGACATTTAGCATAAATCTATGGGAGAATCAAAGATAAAAATATTAAACTAACAATGTTAAACTAAACTAACATTAAATATTAAACTAAGCTAACATTTCTTGGATATCAGTACTTTGAATGCACTATCTTGTTTGATCTTCATTTAAGCCCCAGGCAGTCAATAGTATTGTTTCCACTTTTAGAGACGTGAATAGTTCACCTCTCTAAATAGTTGAGATTTTAGTCTGTACCAGAACAGGATTACAGCTGATGTTTTTCTTACCACAAATGCAATGTTTTTAATAATTACACAGTACCATAGAGCCAGCACGCAGGCAAGTGCTATTGAGTTGTAGGGTGTCAGGGAATGCTTCAAGAAGGGGGGATATTAGTGACCATGTTTTGAATGAGAAGAAAGAGCATCTGCAGGTGGTGGGGTTGCATACCAACCACAAACATAGGGAGAGGAAACACAGATCTTGCAGAAAGCAATGAGTGGTTCACATTGATGGGAGTCCAAAATGAGCTATATTCCAGGAAGAGGTTGAAGAGTAAGGTAATTATCATAATTAATTTGCTCTTTTTGCATAAATGATTAGGCCAGGCCTTCAAAAAGTATTTGTTTCGCTTTTCTCTCCACATGCTAGCTAACTAAAGATCTTCCTCAATGCCTAGAAATAATAATTTGGATGTCTTCTCAGGATTGCTCAATAATTCCATTACAGTCTTTGAGATTAAGAAACATAAATCCACTCGTATAAAGTAGTGAAACTTTATAGGCTTTTTAAAAAGGTACATGACATAAACAACAACGTGGCTCCCATAGCTATTGGAAATGGATTGCTAAGTGAAGAGAAAAAAATGGGCTAAATAAAGAACTGTTCATTCACTTTCTACTTTAAGAAACAAAGTTGTGAGTGTGTTAACACACCTAAGAGAATTAGAGTGACTGCCTCAGAATTCAAGTGAAGAGAGAAAAATAAAAAACAAAATTCTATGATTTATCATATATTTAAGAGCTGAACCAAATTCTTTTCCTAAGTTTAAGATTTACACAACATTTTTGGCATTTTTACTTTTATTTTTTTGGTTACAATATGGTCTATATATAAATTAGTCTGCAGTGGGCTTATTTTTTCTTCTTAAATGAAAGATGCTATTGAAGACCACTATTTCCTTCTATTAAGGCAAGCTACGCCAGTTTTGAAGAGAGATACCTGAGTACATTTACCATTTGTTAACTCTATGATGAAATTGCATATTAATATCTTTCATGTATGTATAGGACATTCATACCTAAGAGAAATCATTTTGGGTCTTGCCCATTCTTTTACATCAAAGTAATAGACAAGCTCTTTAGACCTCTTTTACTTTAGTTCCATCTCCATTGCTCTCCTACTTCAGGTCCCTTCCCTCTCTAACCTGGACCACAGCAAATGCTTTGCTATTCAACCATGCTCCATAATTTCCTGCTTCTGTGGCTGATGTCCCGATGATACTTTTGCCTAGAGCCCCTACCTTCAGCCATATGGCCTCCTGTCCACGTTCTGTTTTTCCAGCCTCCTCTCAAATACCACTGGTTCAAGTAGACCCTTCTGAATGCTTCTACCAATAAGCAGCTATGCTCCAGTGTCAGATATGAACCCTTCTTCATTTGACATCATTAAGAAATACACTTTTATAGCTCTTCTAATATCAGTTTCCAAGACTTCTCCTTTCTTATGGTAGTTTCTGTTTTAAAAGTGTATTTCTATTTTAGATAATACTAGGGATTTGCTCATATGGCTCATATATATTTACATTCTAGTTAACTTCCTCGTTTGTTTAGAATATCCCTGAAGGCAGGAGTAATGATAATGATTATAGAGGCTCACCATTTGCATTTTCTGTGTTATTCAAACATGTCTGCATCATGCAGTAAAATTATCTTTATTATGTAGCACTGTACTTAGGTCAAAGTAGATGTTCAAATAATTCTATTTGTTGGGATATCTATATTCTTTTTTTTAATTTTTGCTTTTTATTTTAGAGAGAGGGGTAGGGAGGAAGAAAAAGAAGGAGAAAAACATTGATGTGAGAGAGAAACATCAATTGGCTGCCCTCTGTATGTGTCCCCACAGGGTGGGGGGACCAAACCTGCAACTCAGGCGTGTGCCCTGATTGGAGATCAAACCAGTGACCTTCCAGTTTGTGGGATGCCCAACCAACTGAGCCACACTGGCCGGGGCAGAAAACCTATACTCTTATTGACATATTGGATATCATCTGTGTGTTATGTATTAATGGAACATCCTTTATGACCACTCTTTGTTTCTCTAAATGGTAACTAAAGAAGAAGACTCCATTTACACTTTAACTGAACATCTATTCAGTGCAAGACCATGTTCTTTGTGCTGCATGAAATTCTTGGAGGACTGAGACAGTGTCTTCAAGGATCTGACCATCAAATTGTAAGGATAAGGAAAAAGTACAGTGTAGAATAGATAATAAATAAAAATGGTAATTAGAAGCACACACAACATGTTGTGGGATTCAAAGTAAGGAGATCTCAGATAAGAATAGAAGTTAAAGATTTTATGGAATAGGTGACCTATAAGACACTAGGGTAGAAACTATGGTAGATATCCAGAATATCTACCTGGATATCCACGGTTCCCCTTTCTTCTTAGTCCAGAATCCTGAATTTTAGCTGAGCATATTGATGAATGGAATGGCAGACTACATTTCCCAGCTTCCTTAAAGCTAGGTACAGTCATATGACTAAGCACCAGCCAATGACATATCAGCAAAAATGTTCTGTGTGATTTCTATGAATGTTGTGTACAGTAGCTGGCCTGCAGGAAGGAGTCTCTTTTTATCCTTCTGCCTTTTGTCTGTCTTCTGGCCCCACTTACATATGGCTGGAGTTCCACAGACCATCTTGGGTCACAAGGTGATTTGAAATTGAAAAAAAACCTTGTGCTAGGCTGGCACAGTAGAAGGCTAGCAATTGGGGTTTCTGATGAAAACAAGGTGAACTTCCTATCTCCTATCTCCAGGTTTATTTTGTACGAGAATAAAATAAACTCCTCATTTATGTAGGCTCCTATTGGCAGGTATGTGCTGGTCTATTACTGAAACAAATCCTAATACTACCAGCCCTAGAGTTTCACTGAAGGGAGACAGAGAAGAAAGTTACTCTGGCTAATGAAGTTGCACTCTAGTGAACTACTTTACCATTTTAATTATATCCTCATTTTTATTATTTCTGTAAAGCCTTTGGTAATATTCCTTGTGGTCCTCTTTCTTTCCAACAACACTCCAGTATCAGGGGAGGTAGTTGGTGTGGACTCTTAAGTCAGACTACATGGTCAGGGTCCCAGCTTGGTCTCTCATGAGCTGTGTGACTGAGCAACTTTTTAACCACTCTCAGCTTCCTCATTTGTGAAGTGTAAACAGTGATAAAACCTAGTTCATAGGGGTTTCTTGAGTATTAATTAGTAAAGCACATAAGAGTGAATGTTAGAGAGAAACATGCTATCATGTTCAGAAATGACTTGTTGAGTGTCAGTTGGGTATTGAGCTCTATATGTCAACGTGATAGTATATCATGGGATTGTTTTTCCCCCACAAAAAGGAAAAACAGACTACCTCTCAATATCTTCAAGTTAAAGATAACTCAGTTTTAGGAAGACCTGAAAATGAGTAATGACAAAGTATGACAATATTAAGAATGTCTAATATTAATGAAATTTGTGCAAATGCCAAATTAAACTATGAGCTTTCAGAAATTTTTTTGCAGTATGAAAAAAATGACAAAGCAATTTCTACACAGCTTCTATTGCCTGTTCATCTGTTTATACTGAAAGATGCTTCCTCTATTGTCCACATGACAGCCCCCACCTCTTGAAACTATTGGAGGATATCACCAAACCATTAGAAAGTTGTGTTAGTTCTTTAGAAATTAAACATATTTCTTATAGAAATAATATTATACATGTAGCTTCTCTAACTCATGAGGTGCCTAAATATAGCAGTAATAATACTGTAGACTCCAACATTGTACTCCAAGCTCTCTCATAACAGGAAATTCATAACAGATTCTAACTTAGGGTGTCAAGAACCATGTCACAATTCTGTAACCCTTCCCAACACGCTCTCCTCAATCACTGGTGACAACTTCTGGGAACTGGTAAAGTTTCAGCCATCTGTGGCTTGGGTAAAGGACAATAAGTAGAGAGCAAGGAAAGAGTCCTTGGAAGTCCTTGATTTTGCATCAGCTACTAATTAACATTTCTTATAAGACCCTGAAAGCAATCCACAAATTTCCAGTTCTGCTACTTTGACATGTCCTTTCTGTCCATAGTTTGTCTCTTCTTCTGGGCCATTGCCATGAAAAACTAAAGTCATTCTCTAGTTTCCAGTCCTTTGAAGCAGTGATTTTCAAAATTTTTAAAACTGTGACCCACAGTAATAAAAGCATTTTATGTCATAACTAAATAAATACACACCTACATTTATACATAACTGAAACAAAAGTTTTATGAAAAACTCATTATATGATAATGCACATTGATAATTTTTATTTCATTCTCTTAAAAAAATGTTAGACACAGCTCACTAAATTGATTTCACATTTGCTTTACAGGTTGTAGTCCACTGTTTGAAGAACCGTTATTGAAAGGTTTAATTTTTTTAATATTGAATATCCTCATGACATTAAGATAGGCAAAGATTCCTTTTTCAAACATTTTTTATTTATTTATTTTTAGAGAGAGAAGGAGGAAAAAAGAGAAAGGAGGAAACATTGATATGTGAGAGATATATCAATCAGTTGCCTCTCACCCACAACTGGGGACCTGGCCAACAACCCAGGCATGTGCCCTGAGTGGGAATTGAACCCATGACCTTCAGGTTCACAGGCTGGCACTCAATTCACTGAGCCACACCAGCTGCGGCTTAAATTTTTTAATAATTAAAAACAAAAAAACAACTTGAAACTAACAAATTAGAGAAAATTCACAAAATTTCAAGTCCTCTCAAAAATTTCACCATACTGAACATTTAGTTTACTTTGGCTATTTAGGTATTGAAGCTCCTTCCTACGTTTGGAAAATTCCCCACCTCGTGATAACTTGGGCAGGCAGGATTCAACTCCTCCTACACAGTCTCCACTGTCCAAGCACGCTCTTTCTCCAGCCCATCTGTACCCCAGATGAGTACAGCTCTTCCAGACCCTCGGCCTGGAAGAAGAATTCATCTGGCAGCATAGATCACTACTGGCTAAAATCACCACAGTGCAGCAGTCAGTGCGCAGTTTTGCGCCAAGTGGGCCGAGGTGCCAGACGCAGCACCCGATAGCAGTGTCTGCATCCACATGGTGTTTGGTGGTGCAGTTTAGTCTCAGTCATTGCACCCAGCCTCCTTGGATTCTTGGCTTGCCTGCTTGTTCTCCAGCCTTTCTGGCAATTCCCTTTTTGTTTCAATCTGCATAGTGTAAACTAGTTTCTCTTGTTTGCAGTCAGTTGCAATCAATTTCCCTATGGTGTTTAATTAAGCATTAGGGATTTTATCTCTGCTTTATGCAAAAGAAGATGATCTTGGCAATTTCTTGCAAAAAATGCATTAGAATTCCAGTGAAGAGAAAGATGGGGAACTCTGAGAGATGAAAGTTTGGTTGGGAGGTGGAGAACATGGCTTGCTCACAAGACAGTAAGTAGAGGAAGAACCTATCTTGGAGTTTTTCCACTTTCCTTTGCCAATGAACTTCCTCATTATTTCCCTCTGGCAGTCTAAAACTCCGGGGTCGGGGTGGGGCTCCCAAAACCAAGATTCTGTGGGGAGAAGAGGGAGGCAGTCATCAGCAACGAAAAGGAAGGGAGCTCAGGCTGCAGCATTGGGAAATAAAAGGCAAGCCATTATTGTTACTCCCTCACATAGCCTCGTTAACAAAAGAATCTCCAGCCTAAGAAAAAGTCTTATGATAGTGTGTTTGAACCAAATGATGACAAGCCAGGAAGCAAAATCTCAATGGACTGAGAAAATTCTCTGGAGAATGGCATTTTTGCAGTTTATTTTATACATTAGAATCAAAGGAACAGATGTAAGGAGGGTTACATTAAACCTATTGGTAATAAATTAGGCGGGTGAGACAAAGCAAAGCTAGGAGAAATCTCTGGGATTGGATAAAAAGTAAAATGGAGAGATCATACTTCTTTTACATCAGTGGGCAGAGGATCCTTAATAGTTAACATTCACAGCACTCAGAGAAAACAAGGTAACCTTGAAGGGTTCTGTGCTCTGGCGTGATGGATGTGCCCTTCAAATGTATGTCATCTTAGATGCAAAAAGACAATAGATGGGCTTAAGTAAAGTAAAGATTGACCTTTGTCAAGGAAGCTACAGGTCTAGGACCTGAGTATCCACCATGACTCACTTTTAATTATGAAGTTTTATGTCCAGACCTTCCTCTGTGGTCACTTTTTGGTCTCTGAGTTTGCAAGGACTGCCCTGCAGGCCTCCCCTGACCTTGTCATGTTTAGATGTGGCCCCTTTTTTGTTGACACCTTTCACATGCAAGAAACCAGTCCTGGATATAGCTGAGTAGAGGACATTAAATTGTACATTTTAAACATGCACTGTTATAGCCCTGGCTGGCGTAGCTCAGTGGATTGAGTTCAGGCTGCGAACCAAAGCATTGCAAATTCGATTCCCTGTCAGGGCAAATGCCTGGGTTGCGGGCCAAGTCCCCAGTGGGGGCCACATGAGAGGCAATCACACATTAATGTTTCTCTCTCTCTCTTTCCCCCACCCTTCCCCTCTCTAAAAATAAATAAATAAACATGCACTGTTATTATATATTATATTAATTATATTATTCCTTGATAAAGTTATTTAAAAGTAAGATATTCACAAAAACCCACTTAGTCACATAAAGAACACTTAAATTTGACTAATAATAATCTCTTATTATTAGACACTAGAGAGTGAATGAACATGCGTACACACATGCGTACATATATACATGAGCTAATTCTGAGTTATTTACCTTATTGTTGTTGTAGAAGAACAAACTTTCCTCTACACTCACGTTCTTCTTACTGGTCTAATAATTAGATAGGCATGAGACAGATTAGCATGAGAAAATAACCAAATTTAGTAGATACATATGTATGGGAACCCCACACACATGAGAGAGTCAGAGTCCCCACATGCAGGAGAGGTTCGCAGACAGAAAGGAGGCATGAGCATATAAGACATCCTGCCCGAGCTAGGGACAAGGTGAGGTGCCTTGGGGGCTTCAGAGTGTCATTGCATGATGATAAGAAGAGCAGACTTCAGTAAATAGAAGTGCACCCTGCCCTATAGGTAAGTTAAAAGAAATTCTCTCTGATAATCTCTTATAGAAAAGGCCTCTAATTTAAATTCTTCTAGTTGGTTCAGGGAGGGAAGAGTGAGGCAGAAGATTTTCTTGAGCCAGTGAATAAAGTTAGCTTTAGCTTAAAACTATCAGCATATCTCAGAGGCACATCTTGGGGTGACTCATTCTAGACCCCCACATTGTGAAGTTCAAGCAAAAAGAGCCCATATACTACTATGAATGCCTCAGTAGTAGATGTTTCTTTATATGCTGTTGTTTAATCTCTATTTTTCATCCAGTGAGCAATCATGCTTTTTTATTTCAAAACCAAGCCTGCACAGAAGCCAAACGGTTCATGAGGGCACAGTGGAAGATAATCTAAAAGCAGAAGAGGAGCTGCTGAAGCCAGTGGTATATAGTAAATGAGTGGCTTAGCATTAGCCTGGGTCTTTAAATAAATCATAATTCCTAGCAATAAATCTAAAGAAGTAGGTTATATGTTCTAATTCTTTTATCCTATCTTCTGTAACCCTCAAATTCATTTTCAGATAATTAAGAGGCTTTAAGGGAAAAAAAAAATCCTCATTAGGATTTGTCAGTCCCTTTCTCATTCCAGCTCCATAATGAATCTCCAGTAACTTATAGGTTTACTCTTCCTTTCTCCTAGTGCACTGTGAGGAAACATAGCAAACTTTGTGCCTAGTTCAAACTTTTGTTGAGCAATTTGGAAAGTTCCCATTTTGCTAAATGAGGTAACTGCCTCCTCCTGAAACCAGAAAAGTTTGTGTTTGTGCTGCCTGTCACTACCAGAACCAGTAGTAAATAGAGACAAGGATTGATTCTTTATGGGAGTTTTATTCAGATGCCAGCGATCTGAGAAGATGGTGGGTTATGTACCCTCAAAAACCTTCTTAACATTTCATCTCAAGCTGCTATTTTCATAAGGAGAAGAAAGTAGGTAAAGGGTTTGAAGGTGGGGGGATGGTTAATTGGATAAGAGTCACAGCCAGAGACGATTTTCCTAGTACTTTGTTATCTGTTGACCAACAATTCTTTATCTGCATTCCCTCCCTGAAACCCAATGTCTCAGATACCATCTCCATTGCTTGCAGACCCCCTGGGGCACAAATGTTGAATAATACTTATCAACCTCCTGGAGTCACATTAGTCATGCATTCCAGTTTCTGGAATAACGCTTTCCACAAGCATTAATCACTTAGCCTATCAGCTATAGTTAAAGCTCACATCTTTAACTCTTGAGTTCCCCTATCACTCCCACATCTTCTCTTGCCCTGCCATCTACACTTGACTCTGTGCTGACCTTCCTGTTTTATATTCAAAGGTGAAATGAAAGGATTCTCAGCCCACATGCAAGAGAAATGTCACTGCTGGAGTTGAGGCTTTATAGATTGAAACTGCAGTTCCCAGCAGCTCAGTGTTGCCCTGCTCCTGCAGTTGGGTCTGCACCTTCCCTGCCTCTAGTGACAACAATGCCAAATTGATTGTTTTATACATATTCCAGTATTTGTCTGATTGCCTCTGGAAGGTACAAGGGCAAGCCTGAGGCATTGATACCAATAGAATAAGATAAAGAACAAACAAACAAATAAAATCCCTAAAATATTAAAGAAATTCTCAATAGTTTAGCAAATTATCTTTCTGTGAGTTAACTTTTGGTGAATTTGTCACTCATCAAATTGATTCTTGGCACACTGGTGATGTCAGGATCAATCAAGCATGCAAATCAGTGGGGCTGGCCAGCTGCAAAAGTTGAAAGACGGGGATAAGCCAGCCTGCACTCTTCTAGTAGGGAAACACAAAAGCAGGTCCCGGCAGTGATACTTCTCTCCCATGTGGCCTGAGAGCCTTTCAAGTATCAGGTAACATTACTCATTCATCTTCTAGTAGGTGATTTTTGCTAAAAAGGGGCAGGCTGGGTCCCTTGATGTTCTGCTGACCAAACAGAGCTGAGAAGTACCCTTGAGGTAGGTGGGCCTAAAACCCTCCCACTCTACGTGATTCTGCAACTGACCATTGAGGTGATGTGAGTACATGGTTATTGTGCCATATAACCCAATCTTTTACTGGTGGTACTCAGGCTGGTGAAGACAGAGTTGCAACACGGCAGCATCCTATGGGCTAATAATTGGAGGAAATGGTGGAAGCCAGGGTTCAAATCTTAAAAGAAGGGAAAAGAACCCTCAGACATTTTCCTGAGGTATTATCTTGGTCCCGGAGCATCAGTCAAGGAAACTGTCTTTTATTGGAAGGTCCAAGAAGAATGATTTTGGAGAGGTGATAGCTATAGCTTACTTACACTTACCAAGGCTGCCTAATATGAATGGGCTTGGATCTAGGCTTTATTGGCTACAGTTTTCCATCTGATTTACTTACCTTGAATCCTTTTATTTGTATGCAGCTTCCCTGAATTTGGACTTGTTATTGGAATAGCCACGATGACAGTGAGTGAGAGGGATAAAGCTGTTATACTGAAGAATATGCTCTAATTCGATGCCTGATGAGAACTAAAGTATGCCAATTTTGTCCCAAAGAAATGAGTGCTATGCTAGGTGATGCAGCACTCAGGGACCCTCAGCTTACAGTTTTCTCTGCATTGGCTATTGGCGTGAGAGTGGGTACTGAATAGAACTATATAAGCACCTGGAATTTTTTAAAAGGGCCCACCAAAAGAACAGGAATTAGAATTCTTTAGTCTTACATCATGTGATCTTGGAAGCCAGAGGATGTGAAGACTGAGTGTGGAGATTTGAGAGTGATTCATATAAAGGGGTTGAACTGGGCAATTTTGGCTAATAGGAGTGTGAAGACCAATATGCAGGTCCACTGAGGCCAGACCCCAGGGTGCTTGGGCATCAAAAGCAGGTACAGAAATCTCTTTGGCTCATCTGGTAGATAAGTATATTCTTTATACCGTGGATCGTTTGTCAGGTGAGCATCACCAGCTGACCCTGAAGCCCAGATTCTGTGTGTTTAATACTGCTGGTGATCCACTAAGCCAAGGCACAGGTAGGGTGTGAGACATGAGCTTCTCCAGTGAGAAACAACTTAATTAATTAGCATTCCCTTTAGAGCAGCAGTCCCCAACCTTTTTGTCACCAGGACTCATTTCACGAAAGAGGATTTTCCCACTGTCCAGGGTGGGATCGCGGGGAGACAGGAGGCGCAGCTCAGGTGGTAAAGGGGGCTGCGTCCTCAGACAGAAAGGAGAGAGGTGGGGGACACCTGCTTCAGAGCCTAGTTAAGGACAGTCCTGAGGTGCATAGAGTACCCCTTTGCTTAGGCTTTGATCAATTATCGATTATATGGGCAGTCAGATCTAACTGCTTCTTCCCTACCCTTGGTAAGTCCTCTAGCCCACAGTTCTTCCAGCATGTTATTGCTCAAAGTTATGTCCCTTCTACTCCGATCTTGAAAGAAGGATATCGCATACCATGTCTTCTGGTTCTCAGTTTGTTGGAACAGAGCCACAGAATCTGGCATTAATCCTGGAAACCCGTAGTTGTGATGGAGTAGCAGGTTTTCTCCATTTGTTTTAGGTCTCTTTTGGTGGCAAAAGGATGTATTTTCAAATTTGTAGTCCTAGTAGTGAAATTTCCACACTGAAAATGGTCCATATTAGGCCTTCTAGAATCTCTCCCTGGGTTCAAAAGCCAATTTTAAAGAGTTGACAAGTTTTTCCTGTTGGCATGTATCAGAAATTCCTTTCCTGTAAACTTTTGGTTTTCATTTGATATTATATTATGCAGTTCATGTATATCATTAATTAGATAAGCCAGAATTGTATGTGCCTCCTATCAGAGCACACGTTCATGTAATAATTTGGAGAACAATATCTTTTTGAAGTTTACCGTCTGCATTTTGAGGCAACTTTGCTCCCATATTTCTCATCTCTGAAAAGATCTGTTAATTTAGTTTAGGTTTTGCTTTAAATATGTTTTTCTAATTTACTATATAACACAGGCTGAAATTTAGAACTGCACAATCATAAAACAGATGTGGATTTTGAATTATACGGTTTCATATAAAATAAAAGAAAACGTACATTTAACAGGCATGAAACACTTCAATAATGGCATTAAAACAGAACCAAAAGCTTTACAAAATATAACACAAATTAATGTGTGCATATCTGTGGGAACATTATATATAGTCCTTTGTATGTCCAATGTGGTGAAAGTACTCTTATTAGATAGAGGCTTCTTTTGCATTTCCCAAATACTCTCATATGGGGAAGATAGGCATGCCAATGAGCCAATGATACAACTGCTATGGATGGGAAATGACAATATCCAGAAATATCACAATTATATTTACCTTGTCACTCAGCAATTCCATTTCTAGGAAGTTATCCTAAAGTTACACTGGCAAGTGTATATGCCATGTACACAAACTCACTAACTGTAATACTATTTGTAATGGCAAAAGGTTGAAAACAAGCCCATCAGTAGACATGAGTTAAGTTATATCACACAATGAAATATATGCGACCTCTAAGAAATGAGGATCTTTGCATAATGATAGATCGTGACCACTAGGATATATTAGGTGCAAAAAGCAAGGTGCAGATCAGTGTACACAGCAAGCCACATTTTATCACCAATAGTGATGACTAGTGATCAGTAGTGAAATTAGTTGTCTAATGCACAACAAGCAGATATTATGTTTATCTTGTCTGATATAACCTAAAGTAGGTAAAGTATATAAAGTATTCTTACCAAAAACATTTAGCCTGAGTCTCACCAGTCTTCAGGTCTAACTACCATTTTAGATGAAATACAGGGGGGAAATGAACATGTTCATGGTGTTATAGAGCAGAATTCAGCCAAGTAAATCTGAAGATCTCATTGGCTTTATTAAGCAGTTCAAGCAGTTCACGAACGGGGCAGCAACCTAGCTAACAACTAGAAGGGTGCTTAGGTGAATTGTACAAAATGAAAAGTTTCTGTGGAAAGAAAGAATGTGGAACTAAGAAATTAAAAGAGTGCAGTATCTCAGGCAAGAACAGCTCCCATTAGGGGAAGGAAGAGAGTCATATCAGGCAGATTACTTTACTAGTGTTGATCAGAAAATTCCAGATTGGTTAGCTTAAAATTCCACTCCTGGGAGAGACTGTAACTGCAATTAGGCTAGTTATTAAATTTTGATTTGGTGAAATAGCTGAAAAAAGTGACTCCATTTTTGCCTGCTGTTTCTTTTTCAGCAAAGGAGAACATAGGGGAGCAATCAGACCAGTGCAGAAGGTGGGACATTCTACAAGACTGCTGGCCTGTGATCTTTAACAAGGAAATGTCTTGGGAAAAGATAAAGAGGTTGTAATAAAGATTAGTCTATATTAAAAGGTAACTTGAACTTTGGAGGTTGAATTGATTCTGGTTTTAGACCAGCCAACTCCATAAGACATTTTGGGAGGAATTAAATATGGACTAAGTATTTGATGGTGTTAAAGAATTATTGTTAATCCTACCAGATGCTATCATGATATGGTGATTAGGTAGGAAAATGTCCTTTTTTCAGATATATGCAAAGATATTTAAGATAGAAATGCCGTATCATCTGTAATTAAAATACTTCAGGAAAAAAATAGTTGAAACAAATTGGGCAGAATGTTAGTCATGAAATCTAGGTGATGAGTGGAGGGTGTCCACCACTTTTATTATTTATAACTTCATGTATGTCTGAAACTTTTCAGTTAATGAAAACTAAACAACAAAACTGAAACAAAGAAATACAAATGGTCTTGACCTTCCTGGGGTCCCCTTTCCCCTCCTGATGACTTGTGTGGGGGGAAAGCTAAAGCAGCTGCCTTAACTCTGTAAGAGGAAGTCACAGGTTTCAAGTCACAGGTTGATGTTAGCAGAGTCAGGTCAGCCCTGCACCTACCAGCACTGGACTATCTGCCCACCAAGAGAGACATAATTATCATAATAAAGCCATTGGGAAAAAAAATTTAAGTGTTATAAATTTGCACAATGTGTCAAGAAATGAGATATACACTCTGAACCTCAGAAGCCCCACTCTCACCTCTCAAACCTTTGAAACTAAATGTTAGAACTCATGGGACACACACAAGGAGGGGCCCATGGAACAATTCACTGTGATATTCAAAATAGTGTTAATGCCTAATACAATTTGCCAGTTTCTTTGATTTATGTCACTGATGATCAAATGGCCTATTTCCATGTAGGTGGCTTATAAAATAGAAATGAAGCTGTCCTGGAAACTCAGAGTCAGTGATAAAACTTTACATAAACATCTTTTCCAAATAGTACATTTCACCAACACCAGGGAAGGGAAACTTTCATAAACAGAAGTATCTGGAGATAAGAAAACCGTTTGTAAAACCATGAATAAAACATAGGTGTAAAATGTCTTCTTGTCAGGATCCTGTTTGTCATAAATTTCTGGACATAGTTTGTCATCTGTGGCAAAAAATGATAGTTAAATATTTAATTTGTTTGAGAATTATTCCCAAGACTATTATTATAGGTTCACATTTGGTGCTATAAAATTTTTATATTTCAAAAAGTGTTTGATGTGTATAAGACATGTAGTAATGTTAATGCCTCCCAGCCCTCTAACAGCAGCCTTCATCTTTAATGTTGAGTTTGCTTCATGAGTCCTTGTGAGGAATGATCTTCCGGGCAATGATTGTTCGTTAATACAAACAGATTATAGGAAGAGTAAGCTTCCCATCAAAAACCAAGCTATAATCAGAGACTAAAATAGTGATTAAAACGTGAACATGACTCTGTTCCTGGATGGAACTGGAAAGTAGATGTGCCTTATATTCAGCACCTGACCCTCATGTTTAGAGCTATCCACTCCCTCACATATCGACCCACCACTATCCTCTTCCCCACGTGCCCGCTGCCATCCGGGTACTCAGAGCTTCTTGGTCCATTGCATACACCTGTCATCATGTTTTGGTACCAACATAGTATCATTTGGGTCCTTTCTCAACCAAACTTCCTTCTCACCAAAATTTCTCATAATCCAGAATGTGGCTGCCTTAGAGTTTTATCAGAATTCTTCTAGACACAAGTAGTGTGTTTGTGCAAAGTCAGAATTCTCAAGTCACAATGGTAAAACCCTGTGAGCACAAGATGAGTCAGCATCCATCACATGATGCTATTTGCTCAGTCTCACTTTGATCTGCCAACTAAACAATTCATCCTCAACAGAACTTGGGGTGCAGAGGGGATTGGGAGTCTGTTAGAAAACTCTAACTGCAAATGGAAAAAGTGTAGATGAGAACATATTTAGATAAAAAAAATTAAAAATTTCTTTTTGCATTGTCACAATATTTATTCTCAAATAGTATTAAAGAAAAACATAAAATTTCTATATTTTCTAAAGGGGAAACTAAGAAATATTCCATTGTCCCTGATCAAACATAATGTTAACAAATGTCTAGACTACTTGCATGTCTGTACTTCTCTTTGCTTTAAATGATAAATTTACTTACTTGCAATAGCTTAGTCTTTCCCCCATTTAGCAGTAATTAAAACTGTAATTAATAATTGTATCTATTTACTCAGCTGTCTTTGGCACAATTTGAAAATAAAACAAAATTTCTGGAAAAAATAAAAAGAGTCACATGGATTGATAGGAATGCACAAAATCCCAAGATTTTCATTGCTTCCTTCTTTCATTGTAAGATTTCAGGCACAAAATTGGTATTGGTCAAATAAATTTTGGCAAAATAAGCTTGTAGCTCTCCCAATAAGTCAAATTGTCTCACATTTATGGTGTCAAATGTATTCTCACCTCACATCAGTAGTTGCTGAAAATTTAGTTCCACACCTTGAGGCGGTGTTAGCAAGTCCATGATAAGAAAAGTAAGTGCAACACAATGTGTTTTTCATGCAGTTTATTTTATTTTATTTTATTTAAAGATTTTATTTATTTGCTTTTAGAGAGAGGGGAAGGGAAGGAGAAAGAGAGGGAGAGAAACATCAGTATGTGAGAAATACACCAATCAGTTGCATCTCGCACTCCCCCAACCAGAGACCCGGCCTGCAACCCAGGCATGTGCCCTGACTAGGTTTTGAACCAGTGACCTTTTGGTTCAAAGGCTGGTGCTCAATGCACTGAGCCACACCAGCCAGGGTGAAGTAATTTTATTTATTTTTAAATATCTTCCTTTATTATAATGGTATTCCCTTTCTTCTTTTTAATGTTGAAATACATCCTCCCTTTATGAAACAATGGTGACAGTAGGTAGTAATTGTTTTAATGTTTGCATAATGTTTCTAATTTAACAAAATTAAAAGATGGAAATCTTGTTTCTTTACTCATTTTATGCCACCAAAGGAGGACAGATTTTTATTCTATTGGAAAGCTAAAAGTCTGAGACCAGCTGTTCCATAGTCTGTTCTCTGTTTCATATGTATTCTAGGAGAGGATTGAATCAGACTGTTGGTGGTGAAAATAGCATCACGTGTTAGATGGATGGGGTCAAACCAGACCTTGAAGTTTCAGCAACCTTAGTACTTGAGATCTGGTTAGGAAAGAATTCAGAACCAAGACTCAAATGACAGAGAAAGTTTATTTAGAAAGCCACAGAGGTAGAAGAAGTGAGCCATAGAAGAAATGGATTCAGGAATCCAGTTACAAAGGCAAAAGAAGGGTCCCTGGAGCTCAGGAGAGAAGTAAAGGTAACACTGGGGGTGGGGGAAGAGGAACGGGGAGGCTCAGGCGTGCTCCCCGGGAGGGAGAGGCACTAGGTCCTCCATCCTAAGGGCTTTTAAGAACGGGGATTTCAGGGGCCGTCCTAGCGGGAGGATATCGATAGAAGATGCATCAGTTTTACAGGTGTGTCATTTCAGGGTTTTGGTCTCCACAGATTGGTCAGCAGTAGGGGAGGGGGCCATTAGTCAATACAGCTGGTCCTGAGGTCAACAGGGCTTCATGTGTCTGGTTTTGCTGCTTTTCTTGGTCTGGAGCTGAAGCACAACTGAGGCTTAGGTGTTATTTGATGTGGGTCAGAACCTCTTTGTCATGGGACTTAATGCTTAAGGGCTATTATCTTGCTTCCATGTTCATTCAGGGCATGTCACTAGTCTATGATATGCCCTGATCATATGACTAGTGATATGCCAGGGGAGGAAAGGTCAGAGGAGGGCCCAAACCCCGGGACCAGCAATATGCTAGAGGAGGAAAGGTGACCCTGAGGGTGAGGTCCTTGTTTTCTGCATTGCTAGGCCCCCAGGGGCTTTCCACCCTGGTGTCTTTCTGTATCTTGTCAATCATCCTTGCTCTGCTCCTGTCTAACTGCCTACCACAAGACTAGAGCTAGGAGTAAAATGGAGAGAATTTCAAAGATGCTTTTCAAGTTATAAACTGGTTTTCTCAGTTGTGAAATATTTGATACTGATACTTTTATTTTAACTGAAAAGATGTTTCTGAATTGAAAAGACCAGAGCCCCTGAGTAAATTTAGAAAGTGTTTTCTTCATCTGCACAAAAGGATTTTCAGAGCCTGTCTTACTTCTGTACTCTTCACTGTGACTACAAGTAATCATTTCAGACATCTGTCTTCAGAGTTATCAGTTTTTTCTTTAATAGAAAAACTGAGGTTAGCTAGAACCAGTTGCAAAACATAGAAAAGCAATTCCTCATCACTTCAATGTGTACAATTAATTTTTTATGCTCACTTCTTAAAAACAGAGAGCTGAGATGAGTGTCTGCAAGGAAAATAAAATATGTAATTAAATGCCCTTCAGTTTTTTTTATCTTCAGTAAAATTTCATCATTGCATAAAATTTTATTGTTATTCTTTGCAATTACCTCTTCCCTCTCCACTTCCTTCTTATTTAGAATCGTTAGTTTGAAATGTGAGAATTTTTTAAATGACCAAACTGTTAAAAAAATTATTTTTAAGGACACAGAATAGTCAGTATTGTATACTTTTTAAAAAAAATATGGATGTAGAGATGGACTTAAGCTCCCACATTAATCAATTATTTTGGGGAATTTTGTGAAAAGCACTGTTTGGGCACTCTAAGCATTCAGTTGCAATATAAATGCCCATAACAACCTATTAATATATGTTTTCAGAAATACTTTTTGTAGCACAAGCCAATTTTATGGTATTTTATGGACAAAAAATTCAAGAATTCAAATATTCTTTGCCTGCCCAATTCATCTCCCTCCCTCTCTCCGCAGTTTTGTTTGTCCCCCTCTCCTCCCCAGACTCTAGTTTTAATTCCCTTAATTCTCTATTCAATAAATTAAACGAACAACCCCGACCCAATTCCAGCCACCTGGTTCTCTTGGACCCTTTGCCAGGTCCTCCGGCTTCCCCACCAGAGGCCCTTCTGAGCCTGAAGGAAGGACGAGCCTCGGAAGGAGGAGCCGGAGAGGGGGAGCCCAGGCGTTCAGTTCAGCTGCGGAGCAGTGGGAGCTCGGGGTGGCCGGAACCAGGAGGCGGGAGGTAGGCGGAGGACAACCCCACCACAGTTGAGAGGAGAGATAAATCAGCCCCGAGGTCACTGGGAGGGGAGCTGCAGCCGGATAGGAGGCTACTCCTTCCAGTGGGCGGGCGGCGGTCACCTGGGAGTAGGTCACCCGCACAGGGTGCGTCGGAGAGGGGAGCCTGGGGCGCAGCGAGCGTGTCTCTCCGGCGCTGGCATCCCTCTGGCCTTGGGGGCGACAGCCGGCGGCGGTGTGGCCCCGAAACCCACCACGAATTCCCGTGAGTTAAGGCATTTGAAGGTTCTGGTTTCTCAGCCGTTGCCACTCCAATTTCTGCTGGTTCCAATTCAGCCTCCAAGTCGCAGCCGCTGCAAAAACTACGCTGACCCTGGACTGACTTTTCCTGAGGCGGTGGGTCTCTCGTTGGGCCACCGAGGCGCCGGGAACTGAGTCAACCTGCCCGGACTGGGCCGGACAGTGCAGCGGGACGGCCGTCGGGCGAAGACCCTGCGCCACGGCCCCTGGAGGCTGCCAGCGTTGATTTCGCCGGAATCCTGCTCTCTCTTCTCAGCCACCAGGTGTCTCAAGTCTTATTCCTGGCATCCTCTCCTTTGTTGCAAACTTCTCTTTGAAAACTCCTAATTCTGTTTCACAGGTTCCCCCCCACCCCCACTATCCCAACTCCACCCCCAAAGGCTTGTATAAACTGCAGGTGCCAGTCCTGAGCCCTGAGAACCGGCCTGGAAGAGGACACTCACTCGGCAGGCTGCGATCAGAGGGGCATTCTGGCCCCGTGGCCCCCATGCTGCTGTTTTGGATATCAGGTCTAGGGGCCGGAATAGTCTTACTGCACTTCATGCAGAAACTCCTGTTCCCTTACTTCTGGAACGACTTCTGGTACCTGCTGAAGGTGGTTTGCTGTGGAATTCGGCTGCAGCTGTACAGTCGAAAAGGGCAGCTGGTCACTGTCCTGGATAAATTTCTGAGCCAAGCCAAGAAGCAGCCCCAGAAACCTTTCATCATCTACGAAGGGGACATCTACACCTATGAGGATGTGGACAAAAGGAGCAGCAAAGTGGCCTATGTCTTCCTGAACCATTCCACGCTGAAAAGGGGGGACACTGTGGCTCTGCTGATGAGCAATGAGCCCGACTTTGTCCACGTGTGGTTCGGCCTAGCCAAGCTGGGCTGTGTGGTGGCCTTTCTCAACTCCAACATTCGCTCCAACTCCCTCCTGCATTGCATCCGCAGCTGTGAGCCTAGGGTCCTCGTGGTGGGCACAGGTAGAGTATGGGGTGTCCTCTGCTGCAGAACATCAGCCCTGACTGTTCTCCAGCCCCGCCGTTTTTGGTTTTTTGTTTGTGTTTTGTTTTTGTTTTTCTGTTAGAACAATGCACATCTAATACTTCAGGTGTGTGATGAAATTTGCATGCTACAAAATAATTTTACAATTCTACTGCTGGCGGTTTAATACCCCCTTCCCACTTTGATCATTTACTCTGTTGTGGATTTGTAAATATCAAGACAGTTTCAGAAAACATGAAATTCCTGCTTCTAGCTATTTGGGGAGGAGGACAATTGTACTGCTATTTATTATCGCTTCATTGAATGCAATAACACACAGACTTAGAACTCCATCAGTTCTAGATTTTATCAGATCTGACAAAATTAATTGATGAGTAGGAAAGTTATCTTGATTTCATTGTAGAATACCACCTACCTGACTCTAATAGTAACACTATCAAAGTCGACTACATTCTCACAACAGACATGTTTTATCAGAAGTATCTGAATTCCTGTCTTCGTATCTATTCTTACTTTGCACTGCTCGCAAGTCAGGATTTGCCTGGCCAGGCTGCGCGCCCACCTTGCAGCCAGTGGCGTTTTTTGGTAGATTCTAGGCCTCTTTCTCACTCTTCCCTGCCCACTTCTGTACATCATTACTTTATTTCTTTTTCTTCTTCTCTTTTTAGACAAATGGCAAGCACAGTTTTTATTGTTTTGTTTTGTTTTAATGGAATTTATTGAGGTGACATTGGTTAATAAAATCGTATAGGTTTCCAGTATACAATTCTATAATACATCATCTGTATATTGTCTTGTGTGTTCACCACCCAAAGTCAAGTCTCCTTCCATCACCATTTATCCCCCTTTAGCCTCTTCTACCTCCCTTCCCCTCTGGTAGTTACCGTACTGTTTTCTGTGTCTATGAGGATTGTTTTATTTATTTATTTATTTTGCTAAATCCCTTCATCTTTTTCACCCAACCCTGCAAAACCCTCCCCTCTGACAGTTTGTTCTCTATCTATGAGTTTGTTTCTATTTTGTTTGTTAGTTATAGTGTTCATTAGATTAAACATATGAGTGAAATGTTAGGTACTTGTCTTTTCTCTGACTGGCTGATTTCACTGAGTATAATGCTCTCCAGGTCCATCCATGCTGTCACAAAGGGAAAAATTTCCTTCTTTTTTATGACTGAGTATTCCATTGTGTAAATATACCACACACAGCTTTCTTTCATTCGGTAAGTTTTAACCTTATTTTCCCTCCCCTTGAAGTTAGGCTTTGGATACACATGTGGAGCCTGAGCTGAGAACAAACGTCTTTGGTTTAGTGCCAAATTATTAACAAAGAACCTAGGAAGATGGGTTGCATTACAAAGTATTGTAAACTAGAAATGTGAAAAAAAAATGATGCTTATTCTCTGAACTGTGGCAATAAGAAGGATAAATAAGTCACAATTTTAATAACATGGTGAAACAATGTTTACCATTTGTGCAGATTGCGGTTTCTAGAGCAAATCTTAACCTCAAATGGTGTTACAAAGTGATAAGCCATGGATTCCCTTTAGAAAAGCAAACTAAGAGGGCCACAGTGTCCTTGAAAATTCAGTTTTTGGAGCCAGGATGTTAAGGCCAAGCGGAGAAACAGCCAGTCTCCTGAGGGCCTCTTAACATGAACAGGCCTGGTTACTCTCAAAATACATGCAAACTTTGCTGTTGACTGAGTTGTTGCTTAATTGGGACCAATTAACTTTACAGTTGTACTTGTGCCTGCTTTTCCTTTGATTGCAGTAACTAATTTCATTATTTCCTTGTTTTCGTTTTGAATACTAACAGTCATTTTTTTACATATAAAAGCCACTTTGGGATGCCAGAGTTTGTTTGTTTTTTAAATCTTCACCTGGGGATATGTTTGTTGACTTGAGAGAGGGAGAGGGAGAGAGAGAGGAGAAAGGAGAGAGAGAGAGGAGAGAAACATCAATGTGAGAAAGAAACATGGATTGGTTGCCTCCTGTGTGCACCCCAGCTGGAGATGGCACCCACAATGTAGGCATGTGCCCTGACTGGTTATCAGACCCACAACCCTTTCAGTTTATAGGATGACGCTCCCACCAACTGAGCCGGTGCCCCGGGGCAGATGCTGGAGTTTTAAGCCAGAACCATTTAGTCGCTCTGCTTAGTAAGTAGGTAGCTGGAGAAATCAACCTTAAATCTTACTAGTGTTTCTTTTTTAGCATACCTCCAAAATATATAAATTGCATATGTTTTTAAAAGATGGGACAATTCTATTTTGATTAATTATTAGATTTTTTTGTAAGACATAGCTTACATAACTTTTCTGTATTTGAAGCTCTTACCGTGAAATACTGTGTTCTTGGCATTTTGAGTCTAATCAGTGAACAATATATGCATATAGTTTTTAGAATAAAATTCAGAGGTATTAGATTCTCATTGGATACTTCTGAGAGAGATAAAGTTAAATCATTATGTCCCCAGGGGAAGTAAGTATATGGAGATTGAAAGACCAGTCAAGTGATTTAGACAGAAATTTATCAGACAGACTTGGGTTTCATTTATGGTCTGCCATTTCTTAGCTGTGCGATAGAAGATCAGATCAGCTAGACGCCCTGGGCTCACTTTGCTTAGTTGTAAGATGGTGAATAATATCATCTACTTCACAGTGTAATTCTGAAAATTAAATGACATAGCTTTTGGAAAGTGGCTAGCTGAGTGTCTGGTATGTACTGACTAGATCCTGAGTGAATTAAAATAATTGCTATTATTATTACAAAGTCACCTGAGGCTTTTGATTAGCATCTTAGTAGGATTTTGCTGCTACAACCTTATTTGGTGTTAGCTATGAGAAAAAATAGCAAAATTTTATTTTTCGGAAGTATTATAGAACCAATTTCAAAAAGGTTTTGCAGAAAGGCCAGACAATGTCCATTCATGGTGACAGGTGAACTTTCAGTCATGGGAGGTGTCTAATGATTTCTTTCTCCAGGAGCAAGCCAAAGGAAAAGCTAAGCCACGGGGCAAATGTTATTTTTACTGTCACTGTTCTTAACAAAAATATCAGCAGTTGGCATTTACTCAAGGCTGATTGTGTAAAAGACACTCCCAGTGATTCTGAGAGGCAGATGCAGAGCTCCGTTTTGGAGACTGAAAGGGAAAGAAATTCACCTAGGTGTCTAAGATGACACAACTCAGTAGGTTCCAGAGCAAAGACTCTGGTCTCTGATGTCAGACCCTGCTGTGCTGTACAGCCCAGTTGTTTCTGGGGCTGTCAGTCCCCTTAGGATATAACTATGAAAAGTACATGCCTTCCAGTTATGCAAAGATAGCAAAGTACAAGTTGCAAATATTAAGACATCAGGTTCTTAAAACACAAATAACTAGAAAAATTAAAATGGTTATAACATTAGTATTCCTTTCTCTCATGATGCTTGCAAAGAAATTTTATATCTGTATAATCTGGTGCAGAAGATGTGTCAGGTAGTGTTTTAAATTTCCCTGGGCAACTTCAGTGTTTATTGAAAATTAAATATGCCTAGATTAAACTTATTCCTTTCCCCCCACTTTTCAACTCTGATTATTGTTGTCTTCTGTCAAGGTTGTCATCTACCTCTATAATCTTTTCTCTTTACTGAGAGCAAACAGGTCATGTTGCAGTGATTGTATGTCATTTGAAAAAGTACATATGATTACACCCTTGACATATTTATAGCAATAATAATAATCTCTTCCATTTTTGAAGTACTTTATAACTTTCAGTGTTGTCCGCATATTGTCTTATGTGATCCTCACCACAGCCACAGCCTCGTTTTAAAGGTGAAGGCATAGAGTGGGCACGAAGTTTCCTGTAGCTCATGCCTTTAGGAGAGGCAGTGTGGGGATGGAGTCCAGACTTTCTGATGCTAAGTCATAGAAGCGTATTGGGTGCATGTTTGTCTTGTTCCTCCTTTCTGCTCCTTTTTATTCCCTTATCTCCATCATTTCCCATCCACTCCTCTTTCCTCACCATCCCCCTCACACCGTTTCTTTTCCTTCCCTCTATCCATCTACTGGCTCTCAGCACCTTTCACACTGCAGGTGTGCTGTGATTCCCAGTGATGCAATGGAATGATCAAGTTTTATAGCCAGTTCACAAACCAACATTCGATATTTGTGTGGCCTTGGGAATAACCAAGAAGTCAGATGTAAGCTCTTTGAAGTGAGGAAGTTTGTTTTGTTACTGAAACATTCTCAGAATTTGGCACAAAGGAGATGTTCAATAAATATTCATTGCCCAGATGATTGAATGACCAAACAAAAAACTATGAGGTACACATGGGCATTCAGTAACTTTATTTATTTACAAATTTTTGCTAATAAATTGACACTTTGCTGTCTGTTTGGTAACTGGTTTTGAGAGTAGGTATATCAATGGAATTTCTTTGTTGTGTTAGTATATATCAGTGTTGCCAAGTGCTAGAATCATGACACTTCTCAAGTGCAGTGTTTTAGACATAATAAGCATCCACAAGGTTTCAGATTCTGTCAGCATACCACATATTAAATCATTGTAATTATAAATATATAGCTAAAAATTGTGTTCTGGTTACCTTGAAGGCTTTAGATTCAGTAATATTTTGTGTCTCAACATGTTTAGGAGGGTTTTGCATTTCTGTTCACAAGAAGTAAACATCCTGTGTCTATTCAATGAACTTAAAATAATGCATGCGGCCTCGCCCCGTCAGTTTTCATGAACTGTTGCATTCAGAACATGCAGGGCAAATGTTCCAGTTAACAAAGGAGCTGTTGTAATTCTCCACATGACTTTCAACCATAAAGGCGTCTGCTTCTTAAAGACCAAAACAAAGAGTTAGAGAAAATATAAAGACCCTTTAAGTTTTATAAAAAGTAATAGGCATTCAGAGAGATAAAATAGCTTATGTGAACTTTTATTATTTTATCCATGTACTATGATATCCTGACATAAATGTAATTTAATTTTCAGGGTATTTCTTTTACTCATATTTAGTAGAATGCCTCCCCCCCATTTTAGACTCAGCTAGGTCAAGAATTACCTCCATTCCAAAAGAACACAACTGATTTTTTTTTTTTGCTGCTGCATAGAATTCCATTGTGTAAATGTACCACAGCTTTTTGATCCACTCATTTACTGATGGGCACTTAGGTTGCTTCCAGTACTTGGCTATCGTAAATTGTTCTGCTATGAACATCGGGGTGCATAGGTTCTTTTGAATTGGTGTTTCTGGATTCTTAGGGTATAATCCCAGCAGTGGAATTGCTGGGTCCAAAGGCAGTTGCATTTTTAGTTTCCTGAGGTAACTCTATACTGCTTTCTTTTTTTTTAGCTTTTAAAAATTAGCTTTTAGCTTTTTAAAATTTTATTTTAATTATTGTTCAAGTACAATTTTCTATCTTTTACTCCCATCCCGTCCCACCCACCCAGCCCTCCCCTCCTCCCTCCCATTTCCACCCAACCCTATTTTTTTGTCCATGTGTCCTTTATACTTGTTCCTATAAACCCTTCCCCCTTTCCCCTGAAATTCCCTCCCCTCTCCCCTCTGCACACTGTCAGCCTGTTCTCTATTTCAGTGTCTTTGGCTATATTTTGCTTGTTTCTTTGTTTTATTGTTTAGAGAACACAACTGATTTTAATAGGATTTTAAGTGGCTTCATATCTAGAAAGCTTTCCTTGTGTATTTACTTTTCTAACTTTCACTGCTTTGTCATAGAAAAATAAAAATAGTAAACCAGACTCATCATGCCATTGTGGTTGCATTTGAGTATGATTATTAATTGGCAATAGATATGCTGGAAATAGTATCAAATGAAGTGGACTACTTTTTGTTTTCTTGTACACTTTTGCCTATCTGTTCCCCAGAAGATGTGAGGACAGCTGAAAGGGAAAAGACATAAACCCACTTACAAACTTGTGTGCATGTATTCAGGGCAGTTAGTAAAACTGCTTCAGGGAAGAATATGTAATCACAATAGAAAGGCATGCTTCTGCACACTTCCTAGGTTTATGATGATTGTTAATAAACTAATATTTGTAAAAATAGCTGACACATTGTTTATGATGAAATTAGTTTCTGGACTGATGTGAAGTGTTAGTATCTACATCATGATATGAATTGCTTCAGGACATGGCTTACCTACGCGTCAGTGTTCTCAGAAACCATAGCCTGCCCGTGCACTCTGAACAGCCTATCGAGTTGCTCTGGGTAGGAGGATGGGAGTTACAAGCATGTGGTGAGATCTGTAATTTCCATTGGATTCTGCCTTGCAATAATGGAAAACTAAAGTTGACCATTTGTAGTTGAATATCATATTAGTTCTATTAATGCATAAAAGTTTAAAGTTGAAATGTTTGCCAATGTATTAAGAGCTACAAGAGTTTTTAATACAGTATGAACAACTCATTGAATTTATAGTCTCAGAAATTTGAATAAGATACATCATAATGATGTAGAAACAAGAAATTAATTTGTACAAAAAGTGCTAAAGGATTATAAGGAGAGACCTGTTTTTATGCTTGCAACCCCTCCTAACACAGTGCCTTACAATGTGAGAAACAGTTCATATTTTCCGGAAGACCCTATTGCTTTGAAAAGAGAGATTGAGCCTTCTCCTGTAATGTAGACTTCGTTAAAGGTCATAGAATATTCGGCTATCTCGTTTTCTTACAGTGGTTTACTTCTAACACCAGCACGCACGGTGGATCCCAAGGGCAGAGCTCAATTCTGTGACCAGGTATCTCTCCGTCCCTCATGGTGAGTGTGCCGGGCATAGTGAGCCAGAGGGTGACTCGAGGAGGTCACACATCGTCCATCCTTCGGAGGTGCTCACATTACGGTTCTACAGATTTCCATGGCAAGACACTTCACTAAAGAGTAAACCTTCATGAAACACAGCCAAGTTTCCTTGAAGTATTTGAACAGATGTTATTTGGGCAGGTGGGTGGGGGGAGTTTAGGACTTAATGTTCAGAATTTACTTTCCAAATAATACTGAAACTTCTTGTTACAAAAGATTGACAGTGATAAGTAAACAATGATTCTTTATCCCCTATATGATGTTCAGTTTTTTATTTCAGTTTTCACTATTCTTACCCACATTTCCCTCCACTATTACAGAAATGTTTTGTTAGATAAAATTCTACTTTAAAATCCTATAATGCTCAGCTAAGTCAATTTACTGGTAATGTATGAAGGAAACTAAGTGATATCTCCTCTGATTCTTAGGGATCTGCTCATTTCCTTTTTCCTGTAGAGTTTTCCCATCACTGTAAATGCTCACTGTTTCTTTAGACTGCAATTCCAACAAAGATTTGGGCCACAATTAAATGAATCCTATTTTAACTCAATTTATGCTAATTTTGCCAATTTAGATATACATATCATTAAGAACATATAAAAGTATATGCTACTAATTTACAGTTCCAGATGAGAGACTTGAAATTAAGATAATGAAATGAGTCGGTTCAGAGACTTGTACTTACACGTGCAAAGTGCCACAGAGAGCGACTGCACAAAATGTACTGCTAAAAGTTAAAAGAGGAAGTCTAGATTATTTGCTTGTCTTGCTTTGTCATTTGTTTATGACTTGTTCTTCCCCTGGCATTCCTCATAATATTTTTCACTTCTCCCTCTTACCAAAGCAATCTCTATACAGCAGCTGGCTGTGTATGCTCAGTAGAACTGTCCTAGATACTTTCTCTGGACTCAGGCAGTTTGCTGTATTTGGATTTGTTATATATATAAAAATTAATGTAAAAAATTTCAAGTCCCCATCCACCTACCACCTATGAAATAAAAATTTTATCATTCTCTATGTTCCCTTTGTTTTCTTGCAGGTTTTATTTGTGAACTGCCTTGTCCCATTTGACATACTTCTCTTGCTGCCTCTTTGTGATCAGCCTGGATTATAGATTTTGAGGAAGGAAATCATGAGTTTTTCTCCAATGTCTTGTATTATAGTAGAACTAAGCAGTGGCTGACATATGGCTTTTTATTTTTTTTATTATATTTTATTTGATTATGTTATTACAGTTGCCCCGATTGTTCCCGATATGCCCCCTCCACCCAGCACCCCCACTCCCTCAGTCAGTCCTCCCACCATTGTTCATGTCCATGGGTCATGTATATAAGTCCTTCCGCTTCTCCATTTCCTATGCTGTACTTTATATCCCCATGGTTATTCTGGAACTACCTGTTTGTATTCCTTAATCCCCTTACTCCTTCACCCATTCTCCCACATCCCTCTCCCATCTGACAACTGTCAAAATGCTCTCTGTATCTATGATTCTGTCTCTGTTCTTCTTTGCTAAGTTTGTTTTTTAGATTCAGTTGTTGAGAGATTTTTATGCATTGCCATTTTATTATTCACACTTTTGATCTTTTTCTTTAAAAAGTCCATTTAACATTTCATATAATAATGGTTTGGTGATGATTATTTAGATAATCTAAATAATATCTAGCTAGGTAGAGCAATCTTGGCTGTAGGTCTGTACTTTTCATGACTTTGAATACTTCTTGCCAATCCCTCTAGCCTGCAAAGTTTCTTTGGAGAAATCAGCTGACAGTCTTGCGGGAACTCCCATGTAGGTAACTAACTTGTTTTCTCTTGCTGCTTTTAAGATTGTCTCTTTATCTTTAACCTTTGGCATTTTAATTATGAAGTGTCTTGGAGTGAGCCTCTTTGCATCCATCTTGTTTGGAATTCTTTATCTTGGACTTGCATGTCTATTTCTTTCACCAAATTAGAGAAGTTTTCTCTCATTATTTTTTTCAAATAGATGTCCAATTTCTTGCTGTTTCTTTTCTCCTTCTTGCATCCCTATCATGCTGGACCTCTTGAAGTTGTCCCAGAGGCTGCTTACACTATCCTCATTTTCTTGGAATCTTTTTTTCTTCTTGTTCTGATTGGTTGTTTTCATTTCCTTATGTTCCAAATCATTGATTTGATTCTCAGCTTCATCCACTTTACTATCATTTCCCTGTAAATTGTTCATTTCAGTTAGTGTGTCCTTCATTTCTGACTAGATCTTTTTTATGTTGCTGAGGTCCTCCCTAAGTTCCTTGAGCATCCTTATAACCAGTGTTTTGAACTCTGTATCTGATAGGTTGCTTATCTCCATTTTGTTTAGTTATTTTTCAGGAGTATTGATCTGTTCTTTCATTTGGGCCATGTTTCTTTGTCTCCTCATTTTGGCAGCCTCCCTGTGTTTGTTTCTAGGTATTAGGTAGAGGTGCTGTGACTCCCTGTCTTGGTAGTGTGGCCTAATGCAGTAGGTGTCCTGTAGGTCCAGTGGCATAGCCTCCCCTAAACTGAGTACTTGAGGTGTGCCCTTCCTGTGGGATGAGTACACTCTCCTGTTGTGGTTGAGCCTTGATTACTGCTGGCAGGTCAATGGGAGGGATTTACCCAGACCAGTCAGCTGCAAGGATTGGTTGTGTTCATTGACCACCCACCTCCACCCTCCATGGAGGCACAGCTGGGAGGGTACAGGGTGGTGGTGCTCCAAAGTGGCTTTTCACTGGGTACGGAGGCTCTGTGGTTTCCCGAGAAAGGTCAACACCCCACCTTTGTTTTGCCACAGGCCACCCTGCCTGAACTGTAAAGCAATTTATGTTGGCTGCTACTTGTGCTGGGCTTGGAGATTCCTAGGGAAAGCCAAGCAGTGAATCTAGGCTGGTTGTCACTAGTGCTGGGCCTGGGTGCACTTAGCAAGAGGTATAGGTGCTGTGGGCTCACTGAAGCTGGCTATTGCTTATTTGAGAGGATTTAGAAAATTGTGAAGCAAGACCCAAGATCAGCCATTCATATGGAAAAGAAGCTTGGTTCAGCCTATAAATTGGGTGGGACAGAGTCTCTAGGGATCTCTAGGGTGGAGAAAACAGTGTTAGCCAGGGTGATAGAGTCTCAGAAATGACACCAGCATCCAGCTCTGTGACTCCGTGGTGGGAGGGTTCAGAAAAAGGACCATGTCCTCTGTCAGACAATTCAGTTTCTCCCTGTATGCCACTGCTTTTCAAGCTGCTACCCTGGTGCTGGAGGCCAGAGGGAATGAGTCCGTTGTAGTTTGTACAGGTTCTTTAATAGGAACTGCTTGGAACTCTAAAAGTTTCTTCCAGTGACTCAATCCTGTTGGTTTTTCCTGCCAGAAGTTATAGGGACTTATCTTCCTGGCACTGAAACCTACCCTGGGCTGGGCAGCCTGGTGTGGGGCTGGGTCTTCTTACTCCTGAGATAACCCTCCTGAGTTGTTACCTACCACATGTGGGTGGGGGACCAGCTCATTCCCTGTCTGTGGCCCTCCTACCAGTCTGTATGGATGTGGTTTCTTTAATTCTGTAGTTGTCAGATTCAACTCAATTTCTGACAATTCTGAGTGATAGTTGTTCTACATTTTTGCTGTAATTTAGATGTGGTTGTGCACAGAGGCGAGCTGTGTTTATCTATGCTGCCATCCTGCCTAGAAGTCTCCAGATGGCTTATTGAGATAACTGGATAGTGATTGACGTTTCCAGAAAAAAATTTTAATGCAGCACCCTGGACTCAGCTTCAAAGCAGAATATGTCTTGTGATGATTTTTAAACTTTTGTTAAAAATTGAGAATAAATATAATTGCTTAGATGGAAAGGTCCATAGTCACACGTTCTTGAACATTCTGAGCAGGGTATATTTTATATTTAATAACATTATTTTTTATCATTGGTTTCTTTTATGAGGTCATGTATAAATTTTAGAGTGACACTTGGGTTATAATAACATCAATTTTACTGTCCACCAACTTGTGACCTTGGTGTGTTAGTTTCCTGGGGCTGCTGTAGTCAAGTGCCATAACTGGGTAGCTTAAAACAACAGAAATGTGTTTCCTCGCAGTTCTGGGTTTAGGAGTCCAAAATGAAAGTGTCTGCAAGGCAGTGCTCCCCTCAAGGATCTAAGAAAGAATCTTTCCTTGTCTCTTCCTAGCTGCTGGTGGTTGCTGGTAATTGGGCATTTTTTGAGTAACTCTAAAGAGCCAGTGGCATCTCTAAATCTCTTCATTTACCTCTTGGCTCTGCAGCAGTCTCCAGGTCATAGTGATCTTGGGGTTCCAGAGTGGTCGGGGGTTCTCCCAAATGTATTGCATTATTGTGGAACTGAACAGTAACAGACGTGCTTTTTGGCATGATGAACCACTGAGTGGTATAGTATTTCAAGGACAACATTAGTGCAGTGTCCTGAACTTAGATTTAAAGCAGAGTCTAACAATTAGTTTTATTTGAAAATTGGAAAAAGAAATAGCCATTTGGATAATGGCTTCTCCAAAATCCAATTTGAGTTGGTCTATTTGCATAGATTAAATTAGGTGATGACTAGATTTCCCTTTCAGTTGGTCCTGTTGAAACAGAATCATAACCTGACTTAGATATTACTTACCCAACACGAAAATTAAATCAGCATTGTACTTAAATGTCATCTCTGTTCCAACATGCCAGAGAAAGCACGAGGTGAACGGTTTGAGATTTATGTTTTGTTTACTGATTGCCAATCCTTTGGTTTTTAGATTTGCTCGAAGCCGTGGAAGAAATCCTCCCCAACCTCCCAGAAGATATCAGCGTTTGGGGAGTGAGAGACTCTGTTCCCCAAGGCGTAATTTCACTCACAGAAAAACTGACGACAGCATCTGACAAGCCAGTGCCACACAGCCACCGAGTTGCCTCAAACCTCAAGTCTCCTTATCTTTATATTTTTACCTCTGGAACAACAGGTATGATTTTTTTTTGTTAAGATCTAAAAAGAAAGCAACAATGTTGGACAAATGTCTGCTAAGAGTAATGGCATTAAATTTAACTTGGTCTACCTTTAATTTGGCAAGCCCCCATGTCCACATACTACTTGGCTATTGTCTTCGAGTTTGGCAGTGCCCAGAGGGAGGGACTGTTGCAGCCTTGACCAGCTTCTTTGGCAAGATCTTTGCTAGCTTCTCTGTTCCTTAGATTCCTGATATATAAAATGAAGAGATTAGTTTAAATAGCTTCTAATTATCCTGCTGGATAATCCATTGGTCTACTCTAAAACAACTTTTTATGTTCTTGTAGAAAATGTTAAATCCTAAACAGATTGCAACTATAGCTGTATTTTAAACTCCAATGGCTGGCCCTGCTGATTTTCCTCGGGGTGATTGCAACGTGTGACAAATGGGAAGTCTTGATGACATTTTAGATTTGGGAGAAAATACAAAATAGAATTAAGAAACCACACCTTCCCTTTTTCAGATAAATAATAACAATACACATACACACACAAATAATGAAACTGCCCAAGAAGTCAAAAGAAATGTTAAACTTTATTGATTCTTAAAAAAAACTGAATGGTATTTTGCCCTGGCTGGTGTAGCTCAGTGGATTGAGCGCGGGCTGCGAACCAGGCATCGCAGGTTCGATTCCCAGTCAGGGCACATGCCTAGGTTGCAGGCCATGTCCCCCAGCAACCGCACATTGATGTTTTTCTCTCTCTCTCTCTCTCTCTCTCTCTCTCTCTCTCTCTCTCTCTCTCTCCCTCACTTCCCTCTCTAAAAATAAATTTAAAAAAAGAGAAAAGAAAAAAAAACTGAATGGTATTTTGTAGGCTAAAGCTTTTGTGATTAGTTTGGAGATGACTGGAGGTGTGAATTAGACATATTAAAAATATTCTGTCACTAATTTCTGTGTACAGGTAGTATTACAAGTAAAACTACTATCGCATAAGTAAAGTTTTATTTTTTTCTTTTCCTTCCCTCCCTCACTCTCACCCACCCTTCCTTTCCTCCTTCCTTCCTTCCTTCTTTCCTTCCTTCCTTCCTTCCTTCCTTTGTTCTTTCCTATTCTTTTCCTTTCTTTTCTTTTCTTTTCTTTTATTTGGAACTTAACAATGATCTCTTTTATACTAGAGAGCAGACTATATTTTTTACTATGCTTACAACAGCTTTGATCAATGAAGTGGAAAATGCTATTATAATATGTATCGGGTCAGAATAAATTCAGTCTGATTTTAGACTTTGAAAGAGACAATGAAATTCTAGAAATGATAAACTTTGAAAACTTCCAACAGAAGGTACTTAACTGGTATATCTTTATGACTGTTGTGAAAAGTAGAAAGTGACTCTGGTCTTCAAAACAGTCCCCACCACTCCCCGCTTCTCTGCAGCCCCCTCCCCAGCCCAGAGAGAACAGGCTGGAGCACTCCATTACAGCCTTTGTTCTTCAAGATTAAAACCAAAGTGTTTTATACACGTGCACAACAGACCAAAAACAAAAGCATTACTATTTTTTTCATTGATATTTATTTGTATGGAAGTTATACAGCATGGAGGTGAAAAATTCTAATAATTTTAGAAGTTTTAGGAGAAAGCACCCACTTACCCCCTGTGTCTCCTACCCCAAACCAACCACATTTAGTACTTTTGCATCTTTCCTACTATACTTAACTCCATATGTCTAAATAGAATCAGTATCTAACTAGATACTTAATAGATACATACTAAAAAGTATCTACTGATTTTCCAGGAGGAAGAAGATTTTGTCTTCATTTCTCACTACTCTCTTCCTCCACTCATTTCTCTTGTGCGGGCACTTGCTCTCCCATCATCACACTAATATCGTTTCATCATAAATTTTGACTTGATTGGCATCAGCATTATAACTTGGAAAACACTGTTTCTAGCTGAAGTCTAGGGTGTAATAAAAGTATACTTATTTTCTTCCACATAAAATTCCCTCCAACCTGGAATTAATCACTGTTTTTTTGTTGTTGTTTGTTTGCTTGCTTAGTTTCCTATACACCTAAAACTGGTTCATACTCACCCCTTCGTCAAAAAGGTTTGATATTAGAAAGACAGTCTGTATTGTATCAAGCCGTGTTTTCATACACCTCTTCCCCAGAGCCTTCCTCCTCTATTTCAGCCTTGACCAGTTACCCTCTCACAGCCCTGGGTTCATTTTTCACCAACTTCCTGGGGATTCCCTTCAACTCTTTTCTTTTTTCTGATCCCCTAATTCCTAGACCCTAGGTTTGTCTCCTGATTTACTTTTTATTTTATCATTGCCCTGCTCTCAGATAAAGAGTGTTTAGAAGGTAAGCTTGAGTCCTCACATGTCTGAAAATGTCTTTTTTTTTCTACCCTTACACTTATTTGTATAGAATTCTAGGTTAGAAAAGATTTTTTTGGCAGAAGTTTGAAGACATGCTCTATTACCTTCTGACTTTCAGCATACATATTGAGTAGTCTTTTTCTTTTTGATTTCTTATCGTATATGTGCAAATTGGTATTCTTTTTTTTCTTTGGGGATTTTTAGAATCTTTTATGAGTTTTTATTAATCTATAACATCATGATGACTTGTACTATCACTGGTCTAAATTGTTCTTTTGCTGGGAAATTTGTAGGCCTTTTTAGTCGAGAAACTCAGATCTTGCAATTCTAGTTACTTGAAAAAATCATTTTTAATTCTATTGTATGTTCCCTTTTCTTTCCTTTTTTATGTCTGTTCTTTCTCCCCAGTTAGTTGTTTATTTATTCATTTATCTTTGGAACTCTAACTTTTTGAAGATTGGCCCTCCTGGATGGAGTTATTAATTTTGTATTTTTTTCTATCCCATTTTTCTATCTCATTTTTCTTCTCTTATCTTTCAGTTTACTTTTTGAGAGATTTATCTTCTAACTCTTGTGGTTCCTGAATATTCCTCTTTTTGTTATCTTTGTATTATTGACATTCTATAGTCTCATCTCTCTTGAAATATTAATTATAATAATTTTTTGAAAATTTCTTCTATCTTGTCTTTATTTTCTTCAACATCCTTTTGTTTGGGTTTGTATTGGTCTCTAAACTTTACCCTAGAGAATTACCTCAAATATCTATTGATTTTGGGCTGACAGTTAATATTTAAAGTACAGACACCAGAACACAAACACACAAAACATACCATATCCTGACTAGATAAGCTCAGTGTGCCTAAGTGGGCCTGGTGGACTGACCGGTGTCATTGTCCAGGGCACTTTGTTGTGGGGGGTTCAGGACTGTCAGTGTCTCTCAGTGTTTACTATTCTGAGCTGTTCGGAGTGCTCAGATGAGACTCTGGAAGGGTAAACCTAGTCAAGGGTTAAAAAGGAGCTGGAGGAGTATGCAGACTTTCTCTTATTCTCCATCTGTCCAGTCTCTGTTCTCCCTGCTATTTCCAGAGTCACCTTTGGCAGAGAATAAATCTGAGATCTACCAGGGGAGCCCAGCAATCCTGGGCTGTAGTTTATTTTTATTTTTATACTTTTGCATTTTAAAACAAATATCAAAAGTATATGTTGAGCCCTGGCTGGTGTGGCTCAGTGAATTGAGTGCTGACCTGAGAACCAAAGGGCCACCGGTTCAATTGCCAGTTAGGAATGGAAAGCAACATGCCTGGTGTTGCAGGCCAGGTCCCCAGCACGGGATGCGCAAGAAGCAACCACACGTTGATGTATCTCTTCCCCTCTTTCTCCCTCCCTTCCCCTCTCTCTAAAAATAATTAAATAAAATCTTTTTTAAAAAGTTTATATTGATATTCCTGCAAAATTAGTTTGTGAATGATTTTATTATACAGGAAAGAAATATGAATATCTTCTCATAGCCTAAAGTCCTGAGCACTATGAATCTTGTTGAGAGCAGCACAGAGCAACATACAGAATTAGGCATACAGACAATGTCATGCTTTATGGATGTAAAGCTATCAAAGAGTGTAACAAAATCACATTGAGTTCAGTAAGGATTTAATTGACATTTTAATAAAACACATTTCTCTCTCTCTCTATCTAACATTAACTGATATTTTGCAACTCAAAACCCAGAGCTGAATTAAGTGATTATAATGGTAAAAATATGAGAATTTATAATATTATGCCACCTAATATCATAAAAATCACTTGATTTTCACCACCAACAACATTGCATTGATAATGAAGGAGGTGTTGGTGCAAGTTAGGAAGTGGGGCTTTGAAAAGTTACACAATGGGAGTAGAGTCTGCTCATAAGCCCTTTCGGCAGGTTATAAGGGAATTCTTTGGATGATGTTGAATATTACCTAGCAACCCTTACTACTGCCAAGTCCTGTTTGCCCAAGATCACGAAAAGATTATATTCCAGGACCCAGGAACAAATTCAGAGCGTCTCTGAATAAGAAAAGAATTGAGGTCAGTTTTCATACCATTTATATCTTTTTGACTAGGGAAGTTATGTAATAACTTGATGAACGTTAAGAGTTACATAGACTCCCTTTTCTATGTCCTTGATGTAATTGCTTCATAAATAGAACTTCTATGAAACTCCCTGTTTATAGTTCCATAACTATCTTTTACTCTGTGAGATACCTGGTAGTCAACTTTCTGAGCCTCTGTGGGATTCTCTAGGGGAAATCACCTGTCTTCAAGGCTTAGTTTTCAGCTTCTTGAATGGGTGGTGTCAGTTGTCCACCTGCTTTTCTAAATTTTGTTGCTGTCATCTCTAATTCCGTTCTCTTTGTTTTGAGGGTCTATGTGTGTATTCAATCTGGCAACTTCTAGTTCTGTAATTGCCATTGGCCTTGGTTAGCTGGCCTCAGGCACATCTAGTAATCCTAACACTTTTGTAACTTTATTTTCATATTGTATAGTGATTTTACTTTAAATTATTCAATAGGCTATTTTGTTTATTTCAAATGCATTTGAGTAGGTTGTAATTATTGAACTGCCTGTGCACTGTATGTAACAAGCATTTTGAAGCTATTGTATACAAGTGGAAAGGGTATTAGAAGTGTAACTGTGCTATTATTTCAATAAAGACCTCTTGACACCTAAAAAAAAAGAGAGGAATGTCTAGGAAAGGCTAGACTTGATTTCTGTTACATATTACATATGTATTTTTTGTCTTTACTTCTAGGTCTACCAAAAGCAGCTGTGATTACTCAGCTACAAGCTTTAAAGGGTTCAGCTGGATTGTGGGCTTTTGGTTGTACTACTGACGATATCGTTTATATAACCCTTCCTCTGTATCATAGCTCAGGATCTCTCCTGGGAATTGGTGGATGTATTGAGTTAGGTAAGTTTTTATTTTGTTTATAATAAGTTTTGAAAATGCCTAATAATTAGAACTCATGTTTTTAAAGTTTTAAACTATACCAGTAGAATTCAGAATGATTGTGTGTGTATTATATAATCATACCATTTAATAAGTTGTACCATTTATTAAAAGTGCACAATTTTATTACATATTCAATATATTCCTTTTTTCTAATTTTGATAAGTTTATTTTATTTTATTTTTATTGTATTTTTCCATTACCATTTAGTCTCCTTACACCTCCCTTCCTTCCACAATCACCACAGTGTTGTCCATGTCCATGAGTCCTTTTTGCTCAATCACTCCACCCCTCACCTCACCCCTGCCTTAGCTGTCATCCTGTTCTCTATGAGTCTGTCTCTGTTTTGCTTATTCAGTTTGTTCATTAGATTCCACAAATGAATGAAATCATGTGGTGTTTGTCTTTCTCTGACTGGCTTAGCATAATATTCTCCAGGTCCATCCATACTGTCACAAAGGGTAAAACTTTCTTCTTTTTATGGCCGAGTAGTATTCCACTGTGTAAATGTCCCATAGTTGTTTTATCCACTCATCTACTGATGGACATTTGGGCTGCCACCATGTCATGGTGATTGTAAATAATGCTGAAACAAACATAGGAGTGCTTATGTTCTTTCAAATTAGTATTTTGGATTCCTTCGGATACATTCCCAGAGATGAGAATGCTGGGTCAAAAGGCAGATCCATTTTTAATTTCTTGAGGTATCTCCATACTGCTTTCCACAGTGGCTGCACCAGTCTGCATTCCCATTAACAGTGCAGAAGGGTTCCCCTTTCTCCACATCCTCACCAGAAATTGTTGTTGGTTCATTTACTGATGATAGCCATTCTGACAGGTGTGAGATGATTGGCAATATTGAGCATCTTTTCATGTTTATTGGCCATCTGTAAGTCCCCTTTGGAGACATATTTCTTCAGGTCCTTTGCCCATTTTTTAATTAGGTTGTTTGTTTTTTTTGGTGATGAGTTTTATAAGTTCTTTATAAACTTTGAATATTAACCCCTTATGAGATATATCAGCAAATATGTTCTCAAATTCTGTGGGTTGCCTTTTTATTTTGTTGATGCTTTCCTTTGCTATGCAAAACTTTTTTAGTTTGATGTAGTCTTGTTTGTTTAATTTTTCTTTTGTTTCCCTTGCCTGGGGAAATATTTCATAAAATATTGCTACAAACAATGTCCGAAGATTTTGCTGCCGATGTTTTCTTCTAGGATCTTTATGGTTTTAGGTCTTTAGTCCTAAAAGTCATTAAAGTCATTAGTCCTTAAAGTCATTTAAGACTTCAGTCCATTTTGAATTTATTTTTGTGTGTGGCATAAGAAGGTAGTCTAGTTTCATGTTTCTGCACATATCTTCCAATTTTCCCAGCACCCTTTATTGAATAAACTATCATTAGCTGATTGCACGTGCTTGCTTCCTCTGTTGAATATTCATTGACTATAAAGTGGTGGGTTTATTTCTGGACTCTCTAGTCTGTTCCATTGATCTGTGTGTCTGTGTTCATGCCAGTACCAGGCTGTTTTGATTATTTTGGCCTTGTAGTATAGTTTGATATTAAGTAGCATGATTCCCTCAACTTTGTTCTTCTTTCTCAGGATCGCCATTGCAATGTGGGGCCTTTTGTGGTTCCATATAAATTTTTGAAATATTTATTCTAGTTCTATGATATGCATCATTGGTATCTTGATAGGAATGTGTTGAATCTATGGATTGCTTTGGGTAGTATGGACATTTTAATAATGTAAATTCTTCCTATCCATGAACACAGTATGTGCTTCCACTTATTTGTATCTTCTTCAGTTTCTTTCTTCAGTGTCTTATAATTTTCCAAGTATAGTCTTTTACATCCTTGGTTAGGTTTATTTTTAGGTATTGAATTCTTTTTGAAGCAATTGTAAATGGAATTGTTTTCTTAATTTCTCTTTCTGTTAGTTCATTATTGGTATATAAAAATGCAACTGATTTCAATTTTGTATCCTGCTACTTTGCTGAATTCATTTCTTAGTTTTAGTAGTTTCTTGGTGGGATCTTTGGGATTTTTCATGTACGGTATCATGTCTTCTGCAAATAATGATGGTTTTACTTTCTCCTTTCCAATTTGGATGCCTTTAATTTCTTCCTCTTGTCTTATTGCTGTGGCTAGGACTTCCAGTACGATGCTGAATAAGAAAGATGAAAGTGGACATACCTGTCTTCTTCCCAATCTTAAGGGAAACACTTGTAGTTTTTTTCCCATTGAGTATGATGCTGGCAGTGGGTTTTGCATATACGGCCTTTATTATGTTTAACTATATTTCCTCTGTTCCCACTTTGCTGAGAGTGTTTATTACAAATGGTGCTGGATTTTATCAAAAGCTTTTTCTTCATCTATTGATGTGTTCATGTGGTTTTTGTATTTCATTTTGCTTATGTGATGAGTCACATTTATTGATTTGTGAATGTACTAACCTTGCATTCCCAGTATAAATCCCAATTGATCATGGTGTATGATGTTTCTGATGCATTGCTGTATTTGTTTTGCTAATATTTTATTGAAGTTTTTAGCATCTATGTTCATCAGGGATATTGACCTATAATTTTCTTTTTTTGTAGTGTCTTTATCTGGTATTAGAATTAGGATAATGCTGGCCCTCAGAAAATGAGCTTACAGGCCTTACTTCTTGAATTTTTTAAAATAGAGGAGGAAAGGTATTAGTTCTTCTCAGAATGTTTGGTAAAATTCACCTGTGAAGCCATCTGGTTCAAAGCTTTTGTTTATTGGGAGTTTTTTCACTACTGCTTCAATTTCACTAGGTGTAGCCTGTCTATTCAGGTTCTCTGATTCTTCCTTATTTAGTTTTGGAAGGTTGTATGTTTCTAGGAATGTATCCATTTCATCCATGTCGTCCAGTTTGTTTGCATACAGTTGCTCATAATATTTTCTTACAATCCTTTCTGTTTCTTTGGTGTCAATTACTATTTCTCCTCTTTCATTTCTGACTTTATTTGGGTCCTCTCTCTTTCTTTCATGATGAGTCTGGTTAAAGGTTTGTCAATCTTGTTTATCTTTGAAAAGAACCAGCTCTTGGATACATTGATCTGTTGTATTTTTTTTAGACTCTATTTCATTTATATCAGCTCTGATATTTATTACTTCCTTCCTTCTATTCACTCTGGGCTTTGTTTGTTTTCTTTTTCAGATTCCTTTAAGTGCAAAGTTAGATTGTTTATTTGAGCTTTTTCTTATTTTGAGATAGGCTTGTAATGCTATGAATTTTCCTCTTAGTATTGCTGTCCCAGTGTCCCATAAATTTTGAATTGTTATGTCACTGTTTTCACTGGTTTCAAGGTATCTTTTGTTTCCTTTCTTGATCTTGTTGACTCACTCATTTTTTAACAATATCTTATTTAGCTTCCATGTCTTTGGGTGTTTTTCAGTTATCTGCTTGTGATTGATTTCTAGTTTTATAGCATTATGGTCAGAGAAGATGCTTGGTATGATTTCAATCTTCTAAAATTTATTAAGATTTCCTTTGTATCCTAACTGTGGTCTATCTTAGAAAATGTTCCATATGCACTTGAAAAGTACATATATTCTGCTGCTTTGGGGTGAAATGCCCTAAAGATAACAATTAAATCCATTTAATCTAGTGTGTTGTTCAAGGCTGCTATCTCCATGTTGATTTTCTTCTTGAAAATCTACCCATTTAAGTCAATGGGGTGTTAAAATCCCCCACTATGACTTTACTTCTGTCAGTCTCTCTCTTTATGTCCATCAAAATTTGCTTCACATATTCAGGTGCTCCTCTGTTGGGTGTGTAAATGTTTATTAGGGTTATAGCCTCTTGTTGGATTGTTCCCTTTGTCATTGTATAGTGTCCTTCTTTGTCTCTTACTATAGTCATGCTTTTAAAGTCTATTTTGTCAGATGTAAGCATTGCTACCCCAGCCATTTTTTCCTTTCCATTTTCATAAAATATCTTTTTACATCCTTTTACTTTTGGTTTGTGTATATCTTTTGATCTGAGGTGGGGTCTTAGAGGCAGTGTATACATGAGTATTATTTTGTTAGTCCATTCAGCTACCCTCTGACTTGTGGTTGGAGCATTTAAGCCATTTACATTTAAGGCGATGATTGATAGATACATATTTAGTGCCATTAATTGTTAGAGTGTTTTCTTGGTTTTTTTTTCTTTCTCCTTTTCTTCTTCTTATTAAAGCAAGCCCTGTAACATTTGTTCATTCTGGTTTTGTGTTAACAAACTCATTTTCTTTTTCTTGTCTGGGAAACTCCTTTTTCTCCTTCAGTTTTAAATGATAATCTTTCTGGGGAAAGATGCCTTGTTTGTAGGTCCCTGCTTTTCATCTCCATGAATATTTCATGCCATTCCCTTCCAGCCTGAAATGTGTCTACTGAGAAATTAGATGACAGTCTTAATTGTTGAACTGCTTTTCTCTTGTAGCTTTTAAGGATTCTCTCTTTGTCTTTAAGCCCTGTCATTTTAATTATGCTGTGTCTTGGCATGGGCTTCTTTGGGTCCAACTTGTTTGGGTCTCTCTGAGCTTTCTGGACTTGTGTGTCTTTACTTCACCAGATTAGGGACGTTTTCAGTCATTATTTCTTCAGATAAGTTCTCGATCTCTTGCTCACTCTTTTTCTGGTATTCCCGTGATGTGGATGTTGTTACACTTCCTGTTGTCTGAAATGTTTCTTAAGCTTTCCTCATTTTTTTAAATTCTTTTTTCATTTCTTTTTCTTAAATTTTCTTGAAAGAAGTAAATTTTTTATCTTTTTAATAATATATTTTATTGATTATGCTATTCCAGTTGTCCCAATTTTGCCCCGTGGGACCCCTTCACCCAGTACCTCCATTCTCTCCACCATCCCCTCCCTCAGTTCATGTCCACAGGTCACGCATATAAGTTCTTTGACCACTCCATTTCCTACACTGTTCTCACCATCCCCCTATTTTGTACCTACCAATTTGTACTTTTTAATCTCTTCACCTTTCCCCTTATTTTCCCTTCCCCCTCCTAGCTGATAACCCTCCAAATGATCTCCTTATCTACAGTTCTATTTCCATTCTGTTTGCTTAGTTTGTGTTTTAGATTTAGTTGATAGTTGTTAATTTGTTGCCATTTTATTGTTCATAGTTTTATATTCTTTTTCTTAAATAAGTCTCTAACATTTCATGTAATAATGGCTTGGTGATAATAAACTCCTTTAACTTGACCTTATCTGGGAAACACTTTGTCTGCCCTTCAATTCTAAATTATAGCTTTGCTGGATAGAGTAATGGAGGTTGTAGGTCCTGGCCTTTCATCATTTTGAATACTTCTTGCCAGTTCCTTCTTGCCTGTGAGGTTTCTTTTGAGACATCAGCTTGCAGTCTTATGGGAACTCCTTTGTAGGTAATTGTCTGCCTTTTCTCTTGCTGCATTGAAGACTCTCTCTTCATCTTTAGTCTTTGGCATTTTAATTATGATATGTCTCAGTGTGTTCATCTTTGGATCCAACTTGTTTGGGTCTCTCTGTGCTTCCCGGAGTTGTATGCCTATTTCCTTCACCAATTTAGGGAAGTTTTCTTTCATTATTTATTTAAATAAGTTTTCAATTTCTTGCTCTTTCTCTTATTCTTCTGGCACCCCTATGATTTGGATATTGGTACATTTGGAGATGTCCCAGAGGCCCCTTATTCTCTCCTTGTTTTTTTGAAATCTTTTTTTCTTCTTACTATTCTAATTGAATGCATTTTTCTTTTTTATGTTCCCTGGTGTTGGTTTGATTCTTGACTTCATTCCCTCCACTGTTGGTTCCCTGTAGGTTTTTCTTAATTTCACTTAATGCCAACTTCATTTCTACTGGATTCTTTCTTGGCTCTTGCAGTACCCAGTGATTTCTTTCAGCATCCTGATAACCAGTGTTTTGAACTCTGCATCGGATAGGTTGCATATCTCCATTTCATTTAGTTCTCTTTTTTTTGGAGTTTTATTCTGTTCTTTCATGTAATAATTTGGGCAATATTTCTTTGTCTCCTGATTTTGGCAGCCTCCCTGTGTTTGTTTTTGTGTATTAGATAGAGCCGCTTTGACTCTCTGCTTTAGTAGTGTGACCTATTGTAGCAAAGGCACATGTAAATTGTTTTATGGCCTTAGGTAATCACCAGGGTGAGGCAACCCACTTCACTACTTTGTGGCTCTCTGTGGGGGAGGGGACAAGAACTATGCCTGGCCTGTGGTGATTGCTTGGGAGAAAGCTGTCTTCTTGCATTTGCCCTGTTGCCACTTTCTCCCCTTCTCTCCATCTGCCACTTGTGCCCCTCCAGCTGTTTCCCTGGTGCTGAATCCTAGAAGGGATAGGTTCTGCATAAATCCTGAGACCTTTATGGATCCTTTAAGAGGACTCTCCTGAGAAACCTTCAGTTTCTGCCACCACCCCAAACCCCACAGGTTTTACAGCCAGAAGTTACGGGGACTTTTCTTCCTGGCACTGGAACCCTGGACTGGGTGGTCCATTCTTGGACTGGGATCACTTGCTCCCAATGTATCCCTCCCCATTTTTATCCACCGCACAGAATGTGGGACCACTTGTTCCACCACCTCTCTGTGACACTGCATCTCCGCCTCTCTGCGTCTCCGCCTCTCCTGCCCATTTGGAAGGATATAGCTTCTTTAAATCCTTGGTTGTCAGACTTCCATACAGCTTGATTTTCTGACAAATCTGGGTGATATTTGTTTTGTAGTCTAGTCGTAATGTTGGCAGTAGTTGTGCTCAGAGACTAAGCGTGTTTACCTGCCCCTCTATCTTGACCAGAAGTCTTTAATTCTTTCTTTCTTTTTGCCGCTCTGCTTGGGTATTGTTTGCACATTGTCTCCCAAGGCACTGATTAGAGCCTCTGCTTCTTCTAAGCTACTGTTTATTCCTTCCAGTTTGTTATTTAGTTCAGATATCGCATTCTTTACTTTTGACTGGTCCTTTTTTATGGTTTCTATGTTGTTTTTTTTCCATGATGTTGAGTATAATCCTTACTCTAAACTCTCTGTATGAATAAATTGCTTGCCTCCATTTCATCTAATCCTTCTTCCGGAAAATTATCTTATTTTTTCATTTGAGGCCTGTTTCTTTGTCTTCCCATTTTGGCTGTTTCTTTGTATTTGTTTCTGTGTACTGGGTTGATCTGCAAAGATTCTGGTGCAGACCTTGTCAGATGCTGCTTGTTACTGGCCCTGTGCAATCTGTTTGAGGCTGTCAGTGATCTGCAGAGTGTGGCTCCCTCTGCTGGGCCTAGTAGTCTGAGCCAGAGGTTTTTCAGTAGTTAGGGCAGTGGCTGAAAGGATGCCACTGCCCGAATTCTATGGCTTGAAAATTTAGCTTTGTATTACACTGGTTTTGTTTTGACTTTTTCGGGATTTTCTCATGGTTGCTAAGCAGTGGAACTGTGTACATACACTCAGTGTATTACTGAAGTTGAAAGAGTACTGCCCCAGTAATTTGGCCATGTGGATGGTGCTGGCTATTAACTGGGCTTTCTTCTCCATGTGGTCACTCCATCTTTGCTAATCTACCCCTACCTCTTTAAATGGTGTGAGGAACTTTCCAAGAGAGTGATGTGGAAACTACATAACTCTTAAGGCTTATCTGTGGAAGTCACTTCAATCACTTCATCTGCATTTTGTTGATCAAAGCAAGTCACAAGCCAGTATTTGACGGGTTGGGAAATAAACATCATCTCTTGAAGGGAGGAGTAGCAAATTCACATTGCAAAGGTAAATGCATAATAAGCATTGCTGAGGCTATCTTCACAAACAGTATACCCCAAATACCCAGTAAGTCAGTTGGTAGTGCTTGTAACATAGCAAATTCCATTTATACACATGCAGAGATTATGGGTCCATTACCAGCTGGTCCCAAAATAATATATGAAGAGAGATCATTTACTGTGTTTGATATGGGAGGAGGTTAAAAAAACTGAATTTATTTATAAAAATTTGTGTGTTTATTTACATGTTTAAACTTCAGTCACCTTAAAAGTACTCTGTATTTGATGTAATAGAGCCATTTTTCCACTGGTCAAAACAGTTTTGAACTTGTCAATTTTGATGCCTTTCAGTGCTTCTGCTGTTTTCTGTTTCACTTCTTCCACATCAGCAAAACATTTTCCTTTGAGGACTTTTTCTCTGGGGATAAAAAGAATGTTGCTTTGAGTAAGATTGGGTGAATATTGAGGGTTGGGGACAGGGGTCATGCTGATTTTGATCAAAAACTGCTGAACACTCAGTGCAGTGTGGACAGGTGGCCTCATAAATCACCCACAATGAAATGAGCAAATACATTGAATGAGTTTTCAAAAAAAATTCACTGAAGCCAAATGCAACCTCTCACAACAACACCAGCTGGCACAGTGATACAGATGGGTTCCTAAAACATTCACCTCATGGAGGAAGCCTGTACTACCAAGGGGCCCAGCCTCCAGAAAATAATTCTGGTATTTTTCCCTTCATATGTCTAAAATACTATAAAGTAATTTTATAGAGTAGCATATTTAGAATGTGATTAACTTTCACAATAAGTAAAGGTAAAGGTCAGTATGTTTTTTTCTTTTAGTCATATTCATATGACTTACACTGTTGCTAAAGTTAGGTTCTGCAGTCATCAATGAACTAACTGCCTTACTCTCAACCTCAAGATATGAACTGTAGACTTCCGGCCAAGATGAAGGCATAGGTAGATACACTGTGCCTCCTCACACAACCAATATAGGGACAACGACAATTTAGAAATAGAATAACAACCAGAACTGACAGAAAATTGAACTGTATGGAAGTCAGACAGCCAAGGAGTTAAAATAGACCCATTCATCCAGACTGGTAGGAGGGGCAGAATTGGGCAGCCTGGTGTGGGTCGCAGTGCAGAGAGCAGAGAGCATTGGGACCAGGCGCATAAGAAATCTGGGGCATGCAAGACCACAGCTGGTGGACCCCAGCAGAGGGATGGCAACCAGCAGACCCAGCAAGGCAGCAATTGTGAAACAAGGCACTGCGTGCAACCCAGGATCCCAGAGCTGGGAAATAGACCCTTGGGGCACTGATTGAAAACAGCTGTGGGGGTTGAGGTGCAGGAAGAGACTCCCAGCCTCACAGGAGAGGTCGTTGGAAAGTCCCACAGGGTTCACAAGCCCACCCACATGGGAATTGGCACCAGAGGGGCCCAGTTTGCCCGGGGGAAGCGGCAGAAGGGACTGAGGTCCAACAGACAGCGGAGCAAGCGCCACTGTTCCCTCTAGGACCCTGCCCCCACATACAGCATCACAACCCAGTGACTGGGGTGCCCCACCCTGGTGAACACCTAAGGCTCTGCCCCTCATACATAACAGGCATGACCAGACCAAAGGAAAAAAAAAAAAAAGATGCCTCAAACAGAAGAACAAATGAAAGCCCCGCAATCCATACTTTTAAGCAACCAAGAGATAGCCAACCTATCAGATGCGCAGTTGAAAGTACTGGTGATCAGGATGCTCACAGAATTGGTTGATTTTAGTCACAAATTAGATGAAAAAATGAAAGCTACAATAAGTGAAATGAAGAAAAATGCACAGGGAACCAACAGTGATGGAATGAAAGCTGGGTCTCACATCAATGAAGTGCACCAGAAGGAAGAAAAAACATATAATCAGAAAAGAATGAAGAAATAAGAATTCATAAAAATGAGGAGAGGGTTAGGAACCTCCAGGACATCTTTAAACATTCCAACCTCCAAATTATAGGGGTACCAGAAGGAGAAGAAGAAGAGCAACAAGTGGAAAACTTATTTGAACAAATAATAAAGGAGAACTTCTCCATTCTGGCAAAGGAAATAGACTTCCAGGAAGTCCAGGAAGCTCAGAGAGCCCCAAAGAAGTTGGACCTAAGGAGGAACACACCAAGGCACATCATAATTACATTCGCCAAGGCAAAAATAAAGGAGAGAATTCTAGAAGCAGCAAGAGAAAAGGAGGCAATTACCTACAAAGGAGTTCCCATCAGACTGTCAGCTGATTTCTCAAAAGAGACTTTATAGGCAAGAAGGGGCTGGAAAGAAGTATTCCAAGTCATGAAAGGCAAGGACCTACATCCCAGATTGCTCTATCCAGCAAAGCTTTCATTTAGAATGGAAGGGCAGATAAAGTACTTCTCAGATAAGGTCAAGTTAAAGGAGTTCATCATCACCAAGCCCTTATTTTACGAAATGTTAAAGGGATTTATCTAATAAAAAGAAGATAAAAAACATGTATAGTAAAATGACAGCAAATTCACAATTATTTAACAACCACACCTAAAACAAAACCAAAAGACACTAAGCAAACAACTAGAACAGGAACAGAACCACAGAAATGGAGATCACATGGAGGGTTAGCAACAGGGGAGTGGGAGGAGGAGAGAGGGGGAAAAGATACAGAGAATAAGTAGCATAGATCGTAGGTAGAAAATAGACAGGGGGAGGGTTAAGAATAGTATGGGAAATGTAGACACTAAAGAACTTATGACACATGGACATGAACTAAAGGGGGAGAATGTGGGTGGGAGAGGGTGTGCAGGGTGGAGGGGAATGAAGGAGGGTAATGGGACAACTGTAATAGGATAATCAATAAAATATACTAAAAAAGATATGAACTGTAACATTAATGTTTTCAAATGAACTTGATTTAAGTGGCCACTGATGAATTATAAAAGCCTTGAAAGTGATAATGTGACAGAGCAACATCATGTGTGTTTTATCTTAATTCTGCCCTTGAATTTTCTTACCTACTGTTTCTTTTTGCCTTTTCTCATAGGAGCTACTTGTGTGTTAAAGAAGAAATTCTCAGCAAGCCAATTTTGGAATGACTGCAAAAAGTATAATGTAACTGTGTTTCAGTATATTGGAGAAATCTGTCGCTACCTTTGCAAACAACCTAAGGTAAGAGTAATCATTCTCACAGAGAAAAAGTCATTCCGGAAAGAAAAAGTCTTGAGAGAAAAAGTGATTTTTGTTGGCTTATCCTCCATCTCCTTCCACAACATAGTGTAGCTGACTTACACAGATAAAATGACTCACCCCAAGATAAAATGAATATAAAACAAGTCGGAGGAAATAGAAGGAGAGCTATCCAGGAATGTACTAACAATGTGCTTTATAATGTGGCAAGAAAGACAGACCCACGATCCAGTTCACTTCGCATTTGGACTGATTAAACTTTGTGCATACACAGCATACATCTGTTAATGAAGTTAGATGCACACTATGTTTACAGAAACCAGTTATTCCAAGGTTGAATTAAATGATCTTTTAAATGAAAGCTAACACTGATTATGCTTGTTTTTCTATGTTTTCTTTTGAATAAGTGATTATATTAGAATATCTTTTTGTTTGGGTTTGCTTTGATTTACACTTGTCTTCCCCCCTAAAGCACTCATTTCCACATAGTTTTATAAATTACCCTCTTTCAAAAGTAAACAGGCAAAGAGAGTTTCCTGAAATTTGTCTTTATTAGTTTGTTTGCTTTTTGCCCTCAGACGTAATTTTTCTTTCCCTGATATCATTTGTATTTCCAGATGCCTATCTTTTAACTGTCTGATTTCTAAACATTTTTGAAGCTACAAAGAAGTGATTCAGTAATCAAATTAACATGAACCCCTTGAAGGATGGTGATAGAAAATGCTTCCCTGGGTGGGCCAGGGCAGCAGAATCTGCAGGCCTACCGTTGGCCTCTGAGAAACACCTTTCCTAGACTAGGGCATCTCTCACTCATCACCTCTGCCATCATCGCAGCAGCTTACGGCATAAGAGGGGGCTGGGATATCTTCTCTGGTTGGCTAAAATAAGGAATCCTTTTACCCACAGCACAGCTGAGACAAGAGTAGAGGCATTTAAATAAAACTTTATTAAAGATATGGGGTTACACAGGGGAAATAAACACAGAAAAGAATGTAAAACTGGATAATCTTACTTAGAAATGCTTTTATTCATTTTAAGCCTGGAATTTACCAGGGAGAAACCTCCTGTCTTGCTCCTGACTGACTTTGTGGCAGAAGCAACCCTTCTTCTTCCCGTTTGGTCAGGAGTGCTTCAGATGGCGATGGATTTCCTAGACCCACACCCAAGACAGGGAGTCCCAGAGAAATGTTTTAGGTTATTTTTACCTTTATTCTCTTCAGAAGGACTTTATCAATATCACCTGAAGAGTCCGAGTGGAAGAATTTTTTCTTCTAGTTTTCATTATATTTTTTGGTGATATGATATCTAGACTAAGTTAACTTAAAGAATTAATGTCCTCCAGTAGGATGAAAGCCACCTTCAGTAAAGGACACAGTGGGCACTATCTAATGAACTTCATGACCTTTCTAAACTGTTCCCCCGGCCATTCCTATTTCCTCTCATGCTTTAATAGAAACATTAGCTTTTGCAAAGTTATTTACTCAGTAACTATTTATTGAATGGTTGAATACATGCATTTATTTTCTTCCTAAAATTTCATCATCTTAAATAATGCTGCAATTAGTATCTTCATGCGCTATGGTAAGTATGTGGGTCACAGAAGCGAAGGTCGTCAATGGACGTGGGTATCTGGGTGGTTTCTATGGAATATGTCGAGATTGCTTTTCAAAGTGGTTGACGTGATTTAGTGTGTCAACAAGGTGGAAATATGCCTATTGTACCATCTTTCATTAGTACTGGCTGGCATTAAAAATAGGTCTTCCAGTTGTGCTAGAGAACTAGATGCTCCTTGAAGCTCCCTCAAAGTCCTTGAGGGAAGAACAGGGAAAATAGGCCAGTCATCATGGCTCACCCTTTCAGATAGGGTGGATGAAACCCAGTTTGCCTGGGCTTCTTAGTAGTATATTGTTTTAACAAGGAATGCCTTGGGGTTTTTTTTTAAAGAATGGGGAAAAGATTATTTAACTTTATTTTTAATTTTATAGAATGCAATAAGCATATTTTAAATTTCTTTAATAAGATTACTGGCTAGGTGGGATAGTTTTCTAGCTATATTTGCCATATAAAATCTCTTCAGAGTTTTTTACTCATTTAACTCTGGCACATAATGTTTTATTTCATCCATTTGAGCTATTATTTCATAGAAGAAAGATGTTAATAGTTTGTCATGTTTCCTACAAATCTTTTTCCAAGGTGTTTTCCTTTCACTTTTTTATGAAATGAAATATCCTTTTCACCTCTTTAAATTTGTAATGCACAAATTTTGAAGCAATTAGAGAATTTGAGAAAACTGAGAGTTGAAAAAGAGTTCCTGATTGCTTTGAGTTAATTAAATATTTTAATTCATAGCTACAGTTTTTTGAAGGCAAGACAGTATTTGTGAAATAACCTCTAAGACAAATTGAGAAAGAGTGAAAGAAATATAGCTTGGCCCAAAGGAAAGCTGAATCATTTTTCTGCGCACAGATGCATTGTGTTACCTAATCCCCTTTGTTGATCTCACACAGAGCAAGTACAAGCAGTTCTTGGCATTAAAGATTAGGAAAAGGAGAGTCATTCTGTTATGACATCTTCTCCCTTCAAAATCTTACTTTTTGCTGTCCAATATTCATTCCTTTCAATGAACTTGTGCAGGGAAGGAGTGGTGTCTGCTGTGCAACCAGAACAGCAGTGGATTCAGGTAGGGCCAGGGAGTGAACAAGTGACATAGGCCACACCCTCAAAGAATGAAAATTGAATGTCTCATAGCTGTGGCTTGAAGTTCCATAAACATGTACTTAAAATAAATACTTAAGTTAAAGAAAGCAAAAAAAAAAAAACCCACATATTTTCTAAATATATCCAGATCTGTTGTCAATCTCAGAGTAAGAAATGTATTCCTAAGGAGATTTATCTGCAAGCAGACTCACAGTCTGAATTGAGCATTCATATGTGTTGCATAAAAATGTCCCAGGATTACCTTTCCCTGGTGGAAAGTGTTTATCCATCCCCCACCGAATCCTGACTTTTTTTCTCATTTTCAAAGCTCCAGTTGCAAAAGTTCCTTTGGCATAAACATTGGATGTGCCTCAAACTGCTGGCAGCAGCACTGTCCTTTTAAAAAAGCCAAGGTACTGGCTTGTCTTAGTCACAGGGCGGTGGGGTGATTATCCTCTTTCCCTGAGACCGGGAGAGTAGCTCTCCCCAACTTCTCAATCTTCCAAGTTTTCTACATTACTGAATCAATACCATACAATTTCCACTTGGATCTAGTTTTACATTTTCTTAATATTAATGTTGCTTTTAATATTGATGGATGAGGAACATGGTGGAATTGTAAACAGCAGTGATCACCTGGGGGAACTCCTGCTGCACGTAGTATACTGTAAACTGTGCCTAAGGCAGTCACCAGGGAGCCATACCTAAGGATGTATCTAGAGGTAGGATCATATATGTCACTCATTCCTTCATTCAAGTAATGTCGTAGGTTTGAGTATATGGGGAGCACCCAAGGCAAGATCCCTTTTCTCATGGAATTGACACTCTCATTTGGGAGAAAGAAAATAAACCAGCAAAAACATGAAGACAAGCAATTACAGACAATGACAAGCATTGTGAGAAATAAAACAAGTTGAAGTGATAGAGAATAATAAGTGATGGGAGTGGGACACTGCTAATTAGATTGAGTGATCAGGGAAGATGTGAGTGAAATGGTGACTTGTGAGATGAGGAACTGACAGGACATGTGGGAACCAGACATGGAAAAGCTGGGGGATTGTACTTGCAACAGAACAGGCTGAAAATTAAGAAGCCACACAGCAAGGAGAGTGTGGCTGAGCCATCCATGGACCGGATCTTACAGGGCTCAGTAGACCATAGAGAGAAATTTTTATTTGACTCCCATCAGAGCATTTGTGAAAAGATAAAAGCAAATTGGAAAAATCTGTACCAATTTGAGATCTATTCGAAGGAAAGATAACAAAAGAACATGTTAGTTCAGGGATAGGAAGTGAAGGAATGGATAGAATCAAGAATTGATCCCAGAATTTTGGTTCAAACATCTAGGTGGATTTTGAACCATTTGAAGAGAGAAGGAAAGTTGAGATTTGAGGAATGAAATTAAATTTCTTTTGGACATGTTAAGTTTGGTATGTTAATTAGGTACCCAAGTGAAGAAGTTAAGTAGGCAGTTGGGTGTACAAATCTGGAGCCCAAAGAATACAGAGGACATGGTCTAATTAACAAAATGATGCAGAGGTATAATGTCTACTTTTAAAGTTAATACCATACTTTATCACTTAGCCTATATATTTTGTCCATACCTTTTCATGTGCAACACCTACATTTTGGCATTCTAAACACATAGCCCATACTTTTTAATACCTATATTTTAATATATATGTTTTCTGTAAATTATATCCCTTTCCTTTATTCTGTTTTCTTAAAAGCTAAGAAATTCACTGGGAGCCAGAAAGTATCCTTCTGACTCTGTATACTTCCATTAAGGTGTATTAAAACTTTGACAAAATGGATTATAATCAACTCCCTTTATGAAAAAAGAGACATTTTAAAGCACCTGGATATTTGATAAGTGTTTATTAAATATTGCTTGTTAAAAACCATACAAATTGTACAGTATTTTCATTAGTAAAGTTTAGACAGTCCTGCAGTGAACTCCTAAGTGTTGCTGGGTTTCATGGCACTGTGAGATTTTTCATAAGACTTCATTTTGAAAGGACAGCTTTACTTTACTTTTTCTAATAAAAGCCCACCATTTCTTTCAAGATTTGAGAGTTTTCCTTGTCATATTTAGATAAGATGTGAGAATGAGGAAGATGTTAAAAGTACCAGAGAATAAAATTTCAATAATGGTGACTTGACTTACCTCTCTTGACCTTGTTTCTTTGTTTTACCAGTTATATTTTAATTTTTTATATTTTTCCTCTTTATTTAATTTATTGGGCTGACACTGGTTAACAAAATTATACAGGTTTCAGGTGCACAGTTCCACAACACATTATCTGTGTGTTGTACTGTGTATTCACCATCCCGAGTGAAGTCTCCTTCCCTCACCATTTATCCTTCCTACAGTCTCTCCCACCGCCTTCCACCCACCTCCCCGTGGCAACCAGCACACAGTTGTCCTGGTCCATGAGTTTTCTCTCCTTTTTTTTCAGTTTTGCTCTATCCCTCCACCCCCCAGTCTCCCAACCTCCCCTGGCCAGCTGTCAGCCTGCTCCATATGAGTCTGTCTCATTTTTTCTTTATTTCATTTTGCTCATTAGATTCCATATATGAGTGAAGTCATATGGTATTTGTCTTTCTTCAACTGGCTTATTTAATTTAGCATAATGCTCTCCCGGTCCATCCATGCTATCTCAAAGGGTAAGATTTCCTTCTTTTTTATGGTGGAATAGTATTCCATCATGTAAATGTACCACAGCATTTTTGTCCACTCATTTACTAATAGACACTTGGGCTGCTTCCAATTCTTGGCTATTGTAAACAATGCTCCAATACACATAGGGGTGCATATATTCTTTTGCATTAGTGTTTTGGGTTTCTTTAGATAAATTCCCAGAAGTAGAATCTCTAGGTCATAAGATAGTTCCATTTTTAATTTTTTGAGGTAACTTCATACTGCTTTCACAGCAGCTGCACCAATATGCATTTCCCTACAGTGCGTGAGGTTTCCTTTTCTCCACTCCTTGCCAACACTTGTTGTTTGTTGACTTATTGATGACAGTTATTCTGACAGGTGTGAGGTGATGGCGGATTAAGGTTCAGATTTGCGTTTCTCTGATGATTAGTGACATTGAGCAACTTTTCACAGGTCTGTGGGCCATCTGTATGTCCTCTTTGGAGAAGTGTCTATTCAGGTCCTTTGCCCATTTTTCAATTGGATTGGTTTCATTTTGTGTGTATGTGTGTGTGTATTGAGTTTTATAAGTTCTTTATAAATTTTGGATATTAACCCCTTATCAGATAAATGATTGGTAAATATGTTATCCCATTCAGTGGATTGTCTTAATTTTGATGATGGTTTCTTTTGCTTTGCAAAAGATTTTAGTTTGATATAGTTCAATTAGTTTATTTTTTTCTTTTGTTTCTTTGCCCAGGGAAATATATCAGGAAAAAAAATATATTGCTACAAAAAATGTCTGAGATTTTACTGCCTAGTTTTTCGTCTAGGATTTTTATGCTTTCAAATCTAACATTTAAGTCTTTAATCTGTTTTGTGTTTATTCTTGTGTACAGTCTAAGAAGTTGGTCTAGTTTCATTTTTCTGCATGTCTGTCCAATTTTCCCAACACCATTTATTGAATTAATTTTCCTTACCTCATTGTATGTTCTTGCCTCCTCTGTCAAGTTAATTGACTATAAAGGCATGGGTATATTTCTGGGCTTTCTATTCTATTCCACTGATCTCTATGTCTGGTTTTTTTGTTTGTTTGTTTGTTTGTTTTTGCCAGAATCATGCTGTTTTGATTACTATGGCCTTGTACTATAGTTTGACATCAGATGGCATGATTCCTTCAATTTAGTTTCCCATTGTTATTCAGGGTCTTTTATGGTTCCATATAAATTTTTGGAATAATTGTCCTAGTTCTGTGAAATGCACCATTGGTATCTTGATAGGAACTGCATTGAGTCTATAGATTCCTTTGGGTGGTAGAGGCATTTTAATGATGTTAATTTTTCCTATCCATGAACATGGCATACGCTTCCACTTATTTGTATCTTCTTCAGTTTCTTTTTTCAGTGTCGTACAATTGTCTGAGTGCAGGTCTTTTATACACTTAGTTCAGTTTATTCCTAGGTATTTTATTCTTTTTGAAGCAATTATAAATGGAATTATGTTCTTAGTTTCTTTTTCTGATAGTTCATTATTGATGTATAAAAATGCAACCGATATCTGGATATTTATTTTGTATCCTGCTACTTTACTGAATTCATTTATTAATTCTACTAGTTTTTTGGTGAAGTCTTTAGGGTTCTCTAAATACAGTATCATGTCATCTGCAAATAATGACAGTTTTCCCTTTTCCTTTCCAATTTGGTAGCCTTTTATTTCTTCTTCTTGTCTGATTGCTATAGCTAGGACTGCCAGTACTATGTTGAATAAGAGTGGTGAAAGCGGGCAGCCCTATCTTATTCCTAATTTTAAGGGTAACACTTGTGATTTTGCCCATTGAGTATGATGTTACCTGTGAGTTTGTCATATATGGCCTTTATTGTGTTGTGGTATGTTCCTTTTATTACCACTTTGCTGACAGTTTTTATCATAAATGAGTGCTGGATTTCATCAAATGCTTTTTCAGCATCTGTTGTATGATCATGTGATTTTTGTCTTTCAATTGGTTTATGTGATGTATTACATTTATTGATTTGCAAATGTTATACCATCCTTGCATATCTGTGATAAATCCTACTTGATTGTGGTGTATGATCTCTTTAATGTATTGCTGGGTCTGGATTGCCAGTATTTTGTTGAGGATTTTAGCATCTGTGTTCATCAGAGATGTTGGCCTGTAATTCTTTTTCTTTGTTGTGTCTTTACTTGGTTTTGGGATTAGGGTAATGATGGCCTCATAAAAAGCATTTGGGAGTCTTCCCTCTTCTTGAATTTTTTGGAATAGTTTGAGAAGGATAGGTGTTAGTTTTTGAATGTTTGGTAAACTTTGCCTGTGAGACCATCTGTCCCAGGGCTTTTGTGTGCTAGGAGTTTTTTTGATTACTGTTTCAATTTCACTGGTTGTTATCAATCTATTCAGGCTCTATGCTTCTTCTTGATTCAGTTTTAGGAGATTGTATGTTTTCAGAAATTTGTCCGCTTTACCCAAGTTTCCTGGCATATAGTGGTTCATTGTAATTTCTTATAATCCTTGGTATTTCTGTGGTATTGGTTGTTACTTCTCCCTTTCATTTCTGATTTTACTTATTTGGGTCTTCTCTCTTTTTTCCTTAGTGAGTCTGGTTAAAGGTCTGTCAATTTTGTTTATCTTTGAAAGAACTAGCTCCTGGAGTCACTGATTTTTTGCACTTTTTAAAATTTTTTTAGGCTATGTCATTTAATTCTGCTCTGATTTTGAATATTTTCTTTCTTCTACTGGCTCTGGGCTTTGTTTGGTGTTCCTCTAGTTCTTTTAGATGTAGGGTTAGATTTTTTTATTTGAAATTTTCTTCTTTTGGTAGGCCTGCATTGCTGTGAACTTACCTCTCAAGGCTGCCTTCATTGTGTCCCATAGGTTTGGGGTTGTTGTATGTTCATTTTATTTGTACCCAGATACTTTTTGATTTCTTTCTTGATCTCATCATTGACCCATTCATTATTTAATAACATGTTACTCGGTCTCCATGTATGTCAATGTTTTTGAGTTTTTTCCTTGAGGTTGGTTTGTAGGTTCAAGCCACTGTGATCTGAGAAGGTGCTTGATATGATTTTAATATTCCTGAGTTTGTTAAGGCTTGTTTTGTGTCCTACCATGTGTTCTATCTTTTAAAATGATCCATGTGCATTTGGAAAGGATGTATACTTTGCTTCTTTGGGGCAAAATGTTCTGTCAATATCAATTAAGTCCATTTGATTTAGAGCGTTGTTCTATATGCCAATATTCTTATTGACTCTTTGGAAGATCTATCCATTGTTGACAGTGAAGTGTTAACATTCCCTATGACTGTACTGCTATCAATCTCCTTCTTTAAGTCCTCCAAGATTTTCCTTTTGTATGTATTTGCTCCTATGTTGGGTACGTATATGTATATAAGGGATATATCCTCTTGTTGTACCACTCCCTTAGATATTATGCAGTGATCTTCTTTGTCTCTTATTGTGGCTCTTGTTTTGAGTCTATTTTGTCTGATATGAGTATTGCCACCCAGCTTTTCTTTCATGTCCGTTTGCTTGGAATATTTCGTCCATCCCTTCACTTTCAGCCTGTGTGGATCTTTTGTTCTGAGGTGGGTTTTTTGTATACAGCATATATGTGGATCATGTTTCCTTATCCACTCACCTTCCCTATGCCTTTTGATTGAAGCATTTAATCCATTTACACTTAAGCCTATTATTGATAGGTACTTGTTCATTGCCACTTTTTCCCTTTGTACCTGTGCCCCCCCCTTTCTTTCTCTACCTCTCCTTCTCCTTAAAGCATTCCCTTTAACATATCTTGCAGTGCAGGCTTGGTGGAAATGCACACATTTAGCCTTCTTTTGTCTGAGAAGCTCTTTATTTCACCTTCCATTTTCAATGAGACCATTGCTGGAGAGAGTAGTCTTGGTTGCAAGTATTTACTTTTCATTACTTGGAATATTTAATGCCAGTTCCTTCTGGCTTGTAGTGTTTCTATTGAGAAATCAGCTGATAACCTTATCGGGCTCCTTTGTATGTTGATAACTGTTTCTCACTTGCTGTCTTTAAGATTCTGTCTTGGTATTTAAATTTTGCCATTTTAATTATGATGTGTCTTAGAGTGGGCCTCTTTGGATCCATCTTATAAAAATCCTAGTGGAAAAATAGTAAAATTTCAGACATATCACGTGGTAGTATTTTGCCAATACATCTCCTAGGGCAATAGAAATAAAGGAAAAAATAAACAAATTGGACTACATCAAATTTAAAAGCTTCTGCATGGCTAAAGAAACCATCAAAATAAAAAAGGAACCAACTATATGGAAGAACATATTTGACAATGATACATTGGACAAGGGTTTAATCTCCAAAATATATAAAGAACTCATATGATGACTCAACACCAGGAAGACAAACAATCCAGTCAAAAAATGGGCAAAGGACCTGAATAGACACTTCTCCAAGGAAAAAAACATGATGGCCCATAGATGTATGAAAAAATACTCAACATCACTAGGCATCATAGAGATGCAGATTAAAACCACAATGAGTTATCACTTTACACATGTCAGAATAGCTATCATTAATAAATCAACAAACAAGAAGTGCTGGTAAGGATGTGTACAAAAGGGAACCCTAGTGCACTATTAGTGGAAATGCAGACTGGTGCAGCCACTGTGGAAGACAGTATGGAATTTCCTCAAAAAATTAAAAATGGAACTGCTCTACAACCTAGCAATTCTACTGCTGGGAATAAACCCTAAGAATCCTAAAACAGAAATTCAAAAGATCTTATACACTCTATGTTTATAGCAGCACTATTTACAATAGCTAAGTTTTTGAAACTGCCCAAGTGCCCATCAGTAAATGAGTGGATTAAAAAACTGTGGTACATTTACACAGTGGAATACTATGCAACAGACAGAAAGAAGTCCGACCTTTTGGGACAGCATGGATAGGACTACAGACTCTTATGCTAAGTGAAATAAGTCAGTCAGTGAAAGGCAAATACCATATGACCTAACTTATACCTGGAATCTAATGAACAAAATAAACTAATGAGAAAAATAGAACCAAAGACCTGGGGAACAGACTGATAGTTGTAGGAGGGGAGGAGGGAGTGGGGGAATGGTGGAAGGAAGGGGAAGGTACTAGTCAAAGAATATGTATGAATGACTCGTGGACATGAACAACAGAGAGGGGATTGACTGTGGGAGAGAGGGGTAGGCTGGGCAGAGGGGAACAAAAGGAAAAAAGGAAATTGGGACAACTGTAATAGAATAAACAATTAAATAGATAGATGATAGATAGATAGATAGATAGATAGATAGAACTACAAATGGAAAGAAAATAAAGTCTATTTTTTCAGATACAGTACTGCTACCCTAGCTTTTTTTATCATTTCCATTTGCATGAAATATCTTTTTTTATCCCTTTACGTTTAATCTGTATGTATCTTTTGTTCTGAGGTGGGTCTCTTATAGACAGCATATATATGGATTTGGTTTCTTATCCATTCAGCTACCCTGTGTCTTATGACAAGTACTTAAGCCCTTTACATTTAAATTTGAATATTGATAGGTATGTGTTTTTGAGATTTTATTCTTTTAACTAGGTTCCTCTGTTGTCCTCTTCCTTTTTCTCCTTCCCCTCCTCCTCCTTCTTCTTCTCTTTCTCCTCCTCTTCCTCCTTCTCCATCTTCAGAAAGTCCTTTAACCATTCTTTTAGTACTGGTTTAGTGGTAGCAAACTCTTAGCTTTTTCTTGTCTGGGAAGCTCTCTATTTCTCTTTCAATTTTAAATGATAGCCTTTCTGGGTGAAGTAGTCTTGATTATAGATCATTGCTTGTCATCACTTTAAATATTTCATATCAGTCCTTTCTGGCCTGAAATGTTTCTGTTGAGAAATCAGCTGACAGTCTTATGGGAGCTTCCTCGTAGGTAATAGTGGTCTTTCTTTTGTAGCTTTTAAGATTATCTTTTTGTAAGGAACTAGTATAAAGGACACATGGACAATAACAAGGGGGGGTGGAGACAGGAGGGAGGTGGGGAGGGCTAGGATGGGAGTAAAGGGCAGAAAACTGTACTTGAACAACAATTAAAATTTAAAAAAAAGAAAAGATTTTGTCTTTAACCTTTATCATTTTAATTATTATGAGGCCCTTGGTGTGGGCCTCTCTGGGTCATCTTGTTTAGGACATCTTTTCTTCCTGGGTTTGCGTGACTTTTTCCTTCACCAGGTCAGGGAAGTGTTCAGTCATTATTTCTTCACATAGGTTCTTGACCTCTTGCTTTCTCTCTTCTTTTTACAGTACCCCTATGATGCAGATGTTGTTACACTCAGTGTTGTCCCAAAGGTCCCTTCAACTATCCTAATTCTTTAAAATTATTTTTTTCCTTTTTGCTGCTTTAATTGGGTGTTTTTTTTCTACTTTGTCTTCCAAATCACTCATTCGATCCTCTGCTTTATCCAACCTGTTTATTCTTTCCAGTGTATTCTTCAATTTACATATAGTAGTCTTCATTTCTGACTCATCCTTTTTTATGATTTATATGTTTTTTTATGCTGTTGAACATCCTTATATCCATTACTTTGAACTTCCTGTATGATAAATTGCTTACCTCCATTTTATTGAGCTCTTTTTCTGGAGACTTCTCCTTTTTTTTCATCTGGGGCCTGATTTTTTGCCTCTCTATTTTGGCTGCCCTTCATGTTTGTTTCTATGTAGTAGATAGATCTGCTCGGACTCCCAGTCTTTGTGTGGTGGCCTTATGTAGCAGGTGTTTCTGTGTGGTCCAGTGGTACAGTCTCCTTGATCACCTGAGCCAGATGCTCCCAGAATGTCTCTTGTGTGGGTTATGTGGGGCCCCCTTTGTAACTGAGTCCTGATTGCTATGTCCCTTTTGTGTGTGGGACCCGCCCTTAGGCTGACTTACTGTCAGGCTCAATCCCAACCATAGTGTGCAAGCTGCTATGCAGGTGCCAACCACACAAAGCGAAATTTGTCTCAGTAGTGTTTGGTGCCTGCCAAGATCTGTCTTTGGATATGCTGCTGTGAAGCTTATTGCATCCTGCTCTGATGTTTTCTGAAGCTGGTCTTAGGGTGTGTTGATTCTGGGCATTTTGAGAGGGGCTCTGGTGCAGCCCAACATAAGATGCTTCCTGTGACGGGCCCTCAGCAACCTTTTTGGAACTACAAGCAATTCACAGTTTGTGGCTGCCTCTGCTGGGCTTAGGAATGTGTAGAAAGGACCAAACTGTGCACCATGGCCAACTCTTATCATACCAGGCCCAGGGGCAGGCTTGTAAAAGTCCTAAGGCACTCCAAAATCTTCCTTCACCTGCCTTTACCTGCTGGCTGCCTGATAGGCTGAGTCACTGAAAGAGCCTCTGGTTGTATTCCATTTGCATGCAGTAGGTTCACAGTGAGTCACCAGGTCCGTACAGGTTCATACTTGTTGCCCGTGCTGGGTCGGAGGTCACTCATCAAATTTTTGTGGGTATGCCAAGTCTAGCTGCCACCTGCTGGGTGCTTGCACCCTTCTGTTGGGGTGGGATCTCAGGGAATTGTCAGGGTGAGGCCAACAGAGTTTGTTAGGCCCAAACAGACTAAGATTTGGCCATGTGAAGGGAGAGCTCTGCTCCAGTCAGGCATGCAAGGGAAAAATGACCTGTTTTCTAGAGCCTCACAGCTCAGTATATCCCAGATATTGCTGTGAGGAGATGGAGCTTGGGAGAGTGGGGCATCCAGGAGTCAGAAGGATGGGGTTAGTGGATCTCCCATGAAGGGGAGGTGCCAGTCAGGCTTTGTGGAATGCAGAGGTGTGGCCCTTGCCCCAGAGCCACACCACTCAATCCGTCCAGATTTTGCCGTCACCCAGCAGGGTGGAGCCACTAGGAGTCCGGTGGGCCTCTGGAGCCAGAGCCTGGAGGGTGGGTCTAACTAAAGCCCAGAGGGTGGTTCTAGTGCATCTCCTATGAGAGGGAAGTGCCAGTCATGGGAAAGTGGGGGAATGGCCCCCATCCCAAAGTCACACAACCCAGTCACTGACACCCCCTGAATCTGCCCAGACTTCTACACTCTAGCCAAGGCAGCTGACTCCTCAGCAAGCCATAGCTTTACCGAGTGCTGCGAGAAAGAATCCAAAGGGTGGGACTCTTGCCTTCCCACAAGCTTGTGCAGCACAGAGGGGAGTGCTCCACCCAAGAAAGATGGCATCTGCAGTATTGGAGAAAGACTCAGCATAGGGATTCTGGAAGTTGTCCCTTCATGTCTCTCCCCAGAGCCACAAATCCCAGACTCTCCTTACACGATACTAGTCCACTCTGCTCTCCCTCCACCATAGCCTAGGTGAGTGGCTGCAAATGAAATTTTGTATATTGACCCTTTAAGAGGGTCCCTGTGTCTCCAGCAGAGTCCTGTCTCTCCATGAAGGACAGAAACCCCACTGCTTCTCACAACCAAATATGGGTACCTCTTCCCAGCTGTGGTGCTCAGGGCAGGGGAGCTTAGCTTGGGGCTTAGACCCCACACTTAACGGGGCAACCCCTCCCTGCAGCTGAGATATCCCTCCAGGACCTCAGCAGCTGTCCATGAAAGTAAGTCCAGACCCTTTTGCATCTCCACTCTTCCTACCAGTCTTAATGTGGCTTCTTCTGCAAATCCTTGGTTATAAGGCTTCTCTTCATCTAGTCTTCAATTGGTATTTAGGATGACTGTTCTATAATTTAGTTGTAATTCCAGTTTGGTCCTGGGAAGAGGTGAATGTACCTTCCACCTACTCTGCCACCATCTTGGATCTCTCTTACCAGCTGTGTTTGAAATGAATCTAAAGATAGTTACAGGCTAAATGCATTGGCATTACCTTGTCCCTGGTTCAGTGTATTACCATTTATTCTTTTTTCCTATTGAAAATGGATATATCAAAAACATTTGTTCTTTTATATCTTCATTTTCTTAGTTTTTACATAACTCCAGGTATTTTTTAATTATGTTTTTCCCCATTCCACATCTTATAAAAGATGTAGCTACCAAAGCATTAATCTTTCAAAACTTCTCTCATTGCTTAGTAACCTCTAATAAGTGCCACTTTTAGATTAATATAAATATTGTTATTTATTAAGATGTGCTCCTGGCTGATGTGGCTCAGGGATTGAGCATGGGCCTATGAATCAAACGGTCACTGGTTTGATTCCCAGTCAGGGCACATGCCTGGGTTGCAGGCCAGGTTCCCAGTGGGGGGTACGTGAGAGGCAACCACACATTGATATTTCTCTCTCTCTCTCCTTTCCTTTACCTCTCTCTAAAAGTAAATAAATAAAATATTTTTTAAAAAGATGTGCTAATTTAGTTTCATTAACATTTTCTTTGCAATGCTCAAAACAATTGATTCATCTCCAAGACCTAGTTGTTTTAAGATATATATACATTTTTATTGTTTCTTTTCCCCAAATATGTGAAACATATTGTTATATGGTTGAGAAAAATCATGTCTTTTAAATCTCAGTATTCCTTAAATAAATCAAAGACATGCTTAATATTTTCATGCTAGATATGAAAGCATTTAGAAAAGTTGGCAAAGTACCACCTTTTTATTCTGCTCACAAGCTACAAATGTAGAAATATAAGAGACTTAGAAAAGAAAAAGCTATTAGCAATGTAAATGCTAGTAGAATTAGAAGGGAGTTAATCAATATTTTGGGAGATTTTAGAACTATGTATATATTAAAGACTTTTAGTAAGTGATAATTTTAATACATAATGATTCATAGTTCATGGTTAAGTTACGTATAAAATAGACATGTCTTTTTATGTCAGCCTGCTTACACAATTCATGCTGTCATTCCCACTGAGAATACACATATGCCTTATTTATTAAATTTCCCAATAAATGTAGCTTTATATAATCTTTATGTAGAAAGTCATCAGATAGTACATTGGCTGTGGAATCAAAAGACACAGGCTCAATTTCAAACTCTTTGTTGTCTGCCTTTCTGTTCATCGTTTTTCCCTCTAAGCTGTGGTTCTTGCCTTTATATAAAATAGGTAACAATATGTACTTCTCCTAATTTGGCCCTTGATTCTCCCAATCCAGTCACAAGATACATGTGAAAAAAATGTAAACCAGAATGTCCAATAGAAATGGAAGGGTTTTATTTTTACATAGAATGTAGTAGTGTTTTCCATGAATGTCATTATAAATTAGAATAATTTTATGGGTGTTGAAAAATAATTGGTCTGAACTACAAAAAAAATCACACAACATTGATTGCAAAAGTCAATTTAAATAGGTCATGATAATTTAAAAAGAAAACTTTAATAATATTAAAATATTAACAACTTAGTGATATATTTGTCACAAATGAAAACACTAGAAATCAGAATATAAAATCAGAAACCCTGAAACTATTATGCCAGTTTCCTCTTGGATTATATACTTTTGTTACTATAAAGGTGATATGTTAGGTTTTCCTACATTCCAAATGAATTTAATGTTTTAAAATTTACAGTCAAAATTATGTATATTATTATTCATTTGCTGTGTTTTACATTGCCTACTCCTTTAGTAGTTTATACTTCTTGCTACGGATATACAGAATCAAGGTCAGAAATCATCACTATTTGCTCTGCGGTGAGGGCTTACCAGCAAATACAATTATCTTTGGCAAATGATTAATGACTATAATTTTCCAATAGACCATTTTGTTCCCAATGGAAAAAAATACGCAGCAATTAATTTAGATTTAAAAAGATCAAGAATCTAATTCCAGCTTTTCCATTAATTCACCAGTTGACATCAGGCAAGTCATTTATTTCTTTGTCCTTGGAATTGGAGAGCTTGAAATTCAAGCCTGAATTCTATGTCTTCCAAGCTCTGTGATCTTGAGCAGATTATCTTGCTTTTCTGAGCAACCTGATCTCAGTTTTTTCATCTATAAAATGCATATAATAACAGTTGCATCCAGAGTTGATATAGGATTAATGAGCTGACATAAGTTCAGAAATTCACGTGGAGACAAACAGACCATAGTGGTAGAGGCTCTCTGGAAAAGGAGACAGCTGTCTCCCAAGAGACCTCACAAGATGGTTTTCATCTTAGTGGATGTGTAAAAATTGAAGATCTCGTCTTCATCCCGACAGGTTCACAACCCCATTGAATCAGTACACGTCTTTAGATTGGACTTACATACACTGGGCTCCAGAATACCAGTTTATAGCTTTAAATTAGCACCATTGCTGGGTCTTCCTCAATATTCCTGATCTCTAAATGTGAGACAGCCCAGGACTCACAATCAAACTTCTTCTTTTTTCCCTCTTCCTTCCTTCCCTGAACATGTTCCTGGCTGCAAGTACCGTCTACAACTGAAGTCTCAAATTTCTATCTCCAGCCCTGTCTTCTCCCTTGATTTTAAGTTTTATATGTCTGGATTCCTACTTGATATCTTCACTTAGAAATCTAATTGACATCTTATGTCAAAAATGGCCAAAGCCTAACTTTTTACCACCTCCTTCATCAAAATGCACCCCTCCTTGCCATCTTGGCCTTTGCAGTTAATGACAACTCCATCCTTCCAGGTATTCAGTCACAAAAACTCTGGAATCTACCTTGAAACTTCTTTTTCCCATGCCTCCTATCTAATCCATGAGTAAATCTTGCAGATTGTACTTTCAAATATGTCCACAGTCAAACCTCAGTTTACCATGTACCTGCTGCTCTCAGATACCTAAGTCAGCACTACCTGCCTCAAATATTAGCAATAGCCTCTTCTTAACCCCACTTTTGCCCTCTTAAATTCTACTCTGGAATAGCAGTTAATATGATTCTAATAAAGTGTAAGTCAGATTATGTTACTTTACTACTCAGATCCCTCTGATGATGGAAGAAAATCCAAATTCCCTTAGCATGGACCCCAAAGCTCTAAGGGATCTGCTCCCGTGCTGGGGCCTCCCGTGACCCTGCATCCCCTGCCCCACACCCACTCCACTCCTGTTCACTCCACTGCAGCCTCCCCAGCCTCCTCGCTTTTCCTTCCGTGCACCAGGGCTTTCAGTTTCCCCCCATTCAATGTTCCCCCTGGATATTTTGATGGCTCACTCCCTAACCCAGTCCCATAGCCCCCTAGGAAGGGCCTTTTCTGGTCACAATCCCTACTGATGTCTTGTACAGTCACCTTACCAACTCAGACCCCGTACCAAATTTGGTTATGTTGATACCATGTGCACCAGGAGAGCATGAACAGGTTTATTACTCATATAATGGGGCTTTCTGGGGTAAGCAGAGCAGGGTCCTAAGCATGTCGAAACAGGGCTTGAAAAAGCAGCGAAAGAGACTGGTTTGGGTTTTATTGGGATAGGCAGGCAGCGCTGAGATAAGGAGTCTGCACACAGAACTGCTTGTGAGCTTTGAACTTCCCGTTGGTGCCAAAGGAGGGAGCACTGGGCTTCCTTGTTGGTTTGCCAGATATGGGGCAGAAGAGGAAAGGGCACTTGGTGGGTTTGAAAGTCATCAGTAGTTAAACATCAAGAATGGAGTCCAACTCTTTATTACAATGTTTAATCTCCTTCTCTTCTTTCACTGCTTTATTTTTCTTCATCTAACTCATTAATGCATCACATACTACCCTTTCACTACCCCACACATACTACAAGTTCCAGGAGAGTGAGGAGTTAATGTTTTTTATCTTTGGCTGTATCCTCATTACCCACAATGGTGTCTGACACATAGTAGATGCTCAATGGAAATTTGTAGAATTATTTTTTTTAAATCAAGTAATAAATATAACAAGCCCAGTTGCTGAGAACTTATGTGCTCATGTCCAGCCCAATTTCCCCTAGTCCTCGGCTTGCAAGGGAAGCTCAGTTATAATCAGAAAGTCAGAGTTCCTGGGAATGACATTGCCCGAAGTGGGAGTTTAGGTAACTCAAAGATTTGCATCATTGCACGGAGGGTGTCAGGCCATTGCTGCATCCAGCTCACAGCGGAAATGATCTTGCTAACGGGCACCTGCACTTTTTAGAACATTTCATTAATGAATCATGGTAGTTGTGGCTCAGGTGACCCTTTACCTGGGTTTTCAGGTAATGGCAACCTCCCTTTGTGTCTATACAGCCTTTTTTTAGGTTAGAGGTAAGTGTTGCAGACTGTTGGGGATTGTCTTTCTTTCCAAGGCAACTTTGAAATGTCTCTTGCCTGAAGCACTGTCTTCCTTCCATTTTCAGTTCTTCCAAGTGCTGCCAGGTTAGAAAACACCTATTCAGAATAGCTGCTCTGCAATCCCTATTGCTGTAATATCTAGAAAACGAATTAGAAATAAGCCCACAATGGCTTTTTTCTGTAACAGTTGAGATCACAGATCATAGATTTCAAACTATTACTTATTATGCCTTAAAATGGTTTGTGAACTGATGGCTGTCATCTCTGAAACCATGGCCTGCCCAGACCCAGGCTGAGAGGCAATATGACAGAGACTTTTAGGGGACAGCTGGAGCCCCTACTGTCCTAGCCTAGCAGGCTTCGCATTTTATGGGCTCTCCCATCCTCTCTCAAAAGAGACCCCCACTCTCTCCCACTACCATTCATTTCCTGCTGCAGTATTAGAAAGTCTGCTATTTTATGCCTGGGTTTGTTTATATGTTTGTTTGTTTGTCCTAGCATTATCTGCTGTACTGTTTGTACTGAGCATTATTCTGTACCTGTTCTGTAATACCTGCTGGGTTTGCTGCTATATGCTTTCAGTGTATGTCAGTGTTTGTGAAGGAAGCACGCTGTTGGAGTGTGTAGTCATTGTGGGGGGTAGGTGGGTGTGACACACATGTGGTTATCAGTGAGTGTGAAGAATTACATGGAGTCAAGATGGAAGAATTACAATCCCTAACATGTGTTATTATATATGTTAGATGACCCTTTAGGAATTAGAGCATACTTTTGTTTTGGGGCATTAAGCAGCTAGTTTTCCAGGACTGAATGAAGAAATGATGCCCCTTTGTTTGCACTATGAATTTATGCTTCTTTTCTGTCTCTCTGTCTATTAACAAACAGTAAATTCTTTGTTGACTAAGAAATCAAGGTTGATACAAAACTACCTGAATTTAAATAGAACTTCCAATTTCACTTTCATAAGCATATAAAGAGGCCATTCAGCCTGGTTGTGTTATAGATTCTCTGAGTGAGATTAAGCACATGTTCTGGAAGAAAGAGACTTTGTTAGGGGCCTGCTATCTCCTGCAACTGAGTAAATAAATCTGTGACCCTGTAGGAGGGAACTGTAGTTCAATCACTGCCTCACAGAAGAGCGGGCCAACAGGCAGCACTGCTGGTGACACAGGTCCCAAAGAAGGTTTTGAGGAAACAGGAACCTTGGTTGAAGTCACTGTGACTCTTTCACAGGTACGGTCCCATCAGTTTGATACATGGCGCTGAAAGCCAGAAGGAAACTGGTCTGCTGAAAATCCACAATCTGGGGCAACTTTAAAAGCTCTGACCCATTCAGTAAATTCTCTTTTAAATTCCAAATGGGATTTTAAATGGCTGAAGATAAAATGAGTACTTTCTGCATATCGTAAAATGGCTTGCTCTATATGTACATGGGAGTGTGTCAACATTTAAACACTAACTACTGAATTAGAAACTTAAGTTCTGATTGCTTCCCATTAATGAAATCATGGGGAAAGGCTTGGAAAAATAGAGTATGGACTTTTAAGGGTTTTTTTAAAGCTGGTTTTTCTCACTATTCCCTTTCTTTTCTTTCCCTTCCATCCTCCCTCCCTTCCTTTCTTGAACCTGCCTTCCCTTCCTTTCTTCCTTTTACAAATGGGTTGTGAGGATCTTTTATGCACCAGGCATTGTCCTAAGCAATTAGTACAGCAGATAAAACAGGCAACATTCCCTGCCCACATAGTGCTTACATTTTAATGTGTTCAAACTCTGTCTCTGTTTATTTGGTATGTGACCTTGGACCTGAACTTCATTATCTCAGTGTGCAAAATGAGGCTAATGCATCTTATTTTATAGAGTATTGTAGTGATTAAAATGAGACGTGGAACTCAAACATATTCACTCCCTTTGCTTCTCCTGATTTGGCTGCAAACATGTTTCTTGTTCCCGTTCTGCACTCTGGATTTCTGTACTCACTCTTTCTTGGCTTCTCTCTCTCTCTTCGGCAGTTTCTGTTTGTACATCTTTCTATTGTATTTGTATGTATATCTTTCTGTGTGTCTCAATAACTATGTCTCTGTGTGCAACTGTGTCTACGTATTAAGGTGCCTCTATGTTTGTGGCTCTCTCTCTTAATTCGAGTATGTCTCTCTGTGTCCAGGTTTGTTTGGGTTTTCTTTTGCTTTTCTGTGAGAGAGAGAGTGTGTGTGTGTGCACAAGCCCGCTCATGAAAGAGAAAGAGAGCATCTCTGTGTGCCCGTGTATCTCGCTCCCAGTGTGCGAGTCTCTCTCTGTCTCTGCATGTGTCACTCTGTGGCTGTGTTTCTATGTAGATCTCTGTTTTACTCTTTGTTTTGTTTATATTCTCTCTCTCCTCTTGCTCTTTACATCTCTATATTTTGCTTTCTCTCTCTCTGAGTCTTTTTTCACTTTCTTTAGCTTTCACTCTGTCTTCCCTGCTTTCAATCTTTCTCTGTCTCATTGCACTCTCTCCGACTCTGTCCATCTCTTTGTCTCTGTCTCTCTCTGCCACACTTGTACTTCTCTGGTGTGTATATACATGCAGATGTTATATATTTGTTCATTTAATTAATTGTATTCATATGTATGCATGCATGCTCTCCTCATTCTATTCCCAGCATAGTTTAAATGTCCAGTGATATTTAGGTAGTGACTTCATGGCTCAGGAGGGATTAAAAGGAATGGAATTGTTCTAAAGGAGGCTTGAGGGAATTGATGAACAAAGAAGGGGATTTTTAAAACTACGGATAGGTGTTATGAAGACTTGGTTCTGTTTTACATTAAGTACTGCTAGTTTTACAGCAATTTCAAAATGGACACATGTAAATCCAAAAATAATTAATGAACCTCAGACCATCCTCTCAATTTCTATGTTTTCCAGGATCACTTTTTAAGGCCCTTTTTACCAATTCTCATGATTTTTTCCTGCCTCACCTCTGTCATTCTGCTGACTCTCCTTTTCCATTTTCCTGACCATAATCTGGGTTCTTACCTTTATCATCTTTTATCTGGACCACTGTCCTCGACCCTGCCATCCTCCCAGTCCATCGTGCCAGGTGGAGCCAAGCTAATGTTGTTTTTACATCAGGCTCTGCTTGATGCCCTCCCTTGGCTTCCAGTCACCTTCCAGGGTCACAAGAGAGATTCACAACATCACATCACTAGGTGGGTAGTTTTTTTGTTCGTTTGTTTTTTTATTTCTTTTTAGAGAGAGGGGAAGAGATAGAGAAAGAGAGGGAGAGAAACATCAATGTGTGGTTGCCTCTCATATGCCCCCTACTAGGGTCCTAGCCTGCAACCCAGGCATGTGCCCTGACTGGGAATTGAACCTGTGACCCTTTGGTTCACAGGACAGCTCTCAATCCACTGAGCTACACCAGCCAGGGTCCAGCCAGGGTGGTGGGTAGTTTTTTTTAGAGACTTATCTGACAAAATCTTGCCCACCTACCAATATGTTCAATGTGCCTAAGAATCTCTTCACCTCTTTTACAAATAAAACCAATACCCAGTTATTTCCAATGAGATAAAGCACATTTTGAGAAACATACAATGAACATACCTGGGAATCTGGATGAGAAAGCTTAATGAACCAATACTTGCAGCACCAGTTTATTGTACAATGAAGCAAATGGTGTTTGACTTGTGTCAGTCAAGAACTTGTTGCTTTTTTACTTTATTTGTAATTTAGACAGGAGTCAGCAAGTTTTTTCTGTAAAGCATCAAATTAGTAAATATTTTGGGTTTTGTGGGTCATTCTGTCTCTGTCACAACTCCTTACATCTGCCTCTGTGTTGCAAAAGCAGAAATAGACAATTGATATAAATCAGTACGACTATGTTCAAATAAGACTTTATTTATAAAAACAGGACATAGTCTAGATTTGGCCCCTGTAGGCTGTAGTTTGCTCACCCTCGACTTAGACTTTATGATAACAGCATATTGTATATAACTTTCAGGTAAAATTTCCATTCCTGTGTAAACTTGTAAAAACTTCTGGGGTTTTTTCCTTTCTCTCTCTCCATATATGTATGTACAGATGAGTGAGTGAGAGTTTGTGTGTGTGTGTTTGCCAAAAATAACAGTATCTTTTGGGCTTGCTATACGGCTTCACATAATTTTTATGTTATTGTTATTTATGTGTTACTATTATTTATATATATTACCTGGATATAATTTGAATCGAGCAAACAAAAATCTGAATAATATCAATGACAACTTTAGAAAATTATCTCAATAAACTGTAAAATAATTTATATCACATGTCAGTTATATCCTTATATTTTACTCCTTTGGTAGTGCTTATATTTAGGTTCTCAGTTATCTTTTAAAGGAAGATTTAAGAGACTTGTTTAAAAGTACTTTGTTTATAGATGCTTACTGAATCAGCTGAAAGATGTTTGTAAAATTTTAGACATTTATTAATTGAAGCATTTTTATTTGCGAGTCTTTGTATAAGTATAATTGAATGAATTTAAAATTAAACTTTTATGAAGTCTGAATTGGAAATAAATTAGATAAATCATTATATGAAATTTCAAATGTTACACCTTTCTCACAAGTTTAATTCTAGATGAATATAATGGTTAAATGTAAAATCTACTGATTTTTTTTGGCTATGGGTTGAGAAAGGAAATTTTTAATCATAAATTAAGAAATAGGAGCCCTGGCTGGTGTAGCTCAGTGGATTGAGTGCGGGCTGCAAACCAGGCATGGCAGGTTCGATTCCCAGTCAGGGCACATGCCTAGGTTGCAGGCCATGTCCCCCAGCAACTGCACACTGATGTTTCTCTCTCTCTCTCTCTCCCCCTCCCTTCCCTCTCTAAAAATAAATAAATAAAATCTTAAAAAAAAAAAAAGAAATAGGAACAGAAGAAGAGGATAATATACTTAATTATAAGAATGAACACACCAAATAAAAATATTAAAGGTAAAATTAAAAGGAAATGAATAATGCCATTAAAATAAAATATTAATCTTAGTTATGACATTCAACTTATCTAAAATCAAAGAAAAACAAATTGAATCTAAAAATGAATACACCACATTTTCCTATCAAATCAACAGTGTATTTTTTATTGTTGTTCAAGTACAGTTGTCTCCATTTCCCCCCAACCCTTCCTCCTACCCCAGCCATCCCCACCTCCCACCCTCGATCCTACAGAAGTCTTTAGTTCTAGTACATTGAGGAGGCATTATGTAAATAGGATGTTCTTTTTACACAACAATTTCATAATCACAACAAAATCATAAAAATATTTACAACTATTAGCTTCTTCCAGGAATCTGTCTATCCTAATGAGATGCCAAGATTTATAAACAAGACACTCACTCAGTATTATTTGTAAGGGGGCACATTTATAAACAGTGTGGCTATCCAAAAATAGGTGATGGTAAATAAATGGTGATATCATTACATGAAAATCATATAATCATGTTTTTAAAAGATAAGAGCAGATAATTTAGAACAATGTTCAGAATGTAATATATATTAATAAAGTAGAATAGTATTTAGCTCTATATATAGTGTGGTTATAATTTTTTAACTGGATATATAAAAATAATGTTGGTATGGTAGAATTACAGCTTACTTTTATTTATTTTTTTTTACTTTCCAACTTTTCTATCATATGCATAATTTTTGAGATATAAATTCTCTTTTTCCCACAACACCAAGTAATGGAACAGTAGATCTTTTCTCATACAACTTAAAGCATGATCTTCTGGATTTCCTTTGAAAGGAGGGGAAAATAGAATAAAAATAACTGGAGAGTTAAATAAATGAATTTCATATTTCTTGGCAAAAAAGCCTCATCTTAGTTTTGATAATTTGATTTTCTATACCAATTAAATTATTTTGGGTGAATGTTTATTCTTAGTAAGCTTGTGTAGTTATAGCCCACACAGGTTAAAGTCTGTGGAATGTGATTCATAAACCACCATTTTTTTCTCAGCAACTATGCTCTTTTTATTGAAAGTGCATTAAAATTGGATATTTGGGGAAGTTTTTTTACCTTTTATTTCTTTTTGTTATTTGTATTTATTCTATTACAGTTGTCCCCATTTTTCCCCCTTTGCCCTCCTCCATCCTGCCCCATCCCCCACAGTCCATCCCCACACTGTTGTCCATGTCCATGGGTCATTCATACATGTTCTTTGACTAGTCCCTTCCTTTCTTTTGACCATTCTCCCCTCCCCCTTTCCTCTGGCAGCTGTCAGTCTGTTCCCTGTTCCCATATCTCTGGTTCTGTTTTGTTCATTAGTTTGCTCATTAGATTCCTTTTTACTGGTTTTCAGAGTATGCCAACATATTTTATAGGTAATTATACTTGCTAAAACTTATCTCTGACCTGAAAAGCATCCAAGAGTTACGCCATATTAAAGAGTGTTCACTGTTCTAGCAGAATGAATCCTAAGATTTGCCAACACTAGTGTTTTATATAGGAAAATAGCAGTGGAAGGTCCAAGAACTAGTTCCTGCCAGGTAGGCAATATTTGACATGCCCAAAGCTCATAGTTACATTTAGTGGTTGAAAAGAATCCTCTGACTTGGAAGGAGCTGCTCTTATATGAGTGAGTTTTTTCTCTATCTGTAAAATATTTATCGTAACCCCTTGTGTGGGCCTAAGCCTAAAACAAGTCAGAATGTTGTTTCCAAGGTACCCACAGTCTAGCTGTCTCTCATTTTTTAATTTAGTTTTTATTTTTTATCAAATTAGTTTTTAACAGTTTAAAAAAGTCTAATAATACTCTCAAGGTAAATGGTACCCTCCTGCTATCAACACATTGTCTCTGCAGTGAACACAGAGGTGCATTGCCTTTTCAAAGCAGTGTTTTCATTTTCTCAGACAAATAACCAGAAGTATATTTTGGAGATCAGACCCTTGTCTGAGATATGAATGGCAAGTATATTTTCCCATACAGTTAGTTCACTTTTCATTTTGCTGATGTTTTCTTTAGCCATGCAGAAGCTTTTTATTTTGTTGAAGTCCCATTTGTTTATTCTTTCCTTTATGTACCTTACTCTAAGGGACATAGCGGTGAAAATATTGCTGCGTGGAATATCTGAGATTTTCCTGCCTATGTTCTGCTCTAGGACTATTATGGTGTCACAACTTATATTTAAGTCCTTTGAGTTTATTTTTGTGTATGGTGTAAGTTGGTAATTGAGTTTCATATTTTTGCATGTAGCTGTCCAGGTCTCCCAGCACCAATGGTTAAAGAGGCTATTTTTTACTCCATTTTATGCTTCTGCCCTCTTTTCAAATATTAATTGACCATAGAGACTTGGGTTTATTTCTGGGCTCTCTCTTCTGTTCCATTGATCTGTGTGTCAGTTCTTGTGCCAGTACCAGGCTGTTTTGATTACAGTGGCCTTGGAATAGTTCGATATCAGGTATTGTGATCCCTCCTACTTTGTTCTTCTTTCTCAAAATTACTGTGGCTATTCAGGGTCATCTATGATTCTATATAAATGTTTTAAATGTTTGTTGTAAATCTGTTAAATATGTCATTGGTATTTTCATAGGGATTGTGTTGAATCTATAAATTGCTTTGGGTAATATGGACATTTTGATGATGTTAATTCTTCCAAACCATGAACATGGTATATGCTTTCATTTATTTGTTTCTTCCTTAATTTCTTTCTTTAGTGTTGTGTAGTTTTCTGAGTACAGGTCTTTTACCTCCTTGGTTAGGTTTGTTCCTAGGTGTTTTATTTTCTTGTTGCTGTAGCAAATGGGATTTTTTCATGATTTCTGTTTCTGATATTTCATTGTTAATGTACAAAAATGCCTTCGGTTTCTGAATATTGACTTTGTATCCTGCTGTTTTGCCAAATTCGCTTATTAGGTCGAGCAGCTTTTTGATGGAGTCTATAAGGTACACCATCATGTGACCTGCAAACAATGACAGTTTTACTTCCTCCTTTCCAATTTGGATGCCTTGTACTTTTCTTTCTTGTCTGATCACTGTGGCTAGGACTTCCAATACTGTATTGAATAGAAGTGGTGAAAGAGGACACCCTTGTCTTGTTCCTGAGCTTAGGGGGAAAGCTTTTAGTTTTTGCCCATTGAGTATGATGTTGGCTGTAGTATTCTCATATATGGCCTCTATTATGTTGAGGTATGCTCCTTCTACTTCCACTTTGCTGAGTGTTTCTCTCCAAAGTATATAAAGAACTCACATGACTCTACTCCAGGAAGACAAACAATTCAATTAAAAAATGGGCAAAGGATCTGAACAGACATTTCTCCAAGGAGGATATACAGAGGGCCCAGAGATATATGAAAGGATGCTCAGCATCACTAGCCATCAGAGAGATGCACACCAGTCAGAATGGCCATCATAAACATATCAACAAACAACAGGTGATGGTGAGGTTGTGGAGAAAGGGAACCCTAGTGCACTGTTGGTTGGAATGTAGACTGGTGCAGCCACTGTGGAAAACAGTATGGAATTTCCTCAGGAAGACAAAAATGGAACTGGCTTCTGACTTGGCCTTTTCAGTGCTGGGATTATATCCTAAGAATCCTGAAACACCAATTCCAAAGACCCTATGCACCAGAATGTCCATAGCAGCACAATTTACAATAGCCAAGTGCTAGAAGCAACTCAAGTTCCCGTAAGTAAATGAATGGATCAAAAAACTATGGTACCTTTACACAATGGAATGCTGTGCAGCAAAAAGAAAGAACTCCTATCCTTTGAGACAGCATGGATGGATCTGGAGAGCATTATGCTAAGTGAAGTAAGCCAGGCACTGAAAGACAAATACAGTATGATCTCACCTATAAGTGGAACCTAATCAACAAAGCAAACAAGCAAGCAAAATATAACTGGAGACATGAAATAAAGAACAAACTGACAGTAACCAGAGGGTAGGTGGCAGGAGGTAAAGGGGAGAAAGAAGGGGAAGGGTCTTCAAAGAACATGTATAAAGGACCCATGAACAAACCAAAGTAGGGTAGGAATGAGGGTGGGAGGTGAGGGTCATTGGGGTGGGGGAGAGCAGTCAGGAGAAAATTGAGAAAACTATACTTGAACAACAATAACAAAAAAAGTGGAATAAAAGTAACCAGAAGTAGAATCTCAGGATCATTTGTTAGTTCTATATTTAATTTTTTGACAAAATTCCAGTTTTCCATAGTGATTGCAATTCACTATGGAAATCCTACCAGCAGTGCACAAGGGTGCCATTTTCTCCACATCCTAAAGAGGGTGACACTTGTTATTCTTGTCATTTTGGTAATAGTCATTCTAACAGGTGTGAGGTTATGATTTTTATCATTGTATAATTCATATTAATTAACATAGTGCTTATTGAATCCAGAATAAAATATAGATCTAGCTTTTCTTTTAATTCCAAATATGATCTAGAAGTAAAATTAATAGAACATTGCACATCAAAAGATATAATAGTTAAAAGTAATAATCATAATATTCACAAACAAAATGTTACAATGTTTAAATGACCTCATTTTATTGTTTACTATATGCTAGGCACTGGGCTTAATTATATATTTTGGTATATAAGTGAGATAGATATTATTAGCAGTTTTTGCAGAACAATAACCTGAGAATTGGAATATTATTCAACCTCTTGTTCAAAATTATATAGATAATGATAAAGCTAACAATACAAACTCAAGTGTATTTTATAATATTTTTAAAGTAATATTTTTTTCCTGAAGTGCGCTTTCTTCCTTTCCTTATCTCTACCAAAATAATGTTTCAATAAGCTGGAGTTTGGGAAGAGCTTTTCCCACATATGGGAAAATAAAAGCTGTATTATTCTGGGCTACTTTAGTTTCATTAGCTAGTGAACACAGTTCTGTAAGAGTTACATGATTTTTCTTTTTTTACTTTCTTTTCATTATTGCACTTAAGTAACTTCCAGATAGTTACCATTTAAGTAATAGTAATGAAAGAAAGAATTGGGAACTAGAATTTAATAAATTACAAGTAAAATCTTTTCTTTTGACAGAGGGAAGGAGAAAAGGACCATCAGGTGCGTTTGGCAATTGGAAATGGTGTGCGGAGTGATGTATGGAGAGAGTTTGTAGACAGATTCGGAAATATTAAGATGTGTGAGCTTTATGGAGCGACTGAAGGGAACATTTGTTTTATGAATCACACTGGGAAAATTGGAGCAGTCGGGAGAACAAATTTCTTTTACAAAGTAAGTACCATTTTCTTCTTTACAAAAGAAGAAAATATTTTGAGACCTGCCAGCCTGTCTTCTAGCTTTGTGCTTGTACCTTATGGTAAATATCATCAGGTGTTTTTTTTTTTTTTTAAGTTGAGAACTTCTAAATAAAGTAGTGGCTTCTAGGTGAACTGTATTCTATAGTTTATGAAAACCTCAACCTCCCATGTTTTCCTTCTATATATGGGGATAATGATACCTAATTCTTTGTTTAGTTTTTAAATTTAATGATATGTGTATGAAAAGCAAGCATAGGTCCTGATATGTATTAATTTGACTCCATTTTCTTTGAGTATTTTTAATGCATTATTTCTATTTACTTTTCATTTTTATATCATTCAAAAATTATGTTTAAGCTTCTAATACATGATTTATTTAAAAACTATATCAAGATACCACTAAAATCTTAAAAGCAGCCAAAAAATCACCTTCTTAAGAAAGACTTATGGCTGCATTCTCAATGGCAACCATGGAAGACAAAAGATAGTAGACAGATGTCTTCAATGGACTTGGAGAAAATAATTTCAAATAGAATAAGTACTCAACAATATTTTTTAAAGAATAAAATTAAAAATAAAGAAGATGTTTCAGAATTTATATAACCTTAAGGGAAAATAAAATCAGAATTATAGTAGTGTTACTACCAGTGGACGGTCATTCAGAGCAGGGGTGGGGGTGCCTCCTCCCACCCCCAGCCAAGGTAGCAGCAGAGTGAGGTTCTTACACTGAGCATGCATAAAGCCCTTCTCCCCTGCCTCTCCAAGACCAGGGGAAGACAGGAATATGCACCACAGAAGTCAGTGTGGTGGCAGGGGAGGCTCTGGACCCAGGTTAGGCCTGTCAGTCTAACCTGGGGAAGGAAAGGATTGGTTGGGAGGTGGACCTATCCAAAGCACATGAAAGTTTGTGGAGTTGGTTGGTCATTTTTGAGAAAGCACTGGGTCTGTCCCACACCCAAGCTAATATAGTCCCTGGGGAACAAAGAAACTTTCTCCTGTTTGTGGCTCACTGCTTGGATGGTGCCCTTGCCTGTTCTCTCCATGGCCATATGACCTTAGCACCTGCATGGCCCATGGCCTCCAGGAGGTAGAATCAACATGTCTGTCTGTCAATCTATGTATCTATCTATATATCTATCCATGTATCTATCTATCTATCTCTCGTAAACCTGGTGATGCATTTGCTGGTACAGGAATACATGACCTTGTAGCCCTAGCAGTCTCATGGTCCATGGACTCCAGGATGGAGCCTGAAATGGGCAACAGCCAGGAGCAAGTTAAGCTACCTAGATGTCCACTTAGAAACCACCTGTGGGCTCCATAGGACTTTGAAATGGAGCAGAAACTCTGGACACTGGCTTTTGTTTTGATCTTGCTGAGGACAGTTGGACTTTGTCTTGGTGTTGCAGAGGAGATGGGCTTTGAGACAGAGAAATTCTCTCCCAGATCATGCTCCATCTGAATAAAACCTTTTTCCTTTTTTACCAGATACTGCCACACGAGTTTGGCTTCTGTGGCAGCAGGCAGACGAAACCATCTTTTTTGTTTGGTAACAGAAAGATATATATAACTTTCTTTCAATATTTGATAGAACAAATAAAAACTTCAATGTATAGGATATTTGAGTAATATTATAAACAAACTACTTGAATTAATGGATATAAGTAGGACACCATATCTGAAAGCTACAGAATATTCATTCTTTTCACAAAGATTACTGGGCTACTTAGGGAATTGCAGGAAATTTCAAAAGATTGCATTTATATGGATTGTGTTCTCTGACAACAGTTTAATTAAGGTAAAATAAATTTTTGGAATGACAGGTAGATCATCTCCTATATATAATTGCAAATAAAACATCTCTAAATTTTCATGAGTCAACAAAAAAAACAGAATTTAGAAAATAATTTGAGCTGAATTATAATGAAAATGTTACATTTCAAAATGTGTAAACTCAGATAAGAGCAGCTGAAAATTAGTGGGCTAAATATCAATTTCTATAATAAGTTAATTTAAAAAACTCAAAGAACCCTGGCTGGTGTGGCTCAGTGGATTGAGTGCCAGCCTGCAGACCAAAGGGCCACTGGTTCAATTCCCAGTCAGGGCACATACCTGGGTTGCAGGCCAGGTCCCTAGTAAGGGGCGTGCAGAAGACAGCCACACATTGATGTTTCTCTCCCTCTCTAAAAATAAATAACTAAAATCTTTTTTAAAAAACTACTGAGTTTTACATTCCTTACAGTTAATTTTCTCAATTCATTGAACTGATTCCATAAAAACTGGTATTTATATTAAAAGCTCCTTTAGTGAAGCTGTGTCATTCCAAAGCAATCATCCCATAGGGGTACAATAAAGAATATTTGTATTTTTATTAATCTTGATTTTACTATAATTTTCTGATATCTTAAATTCCCTGTCAGATTATAATGGCAATAATGTAGGAACTACTGATGTCTCCTATTTATTTAGAAAATTTCTGGTTTTCAAATTATTTTAGTTTTTTTAAATTTGGAAATGAAAGAAATACCTAATATCACAAATTTTGTCTTTTATCATTTCACTCACATATTGTTTTTGTTCCATAGCAGGTGATCAGAAAAAAATTGGGCCAATAACTGTTCCATAATTGTATGGGGAGATGTGATGAGTATGTCTCTTAAGAATTTAAACCTAACAGAGGTTTATGCTTACTGTCTCAGAAAGGAATCAGGCTCTAAACAGAGATAGGATTTAATAAGTGAAGGGAAAAGATAAGGCAGCAACAGAGTTCCTATGACCCAGATGTCCTTGTGTGCTGTACTCACTATTTAAATGCATGAGACTGTAAGGCTATGTGTCCTTTATGCTCCCAAAGCAAGCAATATATATATATAAAAAATTTGGTGACAACTCATTTGAGAAACAAACTCAAGTAAAAGTTATGGGCTTGCCTTCTTTTCTACACCTGGAGGTAGTGTTTGAGAAGGAGCAAACGTGAAATCCCCAGGGGAAATAAAACTTGCAAAGTGTGTAGAAGGTAAGTCTAAATAAAAAGCAGCTGAAAAAAATATGGACGCACATCAAAATAATAAGTTCTCCAACATGGCCAGGAAATATTTAGAAAAGCAATTTCCCATAGGTTAAAAAATTGCAATAATATGTTCTTTAAAAATAAGACCTCAAAGAAGACGAAAGTGCAAGGAAAACCTAAATCAACAAAAGGAGTTGGAAAGTATGTCTGCTTAGCTCTACAAAATAAATTCATAAAAGGAAAACATGGAAATATTACAGAGATGATCACCACTAAAGGACATAAGCAGAACTGTACACATCGTTGGGGAGCAAGACAGATGGGAGTAGGGGGTCACACAAACAAAAGAATATGCATATCATGTAAAACTAATTTCAAAGATAAAGTGGAAAACAAAGACAGTGTTCTGACATATGCGTAATTGGTGTTCTTGCAGGAGGAAAAAAACAAATCAGAAAGATTTAAAAAAGCATTTGAAATCTAACAGAAGCCTTCCTTAAAATAAAGATTTGAATATTTAGCAAAAGAGCACATTGTATTCCAGAGTGGGAGGGTAGGGTGAAATACGGTACAAAATGATCATCAGAAAAATATATCCTGGTGAAATTATTGAACATAAAGAACCATAAGGAGATGCCAAGGCAGAAAAACAAAGGATGTACACGGTGTAGGCTGAAGATGTGCCTGTGCGTGCACATCGAGGGCATATTAACGTGTGGCACCTAGTCTTCTTTGTGTGTTATAACAGCCATTTTTTATAATCTTGTGGGACCTCTTGAAGGCAGGAAAAAGTATAGAAAGCCCTCTGGCTGAGACTTAATGCTCTGATCCTGGCTACTTCTAGAAGATGCTGTGATATATTTAAATTTCATTTGTATTATGAAATTACCCAATTTCTGACCATTGGGTCGCCTGTATCTGATAACAGGCACACTCAATGGTGATTTAGTGTGGAAAGGATATCACCCATGCATGTGGCTGCCAAATTAATTGAAAAGAAATAACACTAAAGCTGATAACACCAGTTGGTGGGCAAATTTCTCAAAATATAAAGCATGTTAAAACAGCAGAGAAAAGATTGAATAATGAACAGGGCTCTGTTCATGTTTGGCCAAAATGATAAATGCAGTTCCGGAACTTCTGGAATCTTTCTTTTTACCAGTCATTAGGCGAGTGGCCAATATCCTGTTATCCCAATTACAGACAAAGACCAACAAGATGCAGGCTTGCATTTTAATAAAGATTCTTTATGTCTAGAATAACAATATATTTTGCTTTGCAACCTCTTTCCTTGGACCTCATCTTAAAATAGAATAATACTGATTTCTACCTCATAGAGTGCCTTGACAATTAAATAGTGCTCTTAAACTCTTAGCACAGTGGCATACTGTAAGTGCCCAATCAATATTAGTTGCTCCCTTTTATATTTTAATTCAAATTATGAATTGTGGTTCTAGCTGTATGTTGACTTTACTGAGATTAAAAACCAGAGATATTTGTGTTTAGTCTTTTGTAATAAATAATACTATTGCATTTATCTCATTAATCTTACTCATCTTTTCCCACTTATTTGTTCTATATTTGTTTATTTCTCATGTCCTCTTGGCCCTTCTCCTATTTCTCTCTATGTGTCCTTTCTTACTATTTTTTTTCTCACTTCATTTTATTACCTCCCTTTTAGTTTACTATTTTCTAATGTAGCTTAATAAGATTGCTTACTGAATTGATCAGGAAAAGCTCAATTTTCTTATCTATAAAATGAGGGGGTTGGATTGAATCAATCCATCTTCTTTCCCAGGGTCAGATGTCAGTGACTCTGTGAATATGCATGACATGGCAATAATGGATATTTCAGGAACAGGGCAGCTGGCAATATTTGGCAACAAAGAGAGATGTCTAACAAGCCTGGTACCCAGCGCAATAAGGCTGTTCCAACAAACCTGCCATCTCCCACCACAATAGCGCACAGAAGTACCAAGTGTTAGATTAGGGACATTAAGTGAAAGGCCTGTGGGAAAGGTCGCAGTGTCAGATAACAAGTACTTTTTAGGCATCTGATCCCTTTTCAAGAGATTGTAAATTTAAAATAGGCAATAGCCCTGGCTGGTGTAGCACAGTGGATTGAGCGTGGGCTGAGAACCAAAGGGTCGCCAGTTTGATTCCCAGTCAGGGCATATGCCTGGCTTGCAGGCCAGGTCCTGAGTGGGGGCCACGTGAGAGGCAACCACACAGTGATGTTTCTCTCTCTCTTTCTCCCTCCCTTCCCCTCTCTCTAAAAATACATAAATAAATCTTTTAAAAAATAAAATAAAAGAGGCAATAAAATTCTTGCATTCACATAGTTTATATTTTAGTTCTATCAAAACTTTGCACTTCAAGATATGTTTTGAATGAATGCAAAAAGAAGGCAAGAAGTGGTCCTCTTCCCCATAGTTCATAGCAAATGTAGTCAAGCTCAAGGATTGCTTGCATTCACTCATTCAGCATTAAAATTAGTAATGTTTTGCTAAGGAATGTGCAACATAAAAGAAATGAAAGTAATGCCAGTGCATGAGTGCTGTTAACTAATACCTTCAATTCTGATGTCACAATATTTAGTTTTTCCATCAGTAAAGGTTCCTTCTTTAAATAAATCCACATTCTAATTCATTTGAATTGAGCATAAAATCTACCAGTAGATGTCACTGCACAAATAACTAAATTGTGTTTTCATTTGATTTTGATTTTGCAGGTTTTTTTCAATTTCGACTTGATAAAGTATGATTTTCAGAAAGATGAACCCATTAGAAATGAACAGGGCTGGTGCAGCCGTGTGCAAAAAGGTAATACTGTGTGAAGATTTCGCCTCAGGCACGGTTTCTGAATTTCCTTTTAAATTACTACTAAATTTAGAAAAGAAAGTGGATATTTCTAACATGTAATGTGACTTACTTGGAATTTCAGTGTAGGTGGAATGATTTAATTACTAGATGTTAGGGTACTCTAAGTCTCTCAGATCATAAATTATTAAAACTTAAAAGTAATTACTGTTGGGCTCTTATTTTTCTTAATCTACCACTTCGGGTTTGTGACAGTGGCATATGTGCAATGTCCTATATCAACAAAACACAACATAAAAACAAATGACTTAATTTAACATTCTAGGGGCAGTGGGAAGTCAGGCAGACTTGAATTTAAATCTGGGCAGGCACCCTTAGAAACTGTACTGCTGTGGGAAAGTCACCCAAGCTGTCCGAGTCTCATTTTCTTCATATGTAGAGTGGAAGTGACATGCTTATTTTATGAGATTGTTGTTGGCAATTACATGAGATGATGCAGGGGTGTCCAACCTGTGGTCGGTGGGCCGCATGTGGCCCAGGAAGGCTGTGAATGCAGCCCAACACAAAATCATAAATTTACTTCAAACCTTTGTTGTGCTCATCAGCTTTCATCAGTGTTTGTGTATTTATGTGTGGCCCAGAGACGCCGAAAGGTTGGACACCCCTGATAGGCAAAGCCCTGCAGGAGGCCTGGCGCGTGGCTTGTCTCCCATCACCCCTTCTTCTCTCTGCCCTCTCATTCCCCCCCTCCCCTAAGGGAGGCTTTCTTACAACTTTTGGTCAGAAATTTTAATGAAAGCGAGTGCTCCAATTAACTTGCCACTGCATATAATTATTCTAGAAAACTGAATGTATAGATGTGCACTTAGAATTGTTTAGCGCTCCAGTCTGAATAAATCTGGCCAAAATTATTTTTTCATGCCTCAGAATGTTTAAACTACATTTCAGAGATGGTATCCTTTTAATCTTTACTTCAGCTGTGGAGATAAAGGTTGCAGACCTGGTTTTTGTTTTGTTTGGTTTGGTTTTTTTTTCCTGACAGCTGAAACACTGGAGAAAATATAAACCTTACCTATCAAAAAAACAGATTTCCCAGTCTTCTGAATCTCAAGCCTAAGGGCATTTATCAAATATTTTCCTTAATTCAACTTAATAGGTAGTACTCAAGAGAAAAGCCTTTTCTAAAGGGATTACAAAGAATTTCATTTAAACACACTTTGCTAGTATTTTTTTTTTTTTACAGTTACAATAATATCTGATCTTGGAACTTGAATCCCAGAACTGCTTCTTCCTACCTTGCTGTTCTCATTATGGATTATTAAATATTTTATTTTTCCATTAAAGCATTGTGTCTTGCATAAATTATGTCTATAAAGGATAGATAAGAAAATACTCTGACCTTTTAAGCATTTGTAATCATTGATTTCTCAGGAAGAAACTGTCACTTGTGTCCTGAAAAAGAAAAACAACATAAAATTTAAGGGAAATGTGAGGCTTGGACATTCCGAATGACAGTGTGTATGGACTGATGGAACATGCAGAGGAGGGGAGGCTTTGGAGTCAGGTGGACCTGGTTAAAGAAAAATTCCATCCCCAACAATTAGCTGCTCTATGCCACAGGGAAAATACATTTCTTTCATTTCCTTAGCTTTTTTAGCTGTAAAATAAAGATTATATAAGGGCCCTGTCTTACAGGTTTGGGATAAGAATCAGATGGGATACATACATAAAGTGCTCAGAATAGTGACTGGTACCCAAAAAGTGCTCAATAGGTATAAAGAAGATGATGATAATGATGACGGGGATGTTGACAATGACCGTGAGGATGAGTGGACTCTGCTGCAGCAGCCCAGGCTCGTTTTGACCTCTACTCCAGTGTGTGCCCTTGGAGCCAGAATGTCCAGAAAGAGCGGAAGTAACTTCGAGTTGAATAGGGAGTTTTAAAAAAACAAACAAACTGGAATCCAATCCATTTAATTCATCAAGCGGATGATGACTCTCGACTCTCTTCACAAAAGGCGAAGCAAATCAACAATGGCCTTGAAATCGTCTGGGGCAGTGATTGCTGCTCTCTCCCTTGTCTTCTACCCTTCTCTTAGAATAGTTGTTCACCTTGCAGATTGCTGTCCAAATCTTGATTCATTTGAATAAATGTGATTGAAAATTGTTTTTGATAATGTGTCTATAAGTAAAACTAATAAATTTCATGTTTCATCTCTTGCCCATTGAAGATTTCCAGGCTAACATCCCAGAGGAATAAAATATTTTCCTAAACTTCCAATAACACATTAATTAGACTACAGATAGTATTATACAAAAACCTTGTTGCAAAATCATTGAAACTTGAATTTAAGTACAACGTGCATTCCTTTATATCTGTTGGACTTTGGTAAATGACTTTACTCTTTTGGGCCCTTGTTACTTCCCTGTGAAACAGGGATTTTAATTATCAATTTCAAAGGATTTCTGTGAAGAATAAACAAGACGGCAGTCACAAAGGGTGTATGGGGCTTGCTACCAAGTAAGTGCCCAGTGAATAAGACTACTATCATAACCTTATGAAAATTATTGCCATGGTGTTATTTATATCATTGCCATTATTGTCAGCGGTAAAATCTACATAATCCAAAAGAAAAGTAGCCATTGTTCTATCCACCTAGGATGTATGTACCTTTTTTCACATTCAGTTTCCTTTTTGTTAGTTTTTTCCAAAGTTACTTGCATTTTTGGTAGTCTATGAAAGGATGTGCTTGTTTGCTCTAAGCACCCAGAGCAAATGATGTCATATATAATAAAAATAAGTTCAGAGGAAAGGAAGATAGGCAACACTGGTTGTGTCGGTCAGATATAAATTAGGTACATGCATAGTGTGTATAATAATAGTTTTAATCAGATTGCTGAAGAATGCCTTTCTCTCACAGGAGAACCCGGACTTCTCGTTTCTCAAGTGAATAAAAAGAATCCCTTCTTTGGTTATGCTGGGAGTAAGAAGCACACGGAAAAGAAATTGCTACGTAATGTTTTTAAGAAAGGAGATGTTTACTTTAACACAGGAGATTTGATGGTCCAAGATCAGGAGGATTTCCTTTATTTTTGGGACCGTATTGGAGACACTTTCAGGTATGAGACATCATCAGTCACACTGCCTGTTCACTGATTGGGAGCCCTGCTCACAGCAAGGCTCTGTGGAAACATTTCGGGCCACATGCTCTTTACCTTCAGGGCAGACACAGCCGTTCATCTCAATCATGTGTCCTCACTTAAAAAACCATTGGCTGTCTGTTTCTAGGTTGAAACATAAGTTAAATTTTTATTTCAATTTTTGTGATTATTTTAATGACTCCATTTGGTTCAAATTAGTAAGCTTCCTTTTTTTTAGAATATCAAACAAGTAGACAGACATGGAGTCTTAATGGTAGGGTTAAAACGATATCAGGCTGGTGTGGCTCAGTGGATTGAGTTCCAGCCTGTGAACCAAAGGATTTCAGTTCGATTCCCAGTCAGAACACATGTCTCAGTTGCAGGCCAGGTCTCCAGCAGGGGGCGTGCAAAAGGCAACCACACATTGATGTTTCTTTCCCTCTCTCCTTCCCTTCCCCTCTCTCTAAAAGTAAATAAATGAACTATAAAAAAAAAAGAAGAAGAAAAAGAAAGTAATTTCAACTAAAAAAATTGATTTTGTTGATTTTGTTGACTTACCAACAAAGTGCATCTTTAAACAGTGCCTTTTGGCCCTGGCTGGTGTGGCTTGGTTGGGTGCCATAGTGCAAAGCAAAAGGTTGCCAGTTCCTGGTCAGGTGCTGGGGCACCTACTAGAGGCAACCAATCAATGTTTATCTCTGACATCAATGTTTCCCTCCTTCTTTCTCCCTCCCTCCCCCTCTCCCTAAAAATAAATAATAAATAAATTAAATAAAAATAATAGCATAATAAATCATTTATCTAAAAATGCCTTTTGTTTTGAAAACTGCCATTATTTCTCATTACTTGCTGCCTGCCCAGAGCCAAATTCTCCAAATATAGGTGTGCTAAATGGAATTTCTTTTTTGTTTAGATGGAAAGGGGAAAACATTGCAACCACGGAGGTTGCTGATGTTGTTGGGATGCTGGATTTCATAGAAGAATCAAACGTCTATGGCGTGGCTGTGCCAGGTATGAATGTATTTCAGCTTTTGGAAGAATTCTCAGAAAGAATGTGTCAACTTTTCTTTCATTTGCAGTCATCTCACTAATTCAACATTTTGCCTTTTCTATATCCAGTAGTTATCTTTGTCTTGTCATGACAAATAATACCCTACAAGGGAAAAGTATCCACTGAATTTTTTAATGATTTTTGTTTTTTATTTTAGTGAGGGTTGATGTTTTTCCCCATTGAAATTTAACATGTGTGTGTATTTTTAAGCAGAGTTTAAAAACTCTGGTCAGTGACTCACTGTTTGACCATGGGTATAGCTTTTCAGTGGTCTGTTATTTTTCTTTTTTTTTGTCCTGCATTAAAAATTTACAGTCAAGGAGAGACTTACACAGTGAAAGGAGCTTATCCTGAACAAGGCCAAGCAAAGAAATTACATTAATAGGGGTGAAGATGCAGTTGCTTATCTTATCTGCTCCTTTTTTTAACTATATTTTATTGATTATGCTATTACAGTTTTACCAATTTTCCCCCTTTATCCCCCCCTGCCCTGCATCCCCCAACCCTCCAGCATTCCCCCACTTAGTTCATGTCCATGGGTTGTACATATAAGTTCATTAACTTCTCTGTTTCCTATCCAATTCTTAACCTCTCCCCATCTATTTTATGCCTACCGATTATGCTTATTCCCTGTACATTTCCCCCCATCATTCTTCCCCTCCCCCTCCCCACTGAAAACCCTCCATGTGATGTCCATTTTTCTGATTCTGTTCCTGTTCTAGTTGTTTTCTTAGGATTTTTTTGTTGTTGTTTTGGGTTTTTTTAGGTTCAGTTGTTGATAGGTGTGAGTTTGTTGTCATTTTACTGTTTATAGTTTTTGATCTTCTTCAATTCCTTAGATAAGTCCCTTTAACATTTCATATAATGAAATGGCTAGAAGTCCCTTTAACATTTCATATAATGGGGCTTGGTGTTGATGAACTCCTTTAATTTGACCTTCTCTAAGAAGCACTTTATCTGCCTTTCCATTCTAAATGAAAGCTTTGCTGGATAGAGTAATCTTGGATGTAGGTCCTTGCCTTTCATAACTTCAAACACTTCTTTCCAGCCCCTTCTTGCCTGCAAGGTTTCTTCTGAGAAATCAGCTGATAGCTATATGGGCCCTCCTTTGTAGATAACTGTCTCCTTTTCTCTTACTGCTTTTAAGATTCTCTCTTTATCTTTAATCTTGGGTAACTAAATGATGATGTGCCTTGGTGTGTTCCTCTTTGGGTTCAACTTCTTTGGGACTCGCTGGGCTTCCTGGGCTTCCTGGAAGTCTATTTCCTTCTCCAGATTGGGGAAGTTTTCCTTCATTATTTGTTTAAATAAGTTTTTGATTTCTTGCTCTTCTTCTTCTGGCACCCCTATGATTGAGATATTGGAACGTTTAAAGTTGTCCCAGAGGTTCCTAAGCCTCTCTTCATTTTTTTGAATTCTTGTCTCTTTCTTCTGTTCCAGTTGGATGTTTATTTCTTCCTTTTGTTCCAAATCATTCATTTGAGTCCTGGTTTCCTTCCTGTCACTGTTTGTTCCCTGAATATTTTGCTTTATTTCAATTTGCATAGCCTTCATTTGTTCTTTCATTTTGCAACCAAGCTCAATCAGTTTGAGCATTTTGATTACCAGGGCTTTAAATTCTCCATCAGATAGGTTGGCTATCTCCTCATCGCTTAGCTTTCTTTCTGGAGTTTTGCTCTGTTCTTTCATTTGGGCCATATTTCTTTGTCTCCGCATACCTGTTACATTATAAGGGGGCGGGGCCTTAGGTGTTCATCAGGGCAGGGCAACCCTCTTTGCTGCATTTTATCACTGCCAGTCTGGTTGGTCCGGTTGACTGTTTCTTTAATCCCTTGGTTCTTGGAGTTCCATGCAGTTTGATTTCCTGGCACTTCTGGTTGTTTATTGATTTTAGATTGGTTGTTATCCTCCTTTGGTTGTATGAGGAAGTGAAAGGTTTCTATCTACACCTCCATCTTGGCCAGAACTTTGCTGCCTTCACAATGCCCATTTTTGTTTGAGTGATACTATTTTTCTCTTTGTGGCTAGAGTTTACATATGCCACTAAACAGAAACATGTCCTAGTTTAAAAGTTTAATAACACTAACTTGTAGTTAAGTTGAATCTTTTAAAAATTACTTATTTAAAAATTATTTTAGCCCTGGCTGGTGTAGCTCAGTGGATTGAGCGCGGGCTGCGAACCAGGTATCGCAGGTTCGATTCCCAGTCAGGGCACATGCCTAGGTTGCAGGCCATGTCCCCCAGCAACCGCACATTGATGTTTCTCTCTGTCTCTCTCTCTCTCCCTCCCTTCCCTCTCTAAAAATAAATAAATAAAATCTTAAAAAAAAATTATTTTAAAATTGTTTGAACTCATTTATCTTTATGAATATGCAGGGTTATATCATGATGGTAGAAATGGCAAATAAAAGTGACCGACATGAAATCACAAGATTCCTCTTCACTTTTTTTTTTTGCTCATGACAATGTTTTCCAGTCAATGTTTGTAGATGCTTGAGAACATGGGGGTGGGTATGAGAGGGTGTGTGGGGGAGCAGAGGAAGTGGGTGTTTCCTCTGCCAGCCGCAGGATGCTGGAGAAAGGCTGCAGGAGGTTGCAGTCCCCGGGGAAGGTCCATAGGTGGCAGAATAAGCAGCGAGTGATCTGTGGATTCAGTTATGAAAATACCGGTCTCTGGTTTCTGACCTTAAAACTATATCCTTTATTTTTTACATGGATGCTTATTATGGACATTTCTCTGGAATATATTTGTCTTTAAATAAATGTTTCCTCTTCATATTTTATAGTCATGGTGGTAAGATGCAAATCATGGGTCATTTATGGTGTTTTCCATTCCATCTGTTTTATTTATGTAGTGTGGGCAGTTAGGGACAGACTCTGCCCTTCTCTGTTCCCAGATTATTTCTACAGAGTTAATTATACGCTCAGGTGAGGACCCACTCTTACTCTACCATTGCCTTGTCTTTACTGCAGTAGGTTTAATGTCTGCCTTTTCAGACAGGATTATTTTAAAAATTCACCTGGTGCTTGTAAAATAAACTCTATTTCAAACTTTTTTTTTCAGATTGTGAAGGGAAAGCAGGAATGGCCTCTATTATTTTAAAACCAAATAAATCTTTAGACTTGGAAAAAGTTTACGAACAAGTTGTAACATTTCTACCAGTGTATGCCTACCCACGGTTTTTAAGAATTCAGGTAATTTTCCTGTTTGAATTTTAAGAATTAAGGTAATTTTACTTGCCCATAAAATTTAAAACCAAGAATCCTTTGAAGATGGATTGATTAAAAAATATTATTTTATCCTTTAGCTAATATGTGCATTTTATTTATATTAGAGAATTTTTATGTATATTAGAGAATTTCAAGAGCAATGAAAAGTCTGGAGATGCTAATTTATGCCATATTTGAAACCTAATTATAGAAGGTGGGGCATGATGAAATGCTAAGAGGTTTTTGTCCTAATTTCCACAAATGAGTGAAATCATATGGTCTTTTTCTTTCTCTAATTGGCCTATTTCACTTAGCATAATACTCTCCAGGTCCATCCATGCTGTTACAAAGGGTTAAATTTTCTTCTTTTTCATGACCAAATAGTATTCCATTGTGTAAATATACCATCAAAGTATTATTTATAGTAGTAAAAATTCTTATGTTCTAAATTCAATAATAAGAGGGAGGTTACTTAAAATATTATAATTAGATGACATGACACCATTAAAAAGTGCTATTTTGATGAAAATTACCTAAGCTGGGGAGATTTACCTGGCATACTATTTTTTTAAGGCAGAACATCAAATTGTATAAATATAGTGAGCTTCTACTTTTCTAAAAAAAGAGAGAGAGAGAGAGAGAATACATGTTTCATTTAGCATAATACCTTCAAGTTCCATTCATGTTATTGCAGATGATAAGATTTCATTCGTTTTTATGGCTGGGTAATATTCCGTTGTATGTATGTACCACCACTTTTTTGTCCACTCATCTACTGATGGGCAGTTGGATTGCTTCCATTTCTTGGCTGTTGTAAATAGCACTGCAGTGAACATCAAAGAAATAAGTCAGACAGAGAAAGACAAATACCACATGATTTCACTCATATGTGGACTTTAAAGAGCAAAATAAGCAAACAAACGACAAAAACAGACTCATAGATACAGAGTTCAGACAGATGGTTGCAAGCCAGGAGGGCTGTTAGGAAGCATGCTGACAAAGGTGAAGGGATTAAGAAGTACACATTGGTAATTACAAAATAGCCACAGGGAAGTAAAGTACTGTATAGGGAATATAATCAATAATACTGTGATAATTATGTATGATGTTAGGTAGGTACTTGAAATATTGGGGGTCCAACTTTGTAAAGTATGTGATTGTATAACCACCATACTGTACCCCTGAAACTAATGCAAAATAATTTTGAACATAAACTGTAATTGAGAAATAAAAATAAAATTTAAAAAATATGTGTTTCTACACAGTCACCTCTAATTCTGTGGTGACATTGTTGGGTAGGAGAGGGGTGAGAATGGATGGGATCAGGGAAGGAGTTTCAAAGAGAAATTGACTCTAGGATTAGTCTAAAAGGATAAATCAAAATGACCAAGTTACTCATAGAACTTCACATGGACCAATACATGTCACCTGTTTTAAAACAAGGTTGATTCTCCATGCTTGACACTTCCACAGAGTCCACTCTTATCTCCTTTAAATCCCTTAAAGCAGAGACTCTTCAACTTTCCAGATTCGTGGTGCCTTTAGTATCTCAGTAATCGCTTTATGATACTCTTGGGCCAAAACAAATACCTGAACATTCATTTATTCAGTGGTTAGTTCAAAATACATTAGTAAGTACAAGCCTAACAAAGTACTTGCCATTTGAAAAAATAACGCATATAAATTCAAAGAAACATGCTTTTATTTCATTTTCAAGTAACCGCTGTGCTGAAGATGTGTACGTTGAGCATTACACAACGCGTCAAGCCTCGGAATCGGACTGACTGAACAGGGCCAGCCCAACTCCATGTTCACGTTGATTCGGGGCTGGATTTGCTTTTTATTGTAGCTCCCCTGAAACTGTTTCACAAAAATATGACACGTTGATAAGAATGTAACACAAAGTAACACTAAGCTAGTAGTTTGCAAGTGGTGACTGACAGATGTCACTGGGTTTATTTTGGAAGTTTAAAATATTCCCTGAAGAACCTGGAAATTCACCGAGGTTCCACAATGAACCTCAGTGCATAGCTTAGAAACTCAAGCTTTAGAACGTTCTTTCCTCCTTCCAGTTCATAAAGTGTTCTTCCTGATGGAATCGGTTGCCGTCTTTTACACTTTTTATATTGTTGGTGTCAAAAGGCATTCTTTGTACATCGTTTTGTATTGACATTGAATTGAAGAGTTAATGTTTCTTAGACATATTTGTAATCAGTAGTAATCAGTTGTCGACTATGTTCATAATTTTTATATGTTGAATCAAGTTCACGGGTAAATCAAGCTAAAGATTTAAATATTCCAGACTGCATATTTTATTCCTGGCGTTAAATTACTAGTAGTGCATAGAGACGGCCACTAGGAATGAAAATGTTATAACTCAGTATTACAGTCTGTGTTGTCAAATGCGTTATGTTTTATAATAATATTAAATCATTCCACTAATCTTAGTAATTGCTTTGTAGGAGAAGATGGAAGTGACAGGGACATTCAAACCAAAGAAGTTTCAGTTGGTGCAAGAAGGATTTAATCCATTGAAAATTTCTGATCCACTTTACTTCATGGACAACTTGAAAAAAGCTTATGTTCCACTGACCAAAGAACTTTATGATCAGATCATGCTAGGTGAGATCAGACTTTAAGGTTTGTTTAGTCGGTGGCATTTCCGTGTGCTCCCTCGGGAGAGGTAAGAGGAGGGCACGTGGCTCTCGGCGCGAGAGGAGGAAAGGAACTGACGTTCACTAAGCATGTGCTGTATTTTCTTACTGTGCAGCAGCTTTTCTTTAATTAAGAACTTTAATTTGTTTTAATAACAAACTTCAGTTAGTTATCCTTTTTACCTATTTGGGGATTCAGTGCATAACTAAAAATTTGCCTTAATCACAAAACTTTTAAATAATAAATAAATGGGTAATGTTTAGATACTGAATAAGAATGTACTTTTTAATACTTAAAGTTTCTAGTTTTGAATACATGGTTAAATTTTACTCGAATGTTTAATTTTTATGTGCCCTGTCCTGTTATTCAATAAAGTCATTTTCATTAACATGTGTTTTGAGGTTCTTTTGTGATATTTTTAATTGTAAATGTCCAGTCAAAGGAAACTGACTGACTAAATGCATGCACTCCTGTCTCCCTTCTCTTAAACACACATTAAAATGGTAGAAGAAATATAAAACTATGAAACTACACAGGAGGAAAACTAGTAAGGCCAAAGGATTCAGGAATTTTTCAAGATATATAGATGGGATCAAACTCACAATAAAATCCAGTAGAACTGTAGAAACCATTAATAATACATGGGAAGAAGAGACTAGGATATAACAGGATTTAACACCAAGATCAGAGGCAGAAAGGGCTTTGAGTGGGACAGGGCTGTGAGTGGCTAACTGGGAGTATGGTACGAGGGTACTATAATGAGCGCATTGTACTAATCTCAGTCTGGAAGCTCCAGCCTCCAGGGTTTGCTTCAAGCGGGAGCCACCCAAATGACTGACTCTATTAACAAAGTAAGCTCTCTTCCAAGGAAGGGGATTATTTATTATGTATTCATTAGCAAATATGTATCACACATCTGAGAAGTAGGTGTAGAGGCCCGAGTATAAGAAAGAATTTGGAGTGTTGGATGAACAGAACAGAGGCTCATGCCCCCAGTGGCTTGAGCACAGTAAACACAGAGGAGAAAACTTTGCTAGAAGATGAACCTGTAGGCAGAGTGTTTGGATTTGATTTCAAATGCAGTGAGAAGCAATGGAAATAGTTTAATCATGGAAGAGACACTATTAGAAAGATGACACCAACTGTTATGTGGGAATCAGATTGGGAAATGAGGCAAATAAACTAGTTAGAACTCCATGTTTTGGTGAGTTTTATGGTTTGGGGTCAACTTGGGAAGGCTGTGGTGTGCAGTTGTGCTCTGCCAGCACTAGCATAGGTGTGAATGTATTCCATATATGTGGTTAACTTTACAATCAGTTAATATTAAGAGATGTGGGTGGGCCTCATCCAATCAGGTGAAGACCTTAAGAGCAAACACATGTTTCCTAGAGAAAGAATTCTGCCTCAAGACTGTAATGCAGAAATCCTGCTTCAGTTTCCAGCCTGCCGACCTGCGCTAGAGATTTCTGACTTGCCAGCCCTACCATCATGTGAGTCAATTCCTTTAAAGACAGATACATGCTATATATCTAGATATAAATTCATATCCCATTGATTCTGCTTCTTTGGAGAACCCTGACTGATACACTGTAATTGTGGTGCAGGCAAGAGATAAAATTAGAGTGGTGATAAAAGTGTACAGATTCAAGATACAGGCTCTGTGTGTAATTGACTAGATTTAATGATAGACTGAATAAAGAGTTAGGGAAGGGGAGGGAATTACCTCCTAGGTTTCTGTTTAAACAACTAGCTGAATAGTGATTCATTTACTGGAATGAAGGTAACTGGGAAACAGTAAGTATTTGGGTGGTGAGAATAGTGGGAATTAGTTCCATTTTGTCCAGGTTAACATTGAGATATCCACAGATGGTCAAGTGTACATGTGAGGTTGTAAATATGTGATTCAGTGGGTGGTTTGAGTTAGAGTTAAAATTTTGGGATTGCCACATAAAATATGATACTTAGTGTTAAGAAGTTTGAGGAGACCTCCTAGTAGCAGAATGAAAGATGACCCACGTCCAGCCCAGAGAGCCTAGGACCAATGTATGAGGAAAACTGCAGTTGGAGTTCAGGTAGAAGTGGAAACATGAGGAGATCAGGGAAGTAGGAGGTAAATGAGCACTATAGTGTCACAGACCTATCAAGGGAATGGCCACTGGTGTAGAATGATACTGAATGATCTACAAAGATAAGGCTAGAAAGAGTTACATGGGTTTGTCAATAGGGACGTCAGCAAGAGTAGTTTTTGACTGCTGGGAGGCAGCCAGAGAGATCCAGGTATGTTGAAAAGTGAATGAGATAGATGAGGAAGTGGGAGTGAGTCTCTTATGAAATGTTGCATTAAACAGGAACAAAGAAATAAAGACCATGAGGGGTATGTGGAGTCAAGAGAGAATGTAAATATTTTATTTATATTTTAAGTAAACCATCTTGATTGAAATAAAGCAATATTTAAGTGAGACAAGATGAGAAGATCCACTGATGAGGCTTGGTTGCAACCTGTCGCCCACCCTTGATAAACACTTTTTATTTTATTCATTTCTTATGAAAACTTTCACTGTTTCTTTATGGAGATATAGTAAATACTAATACATATTCTTATTTCTGTGCCCATTTTAAGCATATAAAATGCTATTCTATACCTGAAGTTTTCCATTTAATAATGAATATGGAAGACCTTTCCACATTAGTGTATGGAGAGAGAGCTTTCTCATTTTTCATAGTAGTTTTTGATATATACATCACACTTTAAGCAGCCAACCATTAAAGCACTCTTGGATTGTTTCCAAACTTGTGCTACTACAGATAGTCACCATATCAATGGCCTTGTAAACATTCCTTTCGTAAACGTCCAGGTGCATCTGTTGAGTAAGTACCTGGAAATGAGTTGGCTGGCCCATGTTTTTATAATGTAGATAGGTATTGCTAAACTGACTTTTGTGGGGTTATAAACTTTCACATTCCTACCAGCAATATATGAGGGCCTGTTTCCCTATTCCCTTGCCAACTGTTGTGAAACTTTTGAGTTTTACCAATCTGATAAGTGAAAAATAGAAGTTGAGTGTGCTTTCAGTATGTGTTTCTCTTATTAGGAATAAACTTGCACATTTTTATACTCTTGAATTATTTCCTCTGAACTGTTTGTGCTAGTCACCATTGCCCATTTTTTTCTGTTACTTACCTTTTCTAAGAGATCTTTATTTAAGAGATTATCCCTTATCTGTGATGTGAGTTGTCGATATCCTCTCCCCTGCTTTTTCGTTTATCTGTAGCTTTTTTTCTCAAGCAGAATTTTTTCTTTTCTCTCTTACCTCTTCCCCTTCTCTCCATCTCCTTTCTCTGTCTCTTCCTTCTTTTTTTCTTTTCTTTTTTCTTTCCTTTCCTCCCTTCCCTCCTTTATGTAATCAAATAGTTTTATCTTCCCTCTTTGGTTTATGAATTTTGAGTTAAGCTGGAAAGGCTTTAGTCTCTTTGGTATCATAAAGAAATTGGTTTATATTTTCTTTCAGTGCTTTTATGGGGTTTTTTTACATTAAAATATTTCATGTATCTAGAGGTTACTCTCACATGTAGTGTGTGGTATTAATTTAACTATCTTTTCTGGGTGGTAATCTTGTTATCTGAAGACCATTTATTTAAAATTTTATCTTTGTCCTATTGACATCACTTACTGTATTCTAAATTTTTACCTTTGTTTTAACCTTCTGATCATTTTCCATTGGTGTATCTGTCTACTTATGAACCAGTAACACTGCTTTAATTGCTGAGAGTTTATGGTATGTTTTAACCTCATGACTCTTCCTTTTCAAAGTTATCTTAGACATTTTCTGCCTGTTTATTTTTACACACAAATTTTAAAATCACCATACCTCGTTCTAGGAAAGGGAAGTATTTTTAAGTATGGAAAATAGCAAAGCATATTTACATGCTAAGAAAAATAATCTAATAAAGAGGAGAGGTTACATGCAAAAGAGAATAACTGGGAACAATTCTTAAGATGGGGAGAGAACGTGAGTTCCAGACATAGATAATAAGAGTGGCTTTGTTAATGGGGCATTCATCCCATAGGAAGAAAAATGAAGATAGTTGGCATATACGCCTGCTTGGTTTGAGTGCTATGAAAATGATGGAGTTCCCACCTGATGACTTGCTTATTCTCAAGTAAGTATGAGGACAGCCAGCAGCTGAAAGTAGTGGGGTGGGTGAGGAATGGAAGATTAGAAAGGCATGGGAAAGTCATGATGTAGTGGAGAAAAACAGAGATCATTTGGGGATTGGTATTGACAGATGACGTGAACTGGAAAGAGAAGAAAGCTGTAAGTCCCCTGTGGTTTTCAGAGGTTGAGGTGGAGGCACCAAGACATGAGGATGTTAAATCAAGATCACAGGACGACAAAGCATAATGGAGAAGGGACCGTGAGGTACAGGAGCACAGCCTCTTCACCACTGTATAAACCACTCAGGGTATATGAGAGTTTATGGCCTCCACTTCAGTGGGTCAAAGAGCAATGTTTCCCTCTAGGGAGAGCCAGGTCTTAAATGGGGCAAATACTGGAAGGACAGGTTTGATAAGACATTGAGGGTTTATAAGGAATTTGGTATTCACATATCTGGGTTCCAAGAGGGCCCAGAGGAAAAAGTCTGGGCAGCAGGAACAGTTAAAGAATGAGAATAAAAAAAAAAAACAAATATAATACACAGCCAGAGTTCAGAATCCTGGGGGAGTTGTTAAAAATGCAAGTTTCCAGGTCTTACATCCAGAGTTTCTGACTCAGTAGGCTGGGTAGCACCTAAGTATCTGAATATTAAAAACTTCACAAATGATTGTTATGCACTCTGGCCTAGAGAACCATTTGTCTACAGTTAGAGGTTGGGGACTAAGGTAATAACAACTTCCTACAGTAATTTGTTGGGGAGAAAGAGCCATTCACACCTTCAACCCTTTCATCTCATTGTTGAAATGTGACAGAGTACACAGATGGTAATCATACAGCTGTGCTTCTATCTCTGGAAGGATTTGAGTCAAATAGTGTACATAGATTAAATGTCAGTTAGGAACGTCTAGTCAAGGAACCAGTGTAGGCAGGTATGGCTTGCCTCTTCGCACAACCACATCAAAATTACAACTAAAATATAGAACAACCATCACTCAGAACCATCAGAAATCTAGTTGAATGGAAGTCTGACAACTATAGAATTAAAGAAACCACATCCATCCAGACTGGTAGGAGAGGTACAGACATAGAATGGGCTGGTCCCACACCCACATGTAGAGGATAAAAATTGGAGAGGGATATCTCAGGAGTGAGGAGTCCCAGCCCCACACAAGACCTTCCAACCCAGGGCTCCAGTGCCAGGAAAGTAAGACCCCACAACTTCTGCTGCAAAAACCAGCAGGGATTGAGTCAGTGGAAGAAACTTCTAGAGCCCCAAGCAGCTCCTCTTAAAGAACACGCACATGGACTCACCCACTCAGACTCACTCCCTCTGAGTTCCAGCAGCAGGGTAGCACCTTGAAAGGTACCAGTGGTGGGCAGGGGGAGGCTGAAGTGTCTGGCATCAGAGCAAGCAGAGGCCATTGTCCCTTTTCTGAGCTCTTCCTCCACAGATCCATAGAGCCAGAAGGCTAGTGCCATTTCTGAGACTTTATCAATTTGGCTAACATTATTTGACCTGCCATAGAATCCCTAGACTCCGCCCTACCCAACTTACAGGCCCACCCAAGCTGCGTTTCCATATGAATGGCTGGTCTTGGCTCATGCTATGCAACTTCCTGAATCATCTCAAATAAGCAGCAGCTGGCCTCAGCGAGCCCCAGGCCCAGCACTAGTAGCAGCCAGCCCAGATTCACAGCTTGGTGTTGCCTGGGAATCTCCAAGCCCAGTACCAGTAGCAGCCTTCTCAGATTGCTTTATAGCTCAGTCAGGGTGTCCTGAGCAAAACGCAGGTGGGGGCTGATCTTGGCCTACACCATTTGGGAAACTCCAGGGCCAGCACACCCAGTGGACAGCTACAAAACACACTGGAGCATCACCACCCTGCCCCTACACAGTGGATCCTCCACAGAGGGTAGAGGTTTGAGGTAAGTGGTCACAGCCAATCCTTGTAGCTGACTGGCCTGGGTAAATGCCTCCCATGGACCTGCCAACAGCAACCAAGATTCAACTACAAGGGAAGTGTATACTCAGCCCTCGTGGGTGATAGAATAGGCTGTGCCACTGGACCCTAAAGGACACCTACTACCGAGACAGAGTGAAAGCGGCCCTACCTAAAACATACAAACAAACACAGGGAGGCTGCCAAAAAGGAAACAAAGAAACATGTCCCAGTTGAAAGGACAGATCAAACTCCAGGAAAAGAACCAAGCAAAATGGAGATAAGAAATCTATCAGATGCAGAATTCAAAGCACTGATTATAAGGATGCTCAAGGAACTTAGTGAGGACCTCAGTGGCATAAAAAAGATCCATTCAGAAATGAAGGATACACTAATTGAAATAAGGAACAATTTACAGGGAAACAACAGTAGAGTGGATAAAGCCAACAGTTAAATCAATGATTTGGAACAGAAGAAAGAAAAAAAAAACAGAGCAAAATAATAAAAAAAAACAAGGATAGTATAAGTAGCCTGTGGGACAACTTTTAGCAATCCAACATCTGCATAATAGGGATGTTAGAAGGAGAAGAGAATGAGAAAGAAACTGGGAATCTATTTGAAAAAAAATAATGAAAGAAAATTCCCTAATTTGGTGAAGGAAATAAACATGCAAGTCCAGGAAGCACAGGGAATCCCAAACAAGATGGATGCAATGAGGCCTACTCCAAGACATGTCATAATTAAAATGCCAAAGATTAGAGATAAGAGGTATGGGGGTGTGGGGGTGTTGCCACCCTTCAAGGCCAGGCAGGTCCATGGTATTTGTGCAGATGGAAAATATTCATGAAGCCATTGGAATGCCTGGTGTGCCTTTATTCATGGGTGGGCTGCAAGCTGCATGTCTATCTGCATGTCTCATGTCGTGGCCCCTGCTCCCCAGTGTGGCACTCATTGTGGCACCTGTCCCCTTGAGTGTCTCTCGTCATCATTGCCCCAGCAGGGAGTCCCTACCTGTTTAAGTGCTAGAGGGGAACAAAGCTGGAAAACTGCCAGAACATTATATAACATAACATAATTCTGTGCATGTGAACTCACTTCATGGTATGGGAACAGTTTATCAGACCCAGTCTCAAGACTATGAGAACAGTGGTTAGCAGGCCCCTCCAAGGCTATGGGAACACTGCTCCCCTTAGTTACCCAGACCTGGGTGAGGAAGCCAGACTGCCTCCACTTAACCTACAGTGGGGAATGGGTGAAGAGGTGAGGGGATTAAGAAGTACAAATAGGCAGTTACGGAATAGCCATGGGGATGTAAAGTACAGTATAGGACATGGAGCAGCCAAAGAACTTACACATATGACCCATGGGCATGAACAAGGGTGGGGGGATTGCCTGAGGGAGTGGGAGGTGTGAGTGGAAAGGAGCAAACTGGGGAAAATTAGGACAACTGTAAGAGCATAATCAATAAAATATCATTTTTAAAAAGTCTATGACTGGTCCATTATTTATGATCTACATTAAAATAATTTCCAACCCTATTTAAATCCAAAAAGAGGACATATTTGAATATATTATGACCTAATTGTGTGCTATATGAAAACATGAAAAGACATTTAGATTAAATGGAGTTTTGTAATAAAAATAATTTTTTAGCAAAAACACAAGTATTACTTTAGTAACAATATGAAAATATCGACTTAAGAAAAAGAGAGAGAAAGGAAACTCCCTCTCATACTCTCTGGCAGCATCTGACCTTTACAACTGAAACTCTTCAGTAAAAAGGCGAGAGGATGATGAGGACAAGTTCTCTGTTTTGCTTGTTTGTTTTACTCGCCCCCCCCCACCCCCAAGCTAAATGTTGCAAGCACCGTGTGGCTGGAAGAGAGCAGGCTGTAAAAATGTGAGTGAATTCTTTTCTTCCCCAGCACATTTCATTCCTCACGGCATTTTTAAAAATCTAAAAGTTAACTTATATCAAGAAAATTACAATGAATGAAAGTGCACATCCTTTTCAAAACTGGCTAATTAACACTTTTTTTGTCTCTCACTTGAGTTTCTATTCTAGCCTGAATTTAACTCTTTAATGCTCTTCCCTCTCAAGCAGAGCCATTTTCACCCCTCAACTCATCCAATTTCAAGAATTCTGCATAATTAAGAGCTTCCCCTTCAAATATCTATTCTCATAGTTGTCCTTTTCCTCATCCCTATGAATCTGACACTAATACTCTGCATTGTATCCACTTCCTAGTTGCCCCAGTAACCACCCTGTTACCCCTCTGCCTTCCCCCCTCACCACCCTCTCAACTAGCTAGGACAAGAGGCATTCATGATCTCAAAGTTGGCATGCTAATTACAGCAGCACACAGAACAAAGAAGTCAGTACTTAGTTTCTGGGCCTCAGAAATGTATGTTGCTAAGTCAGTCAGAACTACCATTTATTCTTTCTGAAAATAATATTCAAGTTTTTCAGAGTGGACGGAGGGTGAGGGGCAGATACAAAAGGGTTAGTGTTGGTATAATTCCCAGGCTAATAATGTCTGAGACCAAATACCAGAAAGAGAAGAACAATAGAAACCCTAATAGAAATCTGATGGGGGGTTCAAGTAAATTCAGGGTGGGCAGCAAGACCTAAAGGACCCCTTTACCCAACAATGGTGTGTGGGTAGGAATTTCCTGTTGCATGTCTAGGCAAAAAGGGCCTGAGATAGCCTGAGAGAATGCTTCTCGAGCCAGCAGGGCTTGGTAGCACAGCCAAGTATTTTCCTAAGCCTTTTGGAGGGTTGCCATAATAATGAAAGAACGGGTCGAAAAATCTTTGGCATGGGAGAGGACAGAGACTTAGCTGCACTGGTGTACCACTGGTCTGGTCTGCAGACTAGATGGGCTAATGGGATGATGGACAAGTCAGCAGGGGCCAGCATGAAGTGACGAAAGACTGAGGATCGGTGTCGTTTCCGTGCACCTGAGTTTGTGACCTGACACATTCACCAGCCACCACTCATATGTGCCCACCTTCTACAATGTTTCCTTTGCTGTGGGAGAGGGATGAATTACTTCTTTGTCATAAAACTTTTAACACAAATAGCATCTGCCTACATATGTATCAATTCAAGATTTTAATAACATGTGTGTATGTGAAATATACTATGAAATAGGGATTTGAGTCTGTGGAGAAGGTTCAGATAATTTAGAGTATTATCTACATAATTTGTTTAAAAATGTTTTGTAGTACCTCCTTCATTACTCTTATTGCAATTTAAAATTGCAATATATTAAAGGTTTAGTTAAAAATAATAAGAGAATGCAAATTCTATAAATGATTAAAGTTCATGAGACATATTTGGGAGGAATATAAGCAAAATTAAAAGAAAAAATAAACAGTTTTCAAATGTAGATGGTGATGTCTAAAAAAAGCTTGTTTAAAATCTTAATATACATGACCTAGACCTAGAAGATAATAATTTTAAATGAGTTTTTGCTAATAAATCTGTGCGATCAGATACAATAATTCCTAAAGAATTGCTGTACAAAGATTTTATTGAGTTTAAAGGTTAGACCTTTTTCTATAACCACAATCATTTTTTTATCCAGGTTATATGAACTTAATTGTTTTTCTAAATGAGGACATAATAAGAGTGCAAAGTGAAAAGTATCTCCATTGTCTAGCACAGTACCTGGCACATAGATGTTTTAAAAACAATCTCTTTTGAAATGAATGAGTGTTATCTTATTTTCTAAATATTATACTACTATTAATTCAGCTTAAAATTGCATTATCTTAAAATTCATATTGAACATGGAATCAACTAATCATAGTGCTTTGCTTTTGGCAATATTTCTGTGAAATCATGTCTTGCTATTGCTTTTAAGGCAAACTAATTTGTTCTTTTTCTATCATTTTTCAGTTGGTTCCAAATTATAGGATCATTTGACCATGTTTCCATAGCATGCAATTTTTACGTTAGAGGACTGGAAGCAGCATTATTATCATGTGGGTATAAATATCTAATTTTAGAAGTTTTTTACAATTCATGGAGTGACTATTAGAGTCCTACCAAATATTACCAGTAAGTTTAAGGTGCATAAATGACAGCCACAGTTATTATTAATTTTATTTGACTGATGTCAAATTTAATGATAATCAACCAAAAGCTAGTGTTAAGTGTTAGAGAGATAATAATAACAAAAATGGATGTTGTGGTAGACGGATTAATGTCTCTCATGCACACCCTGTCTGTGTCCTAATTCCCAGAACCTGTGACTATGTTCCCTTAGAAACAGTAGAGAATTTACCAATATATTACCACTATGTGAGTCAAAGGTACTGAGATGGGAAGGTCATCCTAGATTACCTGGGTGGACCCAAAGAAAGAACAGGAGACCTCATAATGGGAGAGGAAAGCAGGAGACTCAGAACAAAAGCCAGAGTCACGAAGAGAGAAACAGAAATGTGAAGACGTTAGGCTGCTGGCTTTGAGGACCAAGGCGAGTGCCACTGGCCAAAGAAGGTAAAGGCCTCTAGATGCTGGAAAAGGCAAGAAAACAGATTCTCTCCGGAGCCTCCAATAGGAATGCAGCTCGGCTGACACTCTGATTTTAGGATTTCTGTCCCCAGAGCTATGAGAGATTGTGGTCCTTTGTCACAACAGCTAAAACTAATATAGATGCCAAGTTCTGGGACAAAAACTGAGGTAAAGACAAAGACTATATCAGGTCAATAGGAACTCACCCCGTCCTGATTCTGAAACCCCCTGGGAAGTAAACCTTCAGTTGGTAACCCGGTGAACTGCTGTCTCAACAGGAAGGGAACAACTAGAAGCACTCAGCCAAGAGGCTCTGAATTTGGAGAATGTAGATCCCTTGGGAGATCTCTAACTGCTCCCCCAACAAATTACATGCATTTTCCTGGGAAAAGTGTCCATAGCTTTCCTAAATTTTTCAAAGTAACTCCAGGACCTAAAAAATTGAAGAACTACTAAGAACGATGGTTTATTGTTTAGGTGATTGTATTAAGTAATCTGTAAAATTGCCAATTGCTGTTGAAATCGTAGTTGTATGAGGATATGAAAGAAATGATGCTTCAGTGACTGCAGATGAGTTCTTTCTGGCCTGCTCAGGGGTCCAAGTTGGTCACACGTCACAAATCGGGGATGCTGTCATGTACTCTGGTTCATCAGGCTCCTACAGGCACTGTGCTGGTAACCAGTGAACTTTTGGACTTTCCGTCAGGCACCTTGGTAGCCACGTAACTTAGTATGTTCTCACTTACTTCTCAAAAGAACTCCCTGGGGGTCAGAAAGAGTCTCTTGAAGCACGCGAGTAATCAGGAGTAATCTGGGATTTCAATTCAGGCCTGAATTTCCATTGATTCTGGGAAGCACTGCAGTGGGGTAAGAAGGAGTCAGGGCTTCTGGGGCACCCTGCAAGCAAGAGGGTGTTTTGCTTGCTTGTACACCTGTGTGTAGCAAGGCAGCGGTCCTCTGGTGTGGTTCTGGCCCAGCAGCTTCAGCATCACCTGCGAACTTGAGAGAAATGCCATTCTCCAACTCCACTCCAGACCTGCTGAAACCAACTCTGGGGGCAATCCGTGCTTGAACAAGCCCTCCAGGAGTTTCTAACACCAAAGTTGGGGACTCATTGAGCTAAAGTATAAAATCCAATCTGCCGACAGAGAATTTGGAGTTGATTTTTGTATTCAAGAAACAATATTCAAAATACAAGTTAGTTTTCCAGGATGGGGAGGGAGATAGGGAGGAAAAAGAAGAAAAGAAAAGAAAATTAACAGGAAAAGGAGAAATTAATTTGATATTTTTTCTTGGTTTTTTCCTTTGCTCTCTCTTTTTAAAAAAATGCTAATAGAATCTTTCCTGATCACATGTGGCTGCAAATAACTTCTTTCTAGGCCACTGGTTCTTCTAGGAGCCACTAGGCAATGGTGAGAATGTTTCCAGGGCTTTAGGAGCCTCACAGGCATTTTTCCTGTGATTAGATTTTTATCATCAGGCCAAGAGTTCAGCCTTAGCTAATTTCCTGTAGTCTGAATAGCTAAGCTTATAATATCAAGCATATCAAGGTCAAATTAGATTAAAGCAAAATGCACTGGCTGCAAGTGGCCCAGGGCAAACACCAGTGGACTCGGCAATCCTATTTAAAATTATTATTAGCTATCCTAACTTGACCCATGCACGCAACTCCAGCAGGACCTTTCTTAGTTTTAGTGTTCAACCAGATGTGCCTAAATCTCAGATCACCCTGTGACAAACACTAAACAGGAAATGAAGCTGTGACATTAGCTATAAACCAGGCAAATGAGGATGTGGGATTGCTATGTAAATCCCAAATATAAATAGACAAGGTTACCAGGTACAATGAGTTGTAGTAAATGCTTCGAAACCCTTTCCTCAGCTGTTATTTTGCATCATATTTTTAGTTAGATCTTACTCTTGTCTTCTGCCATCTCAGATATTCATCTTATCCTGACCACAGGCATGTCTCTGAAGTCTAAGGGCAGGTTTACTGATGAGAACACAGGCTTTGTGGAATCAGCGACTCCATTCCAGTCCACAATCGTCATTCAAACTTAGTCTAGCACACGAGATTCTTTTAAAATCTTCTTGTTGGATTTGTTTGCAATACAATTTCTTACTTAAGTCTTCATTATGTGGGCGACTATTACAAATCATCTTATTTTTCTTAATTATAACATTTGTATTAAAATCAACTTCCACTGAGTTTTTAGAGTACAACTAATCAATATATCTTGCAGAGTTCAGGTCTGACCATAAATCATCTGTACAGCTAACCTTCTACAAACATCTGCACATCTATATCTTCATTAAGCAACTTTGCCTACCCTCAGGTGTTAAAAATGCCTTGTTTTATGGCCAACCACCTCCTATTATTTTCCATCAAGACATCTCTTTCTCATTTGGTATTTTCTCCATCAATTATACAATTTTTCTCCTGTATTTATCCTACCAGTCCTCTGGGTCTTCCTTGGCTTCTAAGTTTACTACTTCTGGAGGCAAAGAAAAAACAGAAAAAAAAAAAAAAAAAAAACACCTTTCCTCAATCTTGCATTCTTTTATCGCCACCACTCCATCTTATAACAGCCCAGATTCTTGGAAGTCTGCTACGTCCTTGTTATTTCCACTTCCTTTGCATCTTAACTCAGTTAAATCTTATTTTCGATGCCAACATCATGTCAAAACTGCTCTCTAAAAGTCCTTAATGATCAACAATTATTAAATCCAATGGCTTTTCAGGATTTCCTGTTCAGATTCTCAGCTTTATTTGACATCTTTGAGAATTTATTTCTTCTTTAAACTCTCAGATCTCTTGACTTATAGGATAGTATTTTCTCTGGGTTCTCTTCTGTTTACCTCAAAGTCCTTTGCCCTCTTTTTCAACTCATTTAGTAAATGTTGATGTATCTCAGGATTTCAACCTCCTGCATTTCTTCCAATATGGTGAACCACACTGCTACCCATCCACACAGTTACTCAGGTTGGAAACTTTGGCCTGATTAGAGGCAGAAATTACTCCTTAGCTTCTCACATGGTAAGATTTTAAAATATATTTCTTAAATATCTCCCTGCATTGATTACCCTTCCCCATGCCCTTCTCTACCTTGCTAATTCATATTCATTATTCAGCAGTCACCAGAGACTTGGTCTTTACCAGGAAATTTTTTCTTGCTCCATAAGCACTTTCTGAACACAGCTGCATTAAGCAAAGCTTGAAGTATTAAAATAAAGTAACTGAATCCATCTCTTTCCAACTGAGTACACATTTCCCATTCACACAAAGAAAAGCAACCGAAAGCCTTTGAGTTATTTAAGACTAACTCCCATTAAGTTCTGGTAGCTGTCTCTTACAGCCTGTTAGCTGCCCATACCATTTGGCCTGGTTTTCATGATTAAGAGTAGCCAAGCGTAGAGCTATGAGACTGAGATGAGAGAACTCATCACAGGAGCCCCCAATTCAGCGTGATTTCCAGGCCAGGAGAGCTGTCAGCTATTCTGGGGCAGCTTCGGAGAGCCATAGTGGATCCCAGGGACACTGAGAAGGGAAATGTGTCCTCTGTGCGTGTCTCTCCGTATTTCTGCCTTCCTTTCAGCGTCATGGTCCTCCTGTTCCTCCATGTGGAGTCCACTTGCTCCTTATCCCTAAGATCATGTTTATCATGATCGTATTTTTCTTTAGTCAGCTAAGCTAAAGGAAGTTGAAGTTAAACACACTTGCATAAAATTTATGCTCATTTGAATATTGATGGAACTGGGCACTGGGGCAATGTATACAATAAATCCATTAAATCCTTGTCTACAAATAATGAATATAATATTAATGATTAACTGCAGAAATTCTCTGACTTTTAATGTGATTTGTATGCAGTTTTTATTAAAACCCTTATGTTTAATAAATTTAAAAAGTAAAGAAACCATTTTAACTAGGTTAAAAGGTAAAATGATAGCCTTTATGCATGTAAAAAATAATAATAGAAGAATTGCTAGTTATTGAGACACCTCTTCCCACTGAGAATAACTAGAAAACCTGAATAAAATGTTATAGATCAACAAACAACAAGTGCTGGTGAGGATGTGGAGAAAGGGAACCCTTTGCACTGTTGGTGAGAATGCAAATTGGTGCAGGAGCAGCCACTGTGGAAAGCAGTATGGAGATACCTCAAAAAATTAAAAATGGATTTGTCTTTTGACCTAGCAATCCCACTTCTGGGAATATATCCAGAAAAACCTGAAACACTAATTTGAAAGCACACAAGCACCACTATGTTCATTGCAGCATCATTTACACTCACCAAGATATGGAAGCAGCCCAAGTGTCCCTCAGTAGATGAGTGGATAAAACAACTATGGGGCATTTACACAATGGAATACTACTTGGCCATAAAAAAGAAGAAATTTTTACCCTTTGCAGCAGCACAGATAGACCTGAAGAACATTATGCTAAGCAAAATAAGCCAGTCAGAGAAAGTCAAATACCATATGATTTCACTCATATGTGGAATCTAATCCACAAATTGAACTAACGAGAAAAATACAAAACAGGCTCATAGATAGAGAGAAGGATGACAGCTGTGGGGGGAGGTGAGGGGGTAGAGAGATGGAGCAAAAAGGAAAAAGGACTCATGGACAGGGACAACAGGGCGGTGATTACGGAGAGGAGAGAGGTATAAGGGGGCTAAATGGTAATGGAAAAATACAATTAAAAAATAATTAATTAATTCAATTTACCCCATCTTATTTAGAATGTAGAAGAGTCAGTCTATAATCATAAAATAACATAAACATTAAAAATATATTATTATAGCCCTGGCTGGTGTAGCCCAGTAGATTGAATGTGGGCTGCGAACCAAATGGTCGCTGTTTTGATTCCCAGTGCTTGGGTTGCGGGCCAGGTCCCCACTTGGGGGTGCACAAGAGGCAACCACAGATTGATATTTCTCTTCCTCTCTTTCTCTTTCCCTTCCCCTCTTTCTAAATAAATAAATAAGTAAAATCTTAAAAATGATAAATAAAATGTTTAAAAAATAAAAATATATGACTATAAATTATTAAAAATTTTAACTACAAGATGACAATTTCATTAATTAATTTAACATTTCAGAAGAACATGAACATAAAACCCATACCATTCCAGCTGGACCTTGATTCTTGTTTGAAACTCATCATGGTATACTAATGTAATTCACCTTAATAAAAATATTTAGCCTCAACTGTATTAGATGTAATAATTAAATATAAAGATCAGGGGAACTAGATTCCATATTCTGCCATTTAGCAGGTCTGTGACCTTGAATACACCTAACTTCTCTGTGTCAAAATATCCTCTATTATATAAATATACTTACATAACAAATGTTATACTTTTTATTTCTATTACATTTTAGATATTTGTATACATGATTTATGTATGTATACATGCACAGGAATGTGTAAATACATAAATGATAAGACATTCCTCTGTTATTTTTTCAAATTTTACATTTAATGTTTGCCATCCACATAAACTTTATCTCAGCAATAATACTATATGCAGCAAAGGAAAGGTCTCTAATGTAGAAGGGGCAGTTTGATTTTAATAATAAATGGTCACTGATAAAGAATTAGTTGTCAGACACTATTAGGTGCTGCTTTCTTAATGCAAAAACATATGAATAATTATATTTTTCTATTTTTTTATTAATTTGAGAGATTTGTTGTTTCACTCATTTATGCACTCACTGTTGATTCTTGTATGTGCCCAGACCAGGGATGAAACCCTCAACCTTGGCATATTGGGACAATGCTCTAACCAGCTGAGGACCCCGCCAGAGCTACATATTTCTATTTTTAAATGACTTCACATAATTACCATCTAGATGAGTGCCAACATCAACACTCACATGAATCACAAATGATGTGGTTAAAAAGCAGACTCAGATTCTGTAAGGTTCAGGACCCAAGATTCTGCAAGTCTAACCGATTCCCAGGTGATACCCCTGCCCTGGTGCACAGATCACACCTTGACTGGAATAGAGAGTCTCCTGGACTGACTTCTGTTTAAAAGCTCCCCAGGCTTCTTTCTTTTCAATTGCTTATTCCCTTTGGAGTTTGGCATTCTGTACTTCTCCCCAGGCTATTTCACAATGTCCTGATGTTTTCTTCTTGAAGTAGAATCTACATATTAAAAGTACCCCTATACTCTTTCATTTATCATTTATTTTTCAGCCAATTGTGCAGTCAGTCACTGATAACAGTTGTGATAGGAAAGTCTTCCATTTTTATAAAAAAATTTCCCCTTTCTTTTTATAGATTTACCCTCTGTAAGGGGAAGACTCACTTGGGACCAAACAAAGTAGATGCTAGAAGCACAGATACCGGACCTCAGTCCAAATGAGCTCAGGGGCTGCAGACAGCACTGGCAGGAAGAAAATGAGGTGGGAATAGAAAAGCAATGCACTTACTAAAGGAGTCCTGGAGTCCAAATTTAGCCAGTTCACAGGGGAATTTTATTTGGCAGGTGTAGAAACGGACAGAAATGCCTGAAATAAAAGTAAACTGTATCATATTCTAGTGCCCATCTGTCTTTATATATGCTACATAGGGGTTAACGTCATCATATTAATTTGGCATTTGGCAGAGCACTGAGTAGTGGAAGCACCTTGGGTCCGTCTTTTCCAGGCATCACCTAGGCCCAGTTTAGGGTGAATGAAATGGCAGGCAGCCTCCTTACCAGACTGCTCCTTGGTAAGGTTCACAGAAAAGTCACTGCACTCACAGTTTTCATACATTCTTCCCTTCCTGAATTAACCTTTTACTATTTCCAGCATTATCACGGTTACTGTTTCTATTACACTAATGTATGGTGCAAGCACATGTGTGTGTTGGCTGTTGTTAACTTCTCTTTTTGGTTGATAGGTCTCCATTCAAAAAATAACCGCATCCAACTTTGATGTAGAGACTGGTGAATATAATGCAGAGGTCTAAAATACTGAGTTTGGTGCCATGACTGAGTGGAACTCTTGGGTTGTCTTCTTCAAAGTAGGGGTACGTGTATTCTGTTTGTGGAGTAGAGAGTGAAACAATTGACCCAATGCCGGAAAACCAGAATGGGTGGCCTTTGGTAGTCACTCTGTTGTTTGCCACATACTTCCAGTTTGCTCCTTTCCAGGCCTACCATGGGAGGTTACGTCGGCTCCTGTGAAGTCACAGGTGGCCCATGCGGTTTGCTGTGGACAACCAAGTGTGGTCAGAAATGATGCATATCAGTTTGGGAAGAAGCTCTGATGATCACAGAAGCCTCTACCTCCTGAGTAACTACAGCAGGCAGAGCCCTCTCTGACACGTGCTGAACATGTACTATAAGCAGGAAAAAAAAAATGTATTGGGTTAAGCCATTATTATTAGGGTTTATTTGTTATATAGCATAACCTAGCATGTATTCTGACTAATGTAGACTTTAATTTGTGCAATCTCTGTCCTCCTGATCTTTCCTGACTCTTTCCTTCTTTTCCTCTCATCTCTCCCCTATCTGGCGCAAGCTCTCTCTTGTGCTTGCTTCAGTCTGTACCACCTAATTAGTGATGGGCAGGTAGTCTTTTCAGAGTCCCTCAATGCTTAACACATAAGTAGCCTCCAATGTCTACTCTTAAGGTCAACCCTGGCAGATGCCATACTACTCAAGTAGAATTCATAACTAACAATATAAATTATCTCTATATCATCTGGAAATAGCTCACATTGGCTAACAACTGTCCTTCCAACTACTGGCCATATGTTTTGTTGTAAATACTATTAACTGATGGACTTCAGCCATTATCTAAATTAGCAGACATTGAAGCCGGGATGAGCAGCAGGAAAATCCCTGACAGTCGGCAGCACATTTAGATTCAGCTGTCTCCCGCTGCAGGGGAGGGGCTGTAAGAGGTTCAGTGACTTGTCTTTCTTCGATTTGGGTAGAATTTACCTTTGTGCCCAGAAATTCCTCTAGTGGACCACATGCGTTAATCACAATAAGAACAACTTGAAAATAATTATAATTTCCCACCAGAGTTACTAAATATTAATTTGATTTTTAAGTTTCTTTGTTAAACAATATATCAGACCACAAAATATGCAATGACATTTGGGATGCTGGTATCTTAAAATGAATTTAGTTTTGAGAGTGTACATATAGAACCCTGCAAATCAGTAAGTAAAAGATAAACACAAATGGCAAAGAATTAAAATGATAATTCCATGTTAAGATGAAATCTAAATGTCCCACAAAAATCTGAAAAGTGTTTAACCCCCTAATTAATCCATGAAAGGAAAATTAAAATCACAGAGAGATATCAGTAAACACTGTAAGACTGGCAAAAAGAGAAAGTCTGTGAAAAAAAATGGGCAAAAAGGATAGAAAATTGAACCACATATATTTCTAGTAGAATAGAAACTAAATAAGAGAACAAGCTGGCAATATTTAATAAACCTCAGTTTAATTTTCCTTCCAATCATGTACTCTAGACATTGCCTGCTCAGGAGTTTGAGAAGTCTGATGCCATAGATGTTCAGTCTAAAAAGCCCTTTCCTGGGACCTAGGGGTTGCAGAAGAAACTTATACTAGGCTGGGGTATTGGTGGTACAGTCCAGCAAGCTAATCTAGGATGGTTTGTCTTAAAAATTAAGAAATAAGGTATATCTAGCTTTTTTACTCCTATTGCCAGTTTAACATAGTGTTCCTTTGATGGATTGGTTTAAAGTCCATGCATTCAGCAAATACCTAAACTGCATACCATTTGTACAGCACACTTTTCTCAAATTACTCTAAAAGCCCTCACTTAAAGGGATTGTGTATGTATGAGATGATAAAGTACGTGACGGAACCAGGAGTCCTGCCAAAGATGAGAAAGTGGGGAAATTCCATAGCCTATGAGTACTGCCTTCAAAGTGAAATCTCTTTTTATTCGATTTCTGTCTTGGCACATTTGGTCTGGGAAATTCTTCTATATGATTTTTTTTTTTGCATTTACTTAACAATGGCAACTAGTTTTTAAGGTCACAAACTTCCTGGGTTCAAATCCAGACGCTGCCACTTAAAAATTATATGATTTTGGATAAGTTGTGTAACCTTTCTGCCTCAGTTTTTTTCATTAGTAAATGGGAATAATAACAATATTTATCTTCATAGTTGTGTGATTAAGTTGGTTACCTGTGTAAAATACTGGAATAGGCCAAATCATGGCTCCCAAAGATACTGGTCTTAATCCCCAGAATGTGTGAATGTTATCTTATATGATAAAACGTGTCTTTGCAGATGTGATTAAGTTAAATGTCTTGAGATGGGGAAATTATCCAGGTGGACCCTAAATGCAATTATATGCGTTCATATGAGAGTGGGCCAGAGGGAGATCTGACCACAGACAGACACGGAAGAAGGTGGTATGCAGATGGAGGCGGAGGTTGGAATGATATGACCACGAGCCTAGGAATGCCCACAGCCACCAGACGCTGGAAGAGGCACGGAATAGAGTCCCCTCTGGAGTCTCCAGAGGGAGCGTGTCCCTGCTGACATGCTGATTTCGGCCCAATGACACTGCTTTCACGTTTCTGGCCTCTGGAACCATGAGAGAGTAAGCTTCTATTGTTTTAAGTCACCGAGTTTCTAGTAATTTGATACATAGGCACAGGAAAGTAACATATACACTCAGAACCGTGCCTGTAAAATACTAAGCATTATAAAAGTGGGGTTTTTTATTAGTGTTCTAAGGAAATGACCAGAAGTTCACACTCTGAAATATTGAGAACTGGAGAGCTCAAGAACTATTAATTGTGTATTTTCAGGGCAGTTGTTGTGTCTGCATACGGAAGGAGGTTCCAGAGAGAAGCTTATTCCGACGAGGGACATGAACAGAACACGCCCACTAGCAGTCCATCTTCCCGCAGCAGACCTTTCAATCAAATGCAGCAAGGGAGAAGGGACCCCTGTAGCAGCGGCCACACTCCGAAGCCTTCCCCTTTTGCTTGATTAAGAGTATGTCCTATTCATATTCCAGCCAGCGAAGTCACCTGGAAGGGCATGTGAGGTATTTGTCAAAGCTTGGAAAATAGTGGCACTGAACAGTATATGGAGCTAAAATGTGTTTCCCAAAGAATGATAAGAAGCTCATGCAAGAGAAGGTGGGCTGCTGCAGTGATTAAAAGCCTGTGGAGTCAGATAAACTGACCCCCTACTGAGTCCCCACTCTGCAGTGACAAGTTACACGACCCCAAGCAGCCATTTTTCACCTCTCTGGGCCCCAGCTTTCTTGGTCCACTGTGCGGAGGAGGGCAGGCGTGGGATGGGAGGGAGAAAACCTCACCTCGTTGGAATCTAGTAGAATCTAATTAAATAAAACATGTGAAGTGCTTAGCCTGGGACCTGATGAAAAGTAAATATTCAATAAACAGTATCTAAAAAAGGTGAGACCAAAGAGCTACTTTATTCAGAGACATGAAGGATTAAGTAGACAATTGATTTAAATAAAGCTAAGGGCAAGGAAAAAGTTTGTGTACAGAAGTCCCACTAGGTTTTTTATTTCTTTTGGCCCCAAATACTGTTTTCTTTACTCTATAAAGCTTAAAAATCCAGTAGCACAATGCTTGGGGGTATCATATTTGGAGGTTTCCTGAAAAGAAAAGTAAGATAGAACACTTTTTTAATCAACATAAATTGGAGAGAAATGCTGCCTGTGAACGTAGAGGCTGGCATCAAAGCAACATAAATTACAGAAATCCTGTTTTTGCCAAGTTTCAGCTCCAGGAAGGAAGTTATGAGAAATCACTTGAACTCTTCATCGCTAGATTTTAAAATTTAATGGAGATGAAAGAATTGACAACATAAAGTGGCCACAGAGGCCTTGCAGAAAAGCCAGGCGTCTCCCCCGAATGGAGTCAGCACAAGGCCTCCCCACCTGCTCCAGTCACGAGGCTTTCCTGTTGACACACATCCCCCAGGTGGGGAGGAGAGCAAAGGGGCAGAAGCTGGGGCAGCTGCCCTCTGCTGCCTGCACTAAGCAAAGCCAAGATGGAAGGCTGTTTGGCTACCCTTGTGAGTTTCTAGCCCTCATTCTTTGTGGGCCACCACGAGTCATCCCCTCCTCCTTCCTTAGGACCAAAATAGTACCTACTTTGAAGTGGATGGGTGGGCATGTGACCCACTTCTGGACAATGAGGTGCCAGGAGGTTTCCTCAGGGCGGTTGTGGAAAAGATATTTTTTGCATCGACAACGGCGAGGAAGCAGAGAAAATGCCTCTCCCCTGTGATGTCCTTGCTCGCAGCCACTGAGTACAGTTGTGTGATGCTTGGAATTACAGGGCCTATCTCAGGGTCACGAGAGAACTAGAAAGACACCGACCTTAACCTATGACACTGTCGAGTTCCTGTCCCCACTGCAGCCACTACCCTCTTCTGGACTTCTGGTTACAAGCAAATGTAAACTATTTGTCAGGCATTCTGTGTCTTGCAAATAGAAGTATCTGTAATTGACACAGTATATACAAATAAATTCAGATTGTCAATAATTTAGCTTCAGAGACCTTGGAGCACACTAAAATGTAACTATAGTTGGCCTTCCATATCCATGGGTTCCATATTTATTAATTCAAAGAACTGAGAATCAAAAATATTTGAAAAACTGCTATTTGTCGCTTATTTGTACTAGGTAGTTAGTTGTACTGGTAGTTGCATGTGTACTTAACTATTTTTCCCTGTCACTATTCTCTGAACAATACAGAATAACAACAACTTATATAACATTTACATTGTATACAGTACTATAAGTAATCTGGAGATGATTGGAAGCATACAAGAAGACAGGCACAGGTCATATGCAAACACTGCGCGTTTTGTACGCGGGACTCGAGCTCCCGCGCAGCGTGGTGTTTGCCGAGGTCCTGACACCAGCCCCGTGGAGACTGACACTGACTCTGCCACAACATCTGTGAGGACGGAGAGGGAGATGCCTTCAGGTCCCTCACACAAGAGAGTGAAAAAGAAATGTTAAGGAGACAGATAAACCAAATTTAGTTTTTCATTGATTTGTTCAAGTATCTTTTGAGTTTATATTATTCGACAGGCACTGTGCTTTGGGGAATACTTTGAGGTAGACAAAGCCTCTGCTTTCATGTACTTCATAAATAAACTTATGAAAGAGATGAATACTGAATAGCAATATAAATTTTGGGGACAAAGACAGTTCTGGGTTTGGGGAATAGTTTACAACTTTGCTCTTTCCTTTCAACTCCAGCAGTCCCTTTACTGAAAAATGAAGTAGATCCAGCACTGGACAGAAACTTCCTGATGAGATACATGGAAACTCTGAAATACAAAAATATAATAAATTATAAATACCTTTCATCTACAAAAGATGGTCATGGCAAGGTGAATGTACTAAAATAGAAATGTGGTTCTGACAGGATGTTTTTTGAAAAGAAAATAATTGAAGACAGGAATACCACACTAGACCAAAATTATGACTGCCTTTTATATAGTAATATATAACATATATAATATATAGCAAGAATTAAAGAATTATACCATTAAGAATGGTATACAGTTATATAAATACAATAAAACAAGAAAATAAAATTATACAACTCCCTCATTTTCTTATTCTAAAGTTATTAATCTGCCTGTATGCTTATCCATACCTTTCATTCTCAACAGAACTAGTGTTCCTGATCCTACAACAAGCCCAAACTCCCTTCTGTGCTCCGATTCCAACCTTTTCAAAGCCTGTACTCCTTCAATTAGCCTCTCTCCACTGCCCCATAAATCTGTCCTTTTATTCTGGTTATTCTCACCAGTGTGGAGCAATAACCTAACATTTCTAGCATTTTCTATCTTTAAAGAAATTCTTCTAAAACCCCGTCTCTCTTAAAGAATTGACTGAGTCATTTCTCACTACCAATTTTCTCTTTAATCTCAATAAAAACCAGATTTTATCCCATCCATTCCCTTGGAACTGCCCTTGTCAAAGTCACCGAGAGCCTTTATGTCCCCTTATTCTCTATGCTCATTCTCATCATACTGGATCTCAGCAGTATTTGACATAGCTGGGCATTCTTTCTTTCTATGAGGTTGAACTATACAAAATTTCGGCGTTTGTAGGTCGAAAATGACTTAGGCAATTACATTTGGCTCAATAGAATAGTTAATACTCTACTAACTTCCATGACACCAGTGTCCAGGGTTCTATTCCTGCCTCAGTATCTATTCCTGATCAATCTCATCCCTACCTTCATGGCCTTTGTCTGACTCTGTCATAAGCCCTATTTCCTACCCTTGCTACAGTCTCCCTCCCGGCGATCTCATCTGTTCCCATGGTTTAACTAGCTTCTTTGTGCTGATGTCTCATATTTATATCATGTCTTTCCTCCCCTATGAGGCCCAGATACATATATGCAACTACCTACTCACCATCTACTTTTGATACCTAATAAGCATCTCAAACTTCGCATGGCCAAAAGAGAATTCTTGGCTTTACCTTGACCTGCCCTTCTCCTAGTCTTCATCACAGGAAGGGCACCATGGCACTGCCAATACTCAGGCACAAAGACTGGCAGTCATTCTGAATTCTTGCCTCTTCTGTTTCCTCCCATATCTAATCTATAGAAAGTTATTTTGCTTTTACCTCCAAAACAATAGCACATTCATCCATTCATTTCCATTTATAGTACCAATAGCCTAGGACAGGGTTCCTCAACGTTGGCACTATTGACATTTTGGGCTGAATCAGTTTTCACTGTGCAGGGATGCACTGTGCTCTGTCAGGTGCTTAGCACCATCCTGGCCTCTACCTATTAGGTGCCAGTAGCATCCCAGGTCCCAACTGTGACACCCAAAAATGTCCCCAGGCATTGCCAAATAAGCCCCAGGGCCGAACAGCCCCCGGCTGAGAACCACCGCTCTGGAGCAATCTGCCACTACCTCTCACCTGGATAACCCGGATAGCCAACCCAGCAGGTCTTCCCGCTTCTACTTTTGACCTCTTCTTACATGCAATTCTGCACGTACTAGTAAGACGAGTTGTTTTTAAGTCATGAATAAATTCATGTCATTTTCCTGACTAAAACATTTTACTCAGAAAAAAAAAAATCTATCTGTGGATACAGCCATTGCTCACACATCTGATTTCACCTCATACAATTCACCACGTTCCAGTCCCACCATTCCTCAAGCATTCCAGGCTTGTCACATTCTAAGATCCTTTGACCTTGCTCTCCCCTCGATCTGGAATACTCCTCTTACCAACTCAGATCACTGCTTAAATGTTTCCTCCTAAGAAAGCAGATCACAATTTATTTAAAAGATCCTGCGTCCTACCACTCCCAGTTGTGCTCTGTGACATTTTCTTCTCAGCCTTTTCACTGACTAGGATTATCTCATTCATTTATTTGTTTACATGTTTATTGTCCACAGATCCCTGGTAGACTGTGAGCTCTGTAAGTTCAAGGGGGCACTATAAAAGCATTATCTTTCTTGTTCACCACAGAAATCTTAGTGTATATTATTTGTTGATCAAATGACTAAATGAAAACCTCAATCGACTTTATATTAATGCAAGTTTGAATCACATTATAAGTGATAGTCACAGTTGAATGCACCAGCAGTCAACTGTAAGACCTTTGGTAATGTTGCAATAAAGTAATAGTACATCCTAGCTATATGTCTCTATTAGGTTATCTTCTGGTTCTAAAATTTATCTGGTGGCTCCTCAAATCATTTGATTTTATCACATTCCATCTATGTATAAAATAGTTTATTGACACCCTTCCTTTCCTTTGCAGAAAGTTGTCAGAATTTTCCATGGTGAAGGGTACAAGGTATTTCAATAACTGTCTTTGCTTTCCTTATTACAAAGTTTCCAAAAAACATAAATGGAGTCAAAATGTCTTGTGTGGAGCCTGCTGAGAAATCCAGTAATCCTCTAATTATAGCTATCTCAGGATTAAGCTACAATGTAAATGGAGCATTCACCTAAAAAATTACCTTTGACTGAGTGAGTACACCTCTGGTTTTTCAGTATGGTAAGCTCAAAGATATAGTCAGTATAACCCTTCACCAAACATTTGTAGAAAGCCTACTGTGTGCTGGGAAGTGTTCTGAGGTTTGTGATAATTTCACTAATAATTTCTTCTGCAATTGTAATCTGATGTTTAGATTATCCAGTGCATTTTTTATTCCAGATATTGTATTTTTCCATTTTAAAATTTACATTTGTTTACTTTTCATCATTTTCATCTCTCTGCTGATATTCTTTATCTGTTTGTTCTTATGACCATGCTTTATGTTCTTAACATATACTTACAATAACTGCTATAAAGTTAATTTTTTAATTCCAACATCTGGATTTTCTTGAGGTCTGTATGTACTGGAGAATTTTAAACAGAAAAACGATGTACTCTGAATTATGTGTGTGTGTTTTTAAAGTACTACTCTGGTTGCCATGTAGTAAGTGAATCTTAGGGGTATGAATATGAAAGAATGGGCACCATTTATGAAAATAACATTATAGTCAGATGAGGGATGATGATTGTTTGGTTTGGGGTGGTAGGTAGCACTCCTGTGGAGGACAGGGTTCTGACAGCTGGGTCTTATTAATAGATTGGAAGGAACACTTTTTATAATTACTCCACCCAGAATAGATACCTTTTGTAATCAGCCTACAGGAATTACTTTTCTCTTATTAGCACAGATTTGCACATCTGTATACACAAGACCTTGCAATGGAGTAATGTCTGCAAAAATACTATTTTGGGTCTGATGGGTTCAGACAACGAAGTTTAATGAGAAGCCAAAAAACAGCATTTCAGTAGCTTAAGTACTAATGAGCAATAAAGGCCAAAGGATGTTCTTAACATTACTTTAAAGCAGTGATTCTCAACTGGGGACAAATTTACCCCCGGGGGGGGGGGGTATTTGGCATTGTCTGGAAACGGTTTGTGATTGTCAAGACCAGTGAGGAGTGGGGTGCTACTGGCATCTAGTGGATAAAAGCCAGGGATGCTGCAAAACATTCTACAAATACCCAAGACGGGCCCCCATGAAAAAGTAGTATCCATTCCAAAAATCTACAACGCCTGTTGAGAAACCCAGCCTTAAAAATTATTAATTTATAAGATCAGGAAACCCTTAATATCTAAAATCTAATTTTATGTTCGGACTCATGAATCTATCTTCCCATGACCTGATGTTAAGGAAACTTGGTTCATAGTGTATGCTTTTCTAATTCCAATAACGTATAGTGCCTTACAGCGTTAATAAGGCAGAGAAGTGTTTCATTTAAATTGATCGCTTTAACATGCTTAAAAACAAGCCCTCGGTTTAAATATAAAGTCCTGATTTTCACTCTTAAACCTGTTTCTATTTTGCAGTTTCCATATTAAGTTCTCTCAGAAAGTGTAAATCCATTACTAGAGATATTTTGTTCCATGGAACTGAAAAAAAAAACAAAACGTGAAATTCTGAGCTTTGGGTGCCCTCAAGTTCGCATTTTAAACTCTGCTGCTCTTACAGTACCAGCCTGCCCCCTTGCTTTGAAGATTACTGCTGCCATCTTCGAGAAGGGTTGCATACCTCTGCACCAGGCCAACAGGTAACGCAGCAGGTTCAGACCAGCCGCCCGGTGGCCCCAATCACAACTCTAAACTCACGGAACACACCACTCATTCAAATGTGGGCGAAGCGGGATGCAAGGGGTGCCCCAAAGCCCCGCGGCCGCGCTGCAACTAGGGGTTGGAAGGGGCGGTCCGGGCGGCTGGCGCAGGCGCTAGCCTCCCCGCGCGCCCCAAAGCCAGCGCCCAACCTCCCCGGCCTGGAGGAGGGCGCACCAGCAGCGGCCGCCAGGGCCCGCCCCTTCGCCTTCCCGAGCGGGCGGACGAGCGGGCGGCGCGGGGAGGCGGGGCGCGGCGGCCTCGGAGCTGGCAGAAGCTCGGGGGAACATGGCGGCGGAGGAGGCGGCGGTCCCGGCGCTCTCCAGCGGCGGCGGCTGCGTGGGCACGGGGGCCCCGTCGGGCACCGTCCCTGTGCTCTTCTGTTTCTCGGTCTTCGCGCGGCCCTCGTCCGTGCCCCACGGCGCCGGCTACGAGCTGCTCATCCAGAAGTTCCTCAGCCTGTACGGCGACCAGCTCGACATGCACCGCAAATTCGTGGTGCAGCTCTTCGCTGAGGAGTGGGGCCAGTACGTGGACCTGCCCAAAGGTTTCGCGGTGAGCGAGCGCTGCAAGGTGCGCCTTGTGCCGCTGCAGATCCAGGTGGGTCCTGCGATAGGGCCCCGCGCCCCGCCGCCCCTCCCAGTCCCCGTGCGTCCGTGTCGCCGCCGCACTCCTCAGGTGCCCGCGCCGCGCGGACGCCGGGCCCTGAGCGCCTAGCGGGCTTGGAAGTGTCGGTCTCTACCGCAAGCGCTGGAGGCGGCCCAGAGTACGTGTCCGTCCAAAGGTGACGGTCACCGGCTGTCCTCCGATGAGGCGGGGGCGTGGGCCTCCCAGCTGGTGGCGGTGCGCGCGAACGCCCCCACGTGTGTGGTCCACAGCCGCCCGCCTCCGCTTTGTGTGCCCGGAGCAAGTCCATCCTCCTGCGTAACCAAAAAGCTGTGCTATAGAGGCTGTGTTTTTATTAGGGGCGATGCAGAAGTGGGGTGGAGGACGAGGTTATAGACAGCATTGGCCTTAGGGTTTGTTCCCCGGAGTTGTGTTCACCACTTGATGGAACCCAAAACTTAGGGAATCAGACCCTTTCCCCCTCCTCTTCCCAGCTTTCAGTTTCTTGACTTTAAGTCTCCCCTAAAGTAAAATAACCATTTGCTTAAGCTCTTCCTAGTAACTGAATCATGTAAAAAGTCATTTGACTCCAGGACTGCAATGCCCTCTTAATACTAACTTTAGCTAGACCAGGATTTCCTGGTCGTGCTGGCTGAGAAAGTTATTCCTGAGGATTTTTTATAGCTTTTTAATATTTTTTAAAAAGCCATAGTCTAATAAAGCAGCAGGTCAGTCTCCTGTCCTTTTTTTTTTTTTATGCTCAGAGGATTCACTAGAGGATTTACATTAAAAAAAAACAACAACAACATAAGGTATTGGTACTACACCAACATTTTTCCTTTAGTGGAGAAACTGGTAAGCCATTTCTCTGGAAGACCAAACTGAAATGTGGAATTTGAGGTTCGAAGTGTTGTTTTCTCAGGATCACTCTCCAGCTGGTTTATTTTTCAGTTACAGCCAGCTATGGAATTGGTCGTGTTTCCTATCATCCCGGCACCCACACCAAAAGCATCCAAAGCAGGTACTTTAACCTGGATAAAGTTCCGGTTCTCAGAGGAGAAAGGCTTTAAGGGTCCATTGTCCACCCCTGCAGAGCCTAGAGGAAGGCTGGTGGTCTCTGATGCCCAGCTGTCTGGGTGGAGAATTTGGAGGATTGTGATTCATAGGTGTTAACTAGTCCCCATTTATGTCTTCAGGAGTTTACATGGCAGTTAGAAAAATAGTCACTGGGGTGTCTGATCACTGTGTTGTACCCCTGAGACTAATATAACAGTGTATGTCACAACTATAATTGAAAAGTAAATTTGAAATAAAAATTAAACTATATTTTTTTTTAAAAAAGAGTTTTCATGGCTACCACCTCTCTGCAGCCTTCCTTGTCAGTCTATTTAGATTACTGCTGCCAAAATACCTAAGAAGTTGGATGCACCTTTGAAAAATCCATTAATAAAGGCGAGAATCCAAATACGAACTGAGGAGGTCTGGAGCTGTTCTGAGGATGCAGACTGTTTTGTGGTGGTTTCAGTGATTTCCTGTGGTGGTTGGGAGGGAGGTGGGCTCTTACCTAACAAGATGTAATACCAAACTAGTGTACCCCACCCCACTGCCATCCAAGGCTCCCCCCAAGATAGAATTCTTTTATTTTGAAAAATTCAAGGCCTGGGTCTGATAACTTTTTAATTAAACATCCTCATATGTGTATACTTGAAATGTCTTGTACATTAGCAAAAGGCATTGTATAATTCAGGTCACTTGTGGATTTTGAAATATTTTGCTTGGTATAGGAGATAGCATAATTTTTGTGGTTATGTTTAAAATAATAATAACACTACTCCTTTTTATCCTTTAAAAAAATCATTTTCACTAAATAGCCCAAGAATTCTTAAGTATCTGCTACATAATACTTTCTATATTTTTAAATATTAAAACATTTTTATATTACCTTCCTTTAGCAATCATAATATTTCGACTTCTTCAACCAGGTGCCTTGAAAATAGAGAATGTGGAGAGATACACATACATCATAAAAGCACACAACACTTCCCACATATAGGAGGGGAGACCAAAACCCCCAGAATTTATTTATAAAAAAATTGTGTATTTATTCTTACATGTTTAAACTATAGTCCCCTTCAAAGTCCTCTCCATTCGACGCAGTACCCCTATCGGATTTTTTTTCCACTGGTTAAAACAGTTTTTGAACTCGTCGATTTTGATGCCTTTTTGTACTTGTGCCATTTTTTGTTTCACCTCTTCCATGTTGGCCAAATGTTTTCGTTTGAGGACTTTTTTCATAGGGGGAAACAAAAAAAAGCCGCTCGGGTGAGATCAGGTGAACAGGGAGGGAGGAGCAGGGGAGTTACGCCGCTTTTAGGCAAAAACTGCCGTACACTCAGCACAGTGGGGGCAGGTGCACTCTAAGCCACCCATCGTGAAGTGGGCAAATGCAGTGAAAGAGTCTCCAGAAAAAAAAAAATCACTGAAGCCAAATACAGCCTCTCACAACAACGCCAGCTGGTACACTGATACAGTGGATTCCTAGAACCCTCACCTCGCAGGGGAAGCCTGGAATACAAGGGGTCCACCCTCCAGAAGATAATTCCAGGGTTTTGGGTGGGTCCCACTTCATATTCATATACTTAATACCTATTTCTATCTATATGAGCAGATAAAGATACACACACTCTCAGAAGAAAAGTGAAGCTATTTCCTTTCATGGCTGTTTTACATACTTTTTTAGAACACTGCTGTATAATCCTAGAGACATGGACCATTTATGGCTAGACGAGGTCATGTTGTTCATTCCACAAACATCTGAGTGGCGCTGTAACCGCCTTGCAGGTGAATGCAGACATGAATAAGACCCAAGTCTTCCTACCTAATCTAACTATTTTGCAGAAGAGCAGACTGTACAGGGAACTGCTCAAGGCTCCATTGTTGTGGTGGAGATAGCAAAGCATGCTAAGGTTCTTCCTTAGCTGACCATAGAATTCTGAAAATACCAAGCAGAATGGAAAATAAGCCACAAACTTAAGCTTGTAGTATCATTTGTTTGGATGGTGTTTGTAGTACTTTGGAATAAATGTCTGTCACTTAGAAAGACTCAGGGTGGCCATGCTACTGGGGTGTTAGGCCCCTTCTCCCAGAGGCAGGGATAAAGAGCCTAAGATTAGCCACATGTAGGCCAGTGCTTAAGTAATATGACTTGTTATTTCTCCAAACGTAGGCCTCAGGGCCTCTGTGGCCCTGGCTCACATACTGTATGTTATAGAATGTATTCTCCATTTACATAGGGGTCTGAGTTTGCCTTTCCTGCTTGTTCTGACTGCCATTGCTAGTGACCTGGTAAAACAGTGGTTGCCTGTTGCTCCACTGTGCACCCCTGTTTGGTTAGCAGTTATAGGCAGACTTTAAGACCCCTATTGCCAATAGTAGGCTGTAGTAACTTTTTAGTGTCATCTTTTCTGAAATATTCTGTTACAGGCTGCTGAAGAGAGCTCTTGTTTCAAGCATGGTTTATGTCTTTAGCTTCTTCAAAATGCTTGAAGTCCAAGGAATTTTGAGATGTGGGGGAAGAAATGTAAATGAGAGGATTATGTGGTAGGAATTTGGGTCATTTTTATGACTTACAAGTTTTAATTTTCCAAAAGGCAGTTCCCACGTTTTAACTAATAGAAACATTCATCTCTGGAAACTCATGTAAATTTGGTGTCATGCCACCACCATTGTGTTTTCCAGCTTGTCCCCAGGGAAGGCGGAGCCCCAGTAGAAGAGAGGAAGAAGTGGCCCTGGTGAAGACGCCAGTGAGAGGATTTTGCCTCTGCACGTAGAAGGGAAGGCTCTGACAGCTTTGTGTGGGCAGAGATAAGAGCTTCCCTGGGAAGGTTATTTTGACCTTTTCCTGAGATGGTTAATTAGGAAGGAATTCAGCTCCAGCTTTCACTATTTTGGAAGTTTATTACTACTGTTGTTATTTTAAAGACAGGCATGGACGTTTTATAGCTAGAAGAGACCCCAGGGTTCATGGTGGGAAGGGAGTGAAGGCAGAGTTTGTAAAGAAGAGGAAGAGGAATCTGCTCCCCATGGGCTTGCTAGTTTGGAGGTGTGGTTTTCATTAGGGAACATTTGCCATGGGAGTATGTTGGAGGAGCACATAGAAATATTCTTTTGCAGCCTAAATGAAAAAGCCCAAAACCTGTTTTGCCAGGAACAGATCATGTAATGGTAAGTCTTTTGGTGACATTTGGAAATCTACTCTATGAATCATTTTCTCAATTCTTCAGGTTATGTTAACAAGTTAGGCAATATTTGTGGCTGTGTGTGTGTGTATTTCTTAATGGATCTTGGTAATAAAGGGTACTTTTAACCTCATTTCAGAAAAAGGTTTTTTAACATGCCGAACTTCAGAGTATAGTGTATGTTTCCTATATGAGGTATATCACAATAGCCTAATACGTTCATTGATTAATTACATGCAGCTCATTTAATCCTTGAAATAACCGTGTGAGGTAGAGATTCTTTTTCTTGAATTGTTACAGATTAGTAAACTGCCATTTGGAGATCACAGTGGGTTTGCCTAAATTCATGTCATTGAAATGAGTGAAATTGAGGTTTGGACCCAGATCCTGACGTCCACAGGGTGTGTGTGCTGTGCAGGGAGCCTTGTCACCCAGGCGGTAACACCACACAGACCTCTGTTTCAGTGAGCTCATGTGGGAGCAAGGTCTTAGCTGATGAGCAGATTTCCTTGGAAACACTTCTGAGGGAAATAATGATGCCCTGTGTCCTCTTTGGACCCCAAGTAGATTGTGCCTATTTTCTGAGTTTTAAAGACTGCCAAAATTTTGAAAACATCACATTTGCAATTCCAAAGAGTGATCATTCCTAAAGATACAAATTATACTCGCTGTGGTAGTTCACAGGGGGCTGTGTGACAAAGTACCACCAACGTAGTGGCTTATATAACGGAAGTGTACTTTCTTGCAGTTCTGCAGGCTAGAGATCAGGGTTGGTTCTTCTGAGGGCTGTGAAGATGGTCCCTGCCTGTCTCTTGACTTTTGGTGATTCTTTGGCACTCTTTGGCATTGCTTGATTTACAGACACCTCACCCTGATCTCTGCCTTCTGGTTCACAAGGCCTCTCAGTCCAAATTTGCCCTTTTTTATAAGGATGCCAGTCATGTTAGACTAGGCACCTACCCCACTTCATGTTAACTGATTATATTTTCAGTGACTCTGTTTCAAAATAGTCACTTTCTGAAGTACTGGGGGTTAGGAATTCAACATATGAATTTTGGGGAACTCAATTCAGTGTTATGACATTCACCGTGTATTACTTCAATGGAGAGAACAGAACTGATGCACAATTCATCACTGAGCAAGGCCAGTCACCCTGTATGTGCCTGTCCTGAGTAACGGGGGACGGAGCAAGGAGAGGGACAGATTCCTTGGGGGGTAGAAGCCATTGTTCGAAAATGGAGCTCAGACAACAGTGGGGCCATTGGGGGGGGGGCGGGTGTGGAGGTGGAAGAGGGCATGAGGGGGATAAATGGTAATGGGAAAAATAGAGTAAAAAATGTAAAAAGTAGAAACAAAACTGATCTAAGCACTTGGGAATTTTAACACTGAAGATCCAGTGGTATTAAGAAAGAAAACGAAACAAAAGAAAGCAGAGCACGTGGCTGTGAGGGAGGATGGACACTGCCTGATCACGGTAATGATGGGACTGGGGCGGGAAGGCTGTTGAAAATGAAAGGTGCGACAGTTGTGACAGTTCTTAAGAAAGCGGACAAAGCATTTATACCAGAAGTTGATCTCTTAAACTCTTGCTTGAAGAAGCCATTGGCTGTGATCAGCTCTTTGTGTTTAAATACGTGTATTGAAATATATATTATTTACGTAGGTATATGTTATAGGGATATATGTAGATATACAGTAGATATGTGAAGCTGTGTGTATATACACACCTATTTTTTTAGATGTGATTCTTCGTGCTTCTTGAGTGCATTTGTCTGTAATGCTGCAGTTCTTCTTGTGAAGGCATTTGGTCAAGTCCACTTTTGTTTTGCTGTCTTGTGGTTGCAAGATGTAAATGTTTGGCTATAAGCAGCATTTGTAGTTGTCTATAAGGTTTTAAGAGAAATTCATGAGTCAAAGAAGTCCCTGGATTATAGTCAGTGTGTGATTTAACAAAAGCTTTTGCAATTCATGTAGATATGGGGTGGGTGGGTGGGTGGTTGGTCAGCGTTAAAGTTTTTCAGGGTTGGTTTTGTTTGGTTTGTTTGTGTTTGTCTGTAGCCTCAAAGCCTCTCTCTTGGCTTGTAAGGTATGGAGGTTATTCATAAAGTACCATCTTTCCCCCTAACTACTATATAGCCTAGGAAGAACTTTGGTTTTGTTTTGTTTTGTTTTTCAAAACAAACTTTTTATTTTAGAATAGTGTTAGATTTACAGCAAAGATAGCAGAGAGTTCCTATATACCTGTGTCTGCTGTGGCCTCCCCCCATGACGGTGTCACGTTTGTCAAAACTGAGGAACTGGTATTAGTGCATTGACTGAACTCCACGCTTTATTCACGTTTCACTAGCTTCTCCCTGTCGCCCCTTTTCTGTTCCAGGATACGAATTACATTTAGTTGTCACGTCTCCTTAGTCTTCCCTGGGCTCTGACAGTTTCCCCGACTTTATCGTCTTTGATGACCTTGACACTTTTGAAGAGCACTAGTCAGATATTTTGGTAGACTGTACCTCAGTTTTGGTCTATTTTATTTTTTTTTCCTCATGCTTAGACTGGAGTTGTGGGATTTTGAGAGGAAGACTACGAAGGTCGTTCTCACATTATATCAAGGCCACATGCTAGCAACATGACATCATCGATTACCTTACTGTTCATCTGGTTAGGGCAGTGTTTGCCAGGTGTTTCCACTGGATGGTTACCCCTCTATGCTGTCCTCTGAGGAAAGGAACTAAGTGCAGGTCACATTCAAGGGAATGTCAAGAGTTAAACTCCAACTGCTTGAGAGGAGACTGTGGGCATTTTTGGTCACTAAATTATAACCAGTCATCTTCGCACAAAATGTACCTTGCCACCTTATCTCTTTGGTTTCTTTCTTTGTTTGTGAAGGTTTATCAATGATGAGTTCCTAATCTAGAAGGGTTTTGCAGAGCAGCAATGATTTTTAGGGCTGCATTTTCTGACCTCAGTCTCTGTCTAACATGACATGTTTCCGACGAGGTCCCCTACCCCGGACAGGACACCTCACCACCGGAAGCCCAGGTAACCACAATTCTGAATATTTAGGATTTCTGGGTAGATGAGAGTTTATTTCTTCAAGCATCCAAAATAGGTTTGAACATTTTGACCATTTTATATTGTAGTCCTTAAATGTTAATATAGCTTAACATTTTCTTAATGGGTGTGCTAAAATGATATTGTCCCAATTTATAAGTTTCATACAGCTTGTTCCTCATTCATTAGGGTCTGGATTATAGAACAAGTTAAGTTTTGATCTGCTTTTAATGCATATTGAATCTTTTCTCTGTCAGCTCTCGTTTCGTACAGTTGTCAGTTTGCCTGCCTGCAGTGGTTTGCATTTTCATTTGCTGTTCAGAACCGTCTGTGAATTCAGAATGCAGACAGCCAAACCTATTAGGAAGGTGTAGAGTTAATCGGTCCAGTCTGAGGTAGGATCTGCGAGTCTGGAGATCTAAGCAGGTGTAAACTGTGTTAGTGCACTGCTCTCCAACACAATTATGCAACTGCCGGGAGCTGACTCTGCGTGCTTGCTGGTTTTCCCTGTCGTGGAGTGGCGAGGTTGCCTGGGGTGCCTTGCTGTGATTTGAAATGGGCCGGTTGCAGGTAAACTGCTTTTCATAGTGGGCCCTAAACACATTGCAAATGACTAAGGAGGATTTATGTGGTTCATATTTACAAGAAGAAAATGTATAGATTTGGAGCCTTTGTAACCAAGATTTAATGTTTACTGAGAATTTAAAGTACATTGACATACAAAGTGACTCATTTTAAAATGGCCCCCTAAGAGAGAGCGAGAGAGAGTGTGTGTGTGTGTGTGTGTGTGTGTGAGATTCATGGCTTTTAAGAAGTGACTAAAATGATGGCATAATACTTCCATTAAAATTTTAAGGAAGCATCCAAAGATAGAATATATAATTTCAGATGCTTGAATATTTATTTTCATTGTACTTTATTGGCCAAGCAGAAACGCCCTGTACATAGTGTTCGAATTACAGAAGGCGCCCGTTCCGACGCGCGCTGGTGTGCTGCACGTGGCTCATCAGTGCGCGCGTGCGGAGTTGATGCCAGAGGGGGATTAAAGTGCCGAGTCCCTCGGACCAGGACACGGATGAGTAAAGTGAAGGCCGATGAGAGCAGTCTTACTATTAGGGATAAAAGATTTCTTTTAATGATTTACTTAGTTCCTGAAGTAATTGCTTGCTGAGGGACATTGTGCACAGAGGCACTGAGGCAGTCTAAGGCCAGGCTGGTGGTGAAGCCACCACCGTGTACTTGGGGCACAGGTTCCTGCAGAAAACTAGTCGTGATTATCAGCTGTGGGTGGTTTTAGAGAGAGTAAAACAGGCGAATTCGAGGGGAGGCCTGAGAGTGACTAGGAAGAGTAATGGTGTGGGTTCATTTGGGACCAGGCTGCAACTGTCACAGTGCTTTCTATAACTTGAGAAGGTGGAAGGAAAAGCACCATGGACTTGTAAGAATCCAAAGAGGTTAAACTCTTGTTTTCAGTAGTGATTTTCACTTTCTGGTAGATTCCCGTTGGGCCCAAGTTGTTAGAGTAACAAACGACAGCAATGCAGAGCCTGGCAATCTAGTACTCGATTTTCACCGAAGTCATTGGCTTTCCTGGGTTTGATAAATATGTTTTAAAACACAGACATCAAATTTATGTCTGCCCATTTAACAGTGGTGATGTGCTTGGCATCACTTCATCGCAGTTTCTGTGAAATCATTAGTTATTCTTAATAATAGCATCACGATGTTTCTGTCTTGGTGACAGGCAGTAATTCTGGATTCGTTTTATGTTCCATGGTCTCCCCTACAGATTATTTTAAATTTTACTTTGTACTTGTGAGCAATGCCATCATCAAGATTTTAATGTTGTAACACTTGTTTTTATTGTAAAAGTAATACATATTTTTAAATAGCATTCAGGGAATGTTTTTGAAATAGCACCTGGAAAATACAAGAAAGGTATAAAGAGAAAATATTAATGATATGCCTGACTATTAACTACCTATTATTTTTATATATTTGCTTCCACTTTTTATTCACATTTTTTATATTATTGAAATACTATTGAACAGTACTCTGTTTTTTTAATACTAACATTAGACTATAAGCATTTCTTTTTAGGTGGTTCAAATTTTTTGAGAACATATATACACATGCTATTTTAATTAGCTAAAAAGTGTTTTGTCATGTGCATGTGTTAAAATTTGTGGAGTCATTTCTGTATTGCTGGCCCTGGGTTTATTTCTAATTTTCACTAGTAAAAGCAATTCAGTGATCATCTTTGTGGATAACTTTTTTCCTGTAATTTAAGTCATTTCTTTTGAGTAATAGGTGTAGAAATTTACTTACTGGGTCAAACGATAGGAACAGTTTTCTTTCTTTATTGACCTCCGTTGAAAACAAATGTCATTGTATAATGAGTGCTAAACCGCTTTTTTTTCTTTCTTCCTCAGCTCACTACCCTGGGAAATCTCACACCTTCAAGCACTGTGTTTTTCTGCTGTGATATGCAAGAAAGGTTCAGACCGGCCATCAAGTATTTTGGGGATATCATTAGTGTGGGACAAAGACTGGTATGTGTATTTATTTTTTCCTATTTACTAAGTGTTAGCTACATCATATATACACACGTATATGTATGGCTAATTATCTGTGGGTTTTTTTGTTTGTGTGATTTTCGTTTTTTGTTTTTTTTCAGTTACAAGGGGCTCGGATTTTAGGAATTCCAGTTATTGTAACAGAACAGTACCCTAAAGGTCTTGGAAGCACTGTTCAAGAAATCGATTTAACGGGTGTAAAACTGGTCCTTCCAAAGACCAAGTTTTCAATGGTACTTCCAGAAGTAGAAGCAGCGTTAGCAGAGATTCCTGGAGTCAGGAGTGTTGTGTTATTTGGAGTAGAAGTAAGTGCCTCTTGTTACATTTTGGATATATCATTTGTTGAAAACTTGATCCCAGAATGCATTTTTGTGTATAGAGTACTGTGGCACAGGTGACATATGCCAGGGGTGTCCCACTTTCTGGCATCTGTGGGCCACACTGGAAGAAGAAGAGTTGTCCTGGGCCACACAGTGAATATACAAACATTAACAAAAACTGATGCGCAAAAAATAAGGTTTTAAGTAAATTTACGATTTTGTGTTGGGCCACATTCATAAGCCATCCCAGGTCAAGGGTTGGACACTCCTGGTAGATGGTAATCATGACGAAAAATAGCCACCATTTATTAAGTGTTGATTATTTGCATGGCACTGATCTAAAGTCTGTATTTATTCGTTAAACTCTCGTAGCAACCCTCTGAGCTAAGTATCTTGGTCTCTCATAATTAATAGATTAATAGATAGAGGAATAATTAATATCCCTCTCATATTAAACTAAAGCAGAGATGCTACATTTAAGGGATGGAGCTGGGTTTCAGTCTAGGTTGATGAATTTTCGAGTCTTTACTTTTTTTTTTTAAGATTTTATTTATTTATTTTTAGAGAGGGAAGGAGGGAAAGAGAGAGAGAGAGAGAAACATCAATGTGCGGTTGCTGGGGGCCATGGCCTGCAACCTAGGCATGTGCCCTGACTGGAAATCAAACCTGCGATGCTTTGGTTCACAGCCCGCGCTCAATCCACTGAGCTACGCCAGCCAGGGCGAGTCTTTACTTTTAACCATTACTTTTGGAATGCATTTTCATTGAAAGCATTATTTTTATTTGTGTTGTAAGATTTTACCTTGGATCATATTTTTGCTCCAAAAAAAACTTAGAAATCATGTAGTTCATTGTCATTAACATTTGAAACATATATGTAACTTTTTCAAGGAAAAAATACCCGTGGGTTCCTAATGCTGATTAAAATGATTTTTTGTTTGATTTTCTTGGACATTTGCTAATAGCATGTGTGTTTATTCATAACTTTTCAACAACAAGCTAAATTTTTTTTAAGATTTTATTTATTTATATTTAGACAGAAGGGAAGGCAGGAAGAAAGAGAAGGAGAGAAACATCAATGTGTGGTTGCCTCTCATGTGCCCCCTACTACACACCTGGCCTGCAACCCAGGCATGTGCCCTGACTGGGAATCGAACCAGCAATGCTTTGGTTCACAAGCCCAAACTCAGTCTGCTGAGCCACAGCAGCCAGGGCTAAAATTTTTTAAGATTTTTAAAAACTACAGAAACAGTGAAATCCAAATAAAATTAATTTAATATACTTTTTGATGTTTCTACAGTAAGTTTAACAATAGAAAGCTGTTTCAGGTTTAGGTGTACATGCACATATCTCAATAATGACCATGGAGAGTGAAGCCCCTTTGTATAAATGTCACACCAAATGCTGTTGCTGACTTTTGCACTTTTTGCTTGTTCATCATTATCAGACCTCATGCCTAATGAAAATCATCTTTGGGCAGTCCTCCAGTGCTAATTTTAATGAGATGTCAGTTGATAATTCTCCAGAGCTCTCTTGTCATATAAGGATAAGGTCGGCATCATGGCCTTAACTGAAATCTGCTTTCATTTGCTGTATAATCCACTTATTGGTGGGGCAAATTTTTACTCTGTGTTTTCCGCTAATGATATACAAGTTAGTCCTAAGAAAGGTGGAACCTGTATAATACATTTGCTGGTGATATATACTGGGTATTTTTTGCCTGTGTCACAAGTTATTTTTCACTTGACCTACCTTTACTCCCGGCTGCCTTGTAACCACTCGGTTTTCCCACTGCTTTCTCAGTCTGCAGTACTGCAGACTCATTCTTTGTGTTGCGCACTTGGTGTGAAGTCAGAAATAAACACAACTGTGAGTGGCATCAAAACTGAGTGGTAGTCATCAGCTGTATGAAGGTCATCCAGATGACACAGAGGAAAACCTTGTAGAAATTTCTTACAGAGCTCTAAGAGTGTGGTCAAGGATCCTCACATGAGAAACGCTGATATAGTCCAATTCCTGACTTTACAAAGTAGAAACCAAAGCCAGAAATGCTGTTTATGCTCAAGATCACCTAACAAATTACAGGCAACACTGGGTGGAGGACAACGTTGTTAGACCTGTAGTGCTCTTCCTGCTTTGTCGTGTGGTTGCACATTTGTAAGACATTTGAGTTTACTGCGCTATTACGTACGATTTCTTGATTTCCTCCCAGACTCATGTGTGCATCCAGCAAACAGCTCTGGAGCTCGTGGGCCGCGGTATTGAGGTTCATATTGTTGCCGACGCCACCTCATCAAGAAGCATGATGGACAGGATGTTTGCTCTCGAGGTAACTGCAAAGTAAATCATTGACCAAGTTTTCCCAGTAAGTTTGGAGAGCATTGAATATTTAACAGCAATGAAAGACTTACCTCTCAAATTTGAGCTTGGCTGGACAGTGTCAGATTCACTGATTTCCGGAGTCTAGACTGTGAGTTGACCCACCTTTCAGGTCTCACTGCCAGGACCTATTTTACATCGGTCTTTCCTTAGATTTACATCACATGTGATGCCAAGAGCTTCTTTATAACTTTGCTGTAGTCTTGTGCTTGAACTAAGGAATTCCAGTGAGCTTAATTGAGGCCATGTAGAGATTTGCAAATTAAAAACAGCTCACCAAGGTTTAATTTAACCAAGTTCTCGCCAAACCTGGGGCATAGTGGGCCTGGTTCAGCCTCATGTTGGGTTTCCCCAGACTTGAATTCCTGGGGACAGGAAGTATGTCTGACTGTATACCACTCACGTAGAGTTTTCCGTGCCTCTCTGCACTAGAGTGCCGCCATGTATGTCACAGAATTGGGGAGTCGATGACTTTTTGTCAGTCTTGGGTAACAGTAGTCATACTTAGGCATTTCTAGTCCCAAGACTATTGAAAAGCAAACTAGCACAGTCCTTTGAAACATTCATTCCATACTGTAGAGATTGTCCTTCTCTCACTCTTTCCTTCCCTCCCTCCCTCCCTTTCTCTCTCTCTCATGTTTAATTCTAATTCTATAATAATTTTTACAGTAATGTACATGTGGGTTGAGTTGCCAGGTTCTTTAACTGACCATGCCTTTCTCTGTAGGATTGCTAAATCATCTGGGTGGCCTACAGTCTTCCCCGGGGCAGTGGGGCAGAGCAGACAAGGAGTCAGAGGAGGGAGAAGGGTCAGCAGGATGGGCTGGTGCAGATGCAGGCAGGGAGGTGGCTGGCAGCAGCATTTGTTTTAAGGCCTGGTGGGCCATCCCTTCACTATTTTATTCCCAGAGGAGTGAGTCCTGTTTGGGGATTACAGGCGGAAATAGTTTTATTATAAAATTTTGTGTAACTATTTTTAAAGCCCATTGGGTTCTCTGGTAGTTAGGTACTAAGTGTTGCCTTTTCAGGTTTCCTTAGTAATCTGAGCTTAAACACTTCCACTGTCAGATACTCACAGCCTTTCCCTCTGTGGACATTTATCTTTCTGGCAATGCTGAGGTCTGGAACTTGAAGTGTTTCCAAGAACGTGAAAACTAAAAACATACAAGGAGCAAAAACCTTCCTTGCTCGTAAAGACATTTCAAGGACTTTTGTTCTACAGTCATATAAGTTTTTTAGACATGTTATTATGGCATTTATTACAGAAGATTTTTATTATTAGCCATTCCGTCTTCTCAGGAGATTCAGAATAAAACCACAGCTATTTACCACCTTAACCTCATTCCTTGAGAGGCAGTCTGTAATCTCAGTGGTTGGGAGTCCAGGCATTGGAGAACTAATACGAGCTCGAATGCAGGTTCTGGTATTTTGTAAATTTGTGTCCTTGGACAGGTTATCTAGTATCTGTGCCCCAGATTGCTCACTGGTGAAATGGAAATAATCTTCACTACGTGGGAGGATTTTTGTGAGGATTAAATGAGATAACATATTGGTGGCACCTAGTACAGTGCCTGACACAGTAATCACAAGTGTCAGCTGCTGCTTTTATTTTTATGGTGGTGGTTATTTGTTGTTGTCTTCATGAAGTCTTATCAGACAGGTACAAGCGTGTGTTAGCTTGCAAGACCCACAGGGGATGAGTCCTGAGAAGTTTGAAGGAGGGAAGGGAAGAGTATGGTCCAGGGAAGAGCAGGGAGCGAACAGCATGGCCTTGGATTAACGTGAGGAGGTTGGAAGGGAAGAAAGAGTTGGGTTCGGTGATGATGGGGGAGACGTGCTACTCTTCAGATTTTTTTTCTTAGTCTGAATTTGATACAGAGTTGTTTCAGTTTGTCCCTAAATTATTGGGGGAAATGTTCATTTTTATTTTATGACTAGGAAAGTTAAATAGCAGTCTGCCAGCCCCCCTCTTCTCTGTTCCTTTAGAACACAACTACTGAGGGTAATTCCTGGGAGCACCGACATTGCCTGTTAAGATTATTACACTAATAAGGTTTGCAGTTGCCATCACTGAAACTTCTTTGCCAGGTCTGTGTTGTGTACTTTATCCAACAGAAATTTTTGAGCGCCTATTATCTGTCTGGCATCGTTTCTTTCAACAAATAATTGTAGAGTTAATGCAAAATAACATAGAATAAAACCCTCTCTTGAAGTTGATGTCTTTGTACTTCTAGGGAGTTGTTAATGTTGCTTAGAAATGCAGTGGGTTTGTCCTTTCTTCTGCTCCCTTTGAGGCTGTCCAGGCCTTGTGGTCTTGCATTTTGGTTTGTGGGTCAGACGAATTGTTCCTTTCCTTTGGCCTAGTTGGACTGTTGTCGCGAGTATAAGGGAAGATTTGGGGAAAGTATTAGCCATGTACCCACGTGCAGTTAAAACAGCTGGAGTTTTAATTGGCCCTATTTAAGCCAGGAGAGAAAGTGCATTTGGGGGCAGTGTTGTAGGCGTCCTCGTAGCTCAGGGAGGGAAGCAGGAACCTGCCCGTGGCTGGAAAAAGCTGCTGCTGTTGGTCCTGGCTGGTGTAGCTCAGTGGATTGAGCACGGGCTGCGAACCAGGCATCGCAGGTTCAATTCCCAGTCAGGGCACATGCCTAGGTTGCAGGCCATGTCTCCCAGCAACCGCACATTGATGTCTCTCTCTCTCTCTCTCTCTCTCCCCCTCTCTCCCTCCCCCCCCTTTCCTCTCTAAAAAAATAAATAAATAAAATCTTTAAAAAAAAAAAGCTGCTGCTGTTCTCTCCCTGCTTGGGCCCGCTTTTGGGTTGGGGCTGGGCAGGCACCATGGGAAGGTCCATGAGCCTGATCTAATAACTTTGCATTTGACTGAGCCACGCCTTCCCCTACTCAGATTGTTGACTTATTTTTGAATCCAATCAATATTGGCCGTATGTCAGTCTTGAAGGTAAGTAATCTTGGGTAGGTGCTAAGTAATACTGGGTAGGTTTTAGTTTTTACTAAAGTGTGTTTCTGTGCCTGGAGCATCCCAGCCTCACCCGCCACCGTGGCTAGAGCACACCAGGCCCGGTCAGCAGAGCCCTGAGGGACACAGGCCCTTTCAGATTTCTTCCACAGACCTGGAAACAGCTTTCTGTCCTTCCTGCCTCACTAAGGAACTTGAAAGATTAGACAACTGACTTTTGTTGGCATTTTGGAGTTTCTGAAGCACTTCCACTGCCATCGAATGTGTGTGATTGGAATTCAGACTGGACATTGAAAGTCCATTGATTCAGTGATGAGCAGTAAGGAAGGCAGGGCAGGCCAGCCAGCTGGCTGGGGAGGGCGAGAGCCGGGCTTGAGAAACTGGACATACACAGCCAAGCTGCAACTAGTCTTATATTTATTCCCTGCCCTTCTGTCAGAAGCAGGCTGACAGTCCCTTGAGATTTTTTTTTTTAATCCTCTCCTGAGGATCTTGTAGAGACAGAGAAACAGAGAGAGGAGAGGGATAGAGAAACATCCATGCCCTGACTAGGGATTAAACCCACAACCCTAGTGTGCACCCTGACCGGCAATCGAACCTGCAGCCTTTGGGTGTACAGGACAGTGCTCCAGCCAGCTGAGCCACCCGGCTGGGGCGTAGTCCAGAACACAATCCTTTGAGATTTCTAAGAGTTTTGATATGGTATCATAAGTTGACTGAAAAGCAAGAAAAGGAAATTCATTTCCAAAAGTCTTTTAAAAACTCAAGAGATAATGCCCAACATAAAGGGCACTGGCAGCCTTGCTTTTTTCTTCCTCTTTCCCACACTTTTCCAGGCTGTTTTTTGATTTCTTGAGAGTTGTGGTCATCTGTTCTGTACTCCCTGCTGTCTGGTTGTCCAAGCTTGCTTTCCCATAAATAGGCCATGGCTCATACTTCCTTCTGTGTCCTTGGGAACAAAAAGAAAGGGTCTGCCAGTGGGAAGGTTGCACCTGTGGCTCTCCAACTATCTGAAGGAGGATTTGCTTTTGCTCACAGGGATGTCCTGGCTATACAAGCCACTCCTTTCTGATGAGAGACTGACCTGTGTCTTTTCCTCTGACTTGCCTAGAAATTTTTCTAACCACCTCATCTTCCGTGGTTCTTACAGTGGATGTTTCTTGGGATAACAGTTGGCCTGTTTTGTTGTTTGTTTGATTTTTTGCTTAGGGTTTGTGATAACAAATACATCCAAAAAACAAATCTCTATTCCAGAATTCTCTTCTAACCTCCCTCCTCTTTTCCCCCTTCCCCCGTCCCATTTTCTCCACTTTCTCCTCTTTGCCTTCTTCCCTCCTCTTCTCTCCCTCCTCCCCCTCCTTAAATGTCTCTCCTTAGTTCTTTATTATGATTCCACTGGAACAGTTTGGCAAGGACGTTCTTTGACCTGTCAGTGAATTACACAACCTTAACTTTTATACTCTGCCTTAGGGATTCTAAAAAGTCAATGACAAATGACAGTGGCAGCAGTGGTGGTTCTGTTACCATCCTGGGGCACGTTCTTAAACCTCATGTGTAGCTCTTCTACCACCGGCCATTTCTTACTTGGTGGAAGGACACACGTGCTACATACCACATGTCTGTAGACACAGAAAAGAAATGAAAATCACTGTTTTATAGTCATTAGCCTTGATTTCCTGTCTCTCCCTGGCTGTTTTCTTTTCCTTGTTTCCATCCCATAGTACTAATGTTGGGAACAATCCCAGCAGGTGTGTGGTGTGGTTAGTTTGAAGTCTGTCCCCGTCACTGAGTTTGATAGTATGGCTAGGGACCATGGTTTTAATAGAGAATATTAATGTTGTGTCCCAGCATGCTTTTTGCTGTTTTAACATGGTGTTTCTTCTCATGCTTACGTCTTGATTTGTCTTTGCCTTTTTTTCTTATAAGCGTCTTGCTCGAACTGGGATCATCGTGACCACCAGTGAGGCTGTTCTGCTACAGCTGGTAGCCGATAAAGACCATCCGAAGTTCAAGGAAGTCCAGAACCTAATTAAGGCGAGTGCACCGGAGTCGGGTCTGCTTTCCAAAGTATAGGACATTTGAAGGACATGTGCTACTCACCATCAGGCGACAGGACTGTAAGCCCAGACAAGCTCTTGTCTCTACTAGAATTAAAATGTTAAGTCAAAACTTGGCTCTTTTTTTGCGCCTCTTAGTAAAATGTAACCAGTTAGACCATTTGGGTACCAGCATTTAGTTACAGATGTCAAAGGCTTCAGGTGCTGCTTATTGTCTTTCTCTCTCATGCGTTTTTATTTATTAAAAACATGATAACAGAGGTGCCTGTTCTGTCTGTACTGTATACATTGACCATAACTTCCCACAGTACACACTCATGAAGTTTTCCTCAATTGTGCACTGTAAAGAAAAAGATGTATTGGTAACAGTGTGACCTTTGTGTTATTGTAACATGTGCATTAAAACATTAATGGATTCAGTGCTTGTACTTTACAGGTTGGTTGATTGCATTTGGGATTATTATATGAGATTGAAAAGCAGGACTTTGATTCACGGTACCCCTTCCTATCATAATGCAGTCAATTTACTTATTGAGTGAGTTGCATCATCTAACAAGACAAAATTATGTAATGAATAATTATATCTTTCTTGGTTATACCGATTTTCTTATTCTGGTCACTGTCACTCATTCTCCATTAATGTTCTCTTCTTTAGTTGAATCTTCTGGAGAGACTCGTTGGGTCCCTGTGTTAATTTTGTGAACAGGTGGGAAGATCTGTGTGTCATGTAATTGCTGAAGGGCTGTTTCAAAGTCTGTGAAGTGTTACTGTAGTCAAATATCTTTAGAAAAATCTCAACTGTATCTTCTAATATATATAAGAATTAGCAAAAAGATAAAGGCTGGATAAAATGTAGTTATAAATGTTCATATTTTTGTTCGTTATTTTCTCCACCTACCCTCCAATTATAAAGGCACCAGTAATGATGTGGTAGTATTAATTTTGTAGTCATTGCTATCCTTCAATAAATTTATTTTCTTTAAATACTTAGAGGGTTTTAAACTTTTTAATATTATGTGAAATATGGAACATTGCTGTCTTTTATATTAAAGTCATTAAAGAAAAGGTATTATGTGAATGAAATTGTTTTGTCCCCACAACCCAGCTCAGTGAGTACTATTCCAGGGATTCTAAAGGTGCAAAAATGTTTGACATTTGTCATCTTTCAACCCATGGGAATTTTCAAAGAAGGAAGCTACTTTGCAGGCAGGGGTAAATGGATTTTACGGAAGGGCCTTCTATATGATTTAAGAGCAGTAGAAATGTCTAGCATCTTTTTTGTGGTGTGTTTAAATATTTTTTCCAGCAACCTTGTGTGTCAGAAAGAAGTACCAAAGGTTTCTCCACATTTTAAAGTAGTTTTTAATACATTTAATTTAGTGCCTTTCAAACTATAATGTGAATGTAGATCACCTGGGGGATCTCGCTAACCTGCTGACTCTGGTTCAGTCGAGCCTGGAGTCTGGCCCGACACTTTCCATTTCCAGGAGAAGGCTGGTCTCCACCTGTGCTGTTCAGAAGGGACCACGCTTTGAGTAGCAGGGATTAGTAACAACACCTGTTTCCCTTGCTGCACCGGGCCCTTCATTTCTCATGAAATGCCACCACAATGAAGCCTTTTCAGAACTAAACCCAAGTTTGTGACCCTGAGTTAGTTTTCTATGGCCACAATCACAAATCACCACAAACATAGTGACTTAAAACAACACATATTTAGCATCTGACAGCTCTGAGGGTTAGCAGACTGAATGGGTCTCACTGGGCTGAAGTCTTTCCCACTGGAGGATAAGCTTCTGGAAAGCAGGGCCTGTACAGTTCCTATAGTCATTCTGGAAACATGTGAGAACCTAGTGAGTTCTAAATACTGTGCTGTGTGTTTCAGGTAAAACCAAATGCCCCTCAGAAACATATGGTCTGGTATAAAATCTCATATATCAACAGTATGACTTCTCAGTAAATATGAATTGAATTGAGTTATGTCAAAGGTTCAGGAATGTCAAGTCAACATTCAGGTTCAGAGTAACATAATTGTGACTTCTGCCTTTTTTTGCAAATTATGCAAAAGCAGGGTGACAGGGCCTTATTATAAGAAAACAATTGATTTTAATACATTAGGCTTTGAATTTGGTAGTGTCTGTAATTTTGTAGGACAATAAGATTCCTAACTGATGTAAATAAAGAACTTAAGAACATAAGCAAAAGAATAGTCTAATGTATAGAATCTAAGGGGGTCGAGAAACATGAAGACACTTCATTTATTCAAATGCTAAAACATTTACAGAAACTTTAACTAAAATTAAAATAAAAGTGATAACTTATTCTAACCAGGAAACCAAGTATCCTGTCATAGCCATTCAAATATCACATTTCTCTAATGAGATGAGATATTTCCCTTTTTAAAAGTTGATATTTGGGTAAATACAGCTTTAGAGCCGGACGGAACCTGAAGGATCATGATCTCAAAGGTCTGTTTCAGCTGTGAATTCTGAACAGCAGACCTCTTGTCAAGAAAGTTTAATTTTAGAAGAAATACAAATCCAAAGTGGTGGCCAGAAATTCCTGTTGGAGAGATGATAACCCTGATCTGCCTGCCGGTGGGAACGGAATTCTGCAGCGGCCCCCAAGGGTTCCGTCCTGGTGTGCGCACATCCTCTCCGTGAGCACGAACCACCACCCCCGCCCCCTGCAGCGGCAGGGGGTTTTTGCTCAGGTAATTAAGGTCCCAAATCACTTTACCCTAAGATAGGGAGAGTGCCTTTGTGGTCTTAAGCCAATCAGGTGAGCTCTGAAAAGGGACTGGCTCTTCCTGGCAAATTCACGGAGGCAAACTCTCCGCGGCTGACTTTGTGGAGGGGAGTCCAAGGCGAGAATGGGGGCAACCAGCAAGGAAACAAGGACCTAAATTATACCATCATAAGGAACCAAATTCGACAACCAACCTGAGTGAGTCGGGAAACAGATTCTCCCCAGAGCTCCCTGGCAAGAATGCTATGTGGCTGACACCTTGATTTCTCTGCCTGTGAGACCCTGAGCAGAGAGAGTCATGCTGTGCCTGGTCTTTTCACCTCCAGGATGCGAGGTAATAAATTTGTCTCATTTTAAGCCACTAAGTTTATCCTTGCTGCACAGCAACAGAAAGCTAAGATACCTGCTTTGGGGGATTGTTTTTCTTTTTTAACTTGCAGTTGTGTTTCTATGAAGAAAGGAAAGAGGTAAGTGGGATGCCATCAAAAGAACAAAATAAGTCTATTTTAAATTCCAGTTAGCTCCTATCAATTTGTTTCCAGAAAAGTGGGGTGGAGGCAGGGAAAATATCTCCTAGAATCCACTGTGTTAGTAGGGCATTTTTTATTGAAGGTTAGCTTTTTATATCTTTAATTGTAGAAGATAGTCAACTTAGATCACAACTATCATTTCTTAATACAATTGTTAGTTGCACTGTGTAGTTTATTATTCAACTCTAAGAGTCACTTGGCTTTGGACTTGTTCATTGTTCTTGCAGCTGCATCCCATTTAAATTGTTCCTCCCACTCAGACAGTAAATGCAAGAAATGAGAGGTGGCGTGTCTCAGGACTGATAGTTAATAGTGAGCCCTCATTGTTAACGTCTATTGAATACACACAGCTTTGAGTTGGGCTTCTGGAAAATGCATATTGTGCTTTCAAAATTGCCTTTTTGGCAGCCCCAACTAAAAAATGTGAGATGCTTTATAAGTTGTTAGAAATGTGGTTATTTTTCCAAGAAATGAAGACCCTAAAGACTACATGAAATATATGAATGAAGAACATAGGTGTAAATTGGTAGCCACTAACCAAATGTTAGCGTCAGTTTGGTTGTATTGTTTGTATACTAATAAGTAAGTGCTTTATTATTTTGGAGAATTTGGCAAAATTCTCCAAAATTTAAATACTCTGCACCCCATGATGTCAATATTGGGTTTCAGCAGCCTATTCCTGCAGGCAGGCAGCATGGATTAGATGTGACACCGAGTGTTGTGTGTCATCACAGACACATATGCACAGACCTTTCTTTTCAAATTAGAAAAGAATGGTTGGACATTGGGGTGCATAGGTTCTTTTGGATTGGTGTTTCAGGGTTCTTAGGGTATAATCCCAACAGTGGAATTGTCAGATCAAAAGGTAATTCCATTTTTAGTTTTCTGAGGAAACTCCATCCTGTTTTCCATAGTGGTTGTACCAGTCTGCACTCCCACCAACAGTGCACTAGGGTTCCCTTTTCTCTGCATCCTCTCCAACACTCTTTGTTGATTTGTTTATCATGGCCATTCTGACTGGTGTGAGGTGGTATTTCATTGTGGTTTTAATTTGCATCTCTCTGGTAGCTAGTGATGCTGAGCATCTTTTCACTGGGCCTTCTGTATGTCCTCCTTAGAGAATTGTTGTTCAGGACCTTTGCCCATTTTTTAATTGGGTTGTTTGTCATAGTCTACAATAGCCAAGTGCTGGAAGCAACCTAAGTGCCCATCAGTAAATGAACAGATTAAAAAACTATGGTACATTTACAGGATGGAATACTATGCATCGGAAAGAAAGAAGGAGCTCCTACCCTTTGTGACAGCATGGATGGGTCTGGAGAGCATTATGTTTAGTGAAATATGCCGGGCCATGAAAGAGAAATACCATATTATCTCACCTATAAGTGGAACATAATCAACAAAGCAAACAAGCAAGCAAAATATAACCAGAGACAGTGAAATTAAGAACAATCTGACAGTAACCAGAGGGGAGGGGGAAAAGGGGAGAGGGGTTTACAGGAACAACTATAAAGGACACATGGACAAAACCAAGGCAAGGTGGAATCAGGGGAGGGAGGGAGGGGCGGCTGGTGTGGGGGAGAGTGATGGAGGGAAAATGGAGACAACTGTACTTGAACAACAATAAAAAAATGGTTGGGCTTGCTGGTGAAGGGAGGTGACAAGAAAGAATAGAACAATGGAGGAGGTTTTCCTTTTCGTACTGGGGAAAGTGAGTGGCTCCGTGATTCATTGTGTTATTGAAAGCATTGAAATGATAGACATGGCTCCATTCTTAAAGCTTTGATACTTGGAGAAAATGCCATCTCTCAAGGTTACCAGCTGACATAAACTACACAGAAGTGGCCTGGGTGGAAGTGTTCAGGACCTCTAGACATGGCGCACCCAGCGAGACATTTTACAGTCTAGAAACAAGGGTTGGGATGGAGGGACTGTCTCTCCAGATGGACGGATGCAGTGTCCTGGAACGGCAGAGTCCGGTGGGGCTCTGGTTGTTGCTGGCCCAGCTCGCTCTCTGCGCAGCCTGAAGCCAGTCCGAGAGATCTCCAGGTTCTCTCGTACAGGAGATGGGGTTGGGCGAGATGACAAAAATTATCTACCTCTTCATCTAGACACTGGGTGTTACACTTTTCTGAAAACTGTCATTTAAAATAAGATTTACAGATTGCCTATGGCTAAAAATTGATCCTCAGCATTTTGGCAAAACCAAGCAACACAAACACAGTACAGCTGATTGCCCTCAAGTGCTAAATGGATTCTCTAGAAGAGAAAATGAACCATTGTAACTGTTCGATCCAGGGTGCCCTGTCTAATTTAAAGAGAAATATATCTTAGAAAATGCAAAACTAGGGAGTACTACCTCACTTTCTTTGATAACCATAAAAAAAATGCAATGATTGAACACAGCATAAGGGTGTTGTGCGCATTTAAAAAATTACCTTTTGGGAATGTCTAGATTAGCTCAGAGATTTCAGATTGAATGCATTGTTTTAAGCTTCTTTCCCTAAGAACAGATGAATGAGAGCTCATGGCTTAGTCTTTTGAAATGCATTTTATAGATTTATATTTTAGATATTGGAATAAGTTCTGTGAGTACAAATTTGCTAAATACTATTATGTTTAGATCAGCTTGGTTGGTCAAAACCTCTCAAAGCAGGTTTAACATCTCTTTACCCTTTGAAAAATTTCTCTATTGAAAGGCTAATAAAGATACAAATGAAAGATACTTAGGAAGGCAGGGCATTAAATTATTTTGGTCTATATTAACTTGCAAAATAGCAAAGCCATTTCTAGAAAAAATCAATCATGCTGTCATTACTAGTTGTTAAATTTGGATTGTATGCAAATTCTATTTTGGCTAATTGAAATGTGGGAAATTGTAAGTCCAGGTGCACAGAGATTTACTTACATGAACATCATCCAACAAACATCTGTCTCTGATAGACTAGCAGCATAGATTCTGAAGTGTTTCAACACAAAAGAATTGTGATACAAAAAACCTTAGCTACCAAGCGTCCTCCAGGATGAGTGTGTATAGGTTTATTCGTTCACTCTTGCAGTACTGCTTTACTGATGATTTACCTTGTGAAAGCCTCCCCACAGGAACAGTCTGGAGAAGCGCGAGCTGCTGTTTCTGAAGGGAGTGGAGTGAGAGAGAGACAAAGGGCACACGGGTGATCAGCACAAGTAGGAGGCGTCAGACACAAGCAGGGAATGCCGATGACACATTCTCCCCAGATGGTTAGGGCTTTTTAAATCCAGAGCCTTTTCATTTTAATTCTTTGTGGTAGAATGTGTTTGGTGGATGTTTGGTTTGTGCTAATATACAAAATATTTCCTGGCTTCTTTTCACAGAATAGGAAATTTTGCTCCAAGGTTAGATTCTATTAAAGGGAGTTCCAGTCTAATTGTCTGGACAAACTGCTGGCCAGTGTGCCCTGGACGTACCCAGCTCCTGTGACCAGCGAACGGTGTAGATGCAACCTGGGTGATGATGGCAGCTTGATGTGAACTGAGCGCTTACTAAGAGCCAGGCACTTTGATGGGTGCTTTATGTCTGTTACCCAATTCTCATGACCTTGTCAGGTTGTTCCTATTTCCCTCACACGCAGAGGTTAAGTACCTGGAGCTGGGAGTTGCCATGGCCGCACTCTGTTGTATGCTCCCCCAATAAACCGTGTGGCCCTGAATATTCCTAAAGATCAGCTGTGGGGAAGGACAGCTCTTTATTACATGTACCAAGGGCAGTGTCTACAGATTCTCTTGGGTTAGCTAATTATTCACTCTGTACTGTCACTCTTGGTTAAAGACAGTTCTGACAGGGTGTTGCCAGTTGTGCCCAGTGACCTGGAGTCAGTGTGCTACAGGCATTGCATAGCCCAGAGCTTTCAAACTTGATCACTTGCAGGGTAAAGCAAGTAATAACAAAAAGAAAGAAAGAGAGGTGGGGAGGGAGGAGTGGGAGAGAGAGAGAAAGAGAAAAAGGAAAGAAGAAAAGGGAGGAAGGAAGAAATGAATGAATGAATGAATGAGACAGGTAGGCCTGGCAAGTAGGAAAGTGCACGTACCTTCTTCAGGGCAGGCCCTACTTAGTGCCACCTGGTTGCTACCCTATGGTAGCAGAACTTCCAAATTTTCTAGAGAAATAAAAAGGCAGACTTTTTTGACACTGATCTGTAGACCATGAAACCTCTTTCTCAATCTAGCTCATCCCCTGCACATGGTACTCTTCTAATTCCTCCTCATGTAGGATTACTACTTCCCTCTCCCTCTCTCACTTGCAGTCGTCTCAAATTTTGATACCAATTAGAGTCACTTGGAGGCCCCACATCAATGAAACCAGAATCTCCATGGGTGGGACCCAGATACTGCTGGGATCTTTACTCCCGAGGTGATTCCAGTGTGCAGCCAAGTCTGAGAACCAGTGCTCAAAACCTTGCTACCCAATGTGCCCCTCACAGCATCACCACCATGCCCATGGCAAATGTAGAATCTCAAACCCCACCCCAGTACTACTGAGACAACCTGTAGCTTACCAAAATTCCCAGGTGATTCCTATGCAGGTTAAAGTTTGGGAAGCATTGCCTAATAACTCTCAAGTGACAGGTTGAAAATCCCTCTTAAGTCTTAGGACAGGGTCTTAACCACAGTTGCACATTAAAGTCACCAGGGAGTTTCACAATTGCACGCATATCCTAGCCTGTCTTGGAAGAGTCTGATTTGGTTCGTTAGTGTTGAATTCTGGGCATCCATTTCTTTAAAAACTGTCCCAAAGTGAGTCTAATATGCCACCAGGGTTGAAAATAAGTAACTGCCTTAACTCAGTTTTCTTCATTTTGTCGTTCTATAGAACTTGTCTTCACACAATAAATTTTTCCACTCTAAAGTCATCGGATAATTCATATTGAAAAAGGCTCTGGGAGAATTTTGTGTGCTACCAAAACTATGTAAGACCTAGTTATATCTAGGTCTGAATGTTTTCTGATTATGTATGCTAATTAACACTTCAACTGGTGTAGCAATTTTCAAACCTCGCTTAAAACACCCGGCTGTCTCACTGACTGTACCAATTTTTAAACTTTGCTTAAAACACACTTGCTGTTGCGTGCAGAACCTGGGCCTTTCCCGGCTGTGGACATGCAAAAAACCCACTATAGAAATAATCATGCACAGAAACAGTTTTCTGAATGGAAGTCAAAGACGGTGTGCTCACTCTCCAATTCTTTGAGCCGCTCTGGGCTAAACCCTCCTAAGGGGAAGAGCCCCTTCCTTTGTCCCAGTGGGTTTTTATTGAGAAACTAGACACAGTTTGTGGATTGACAGTCTGGCAGAAGAGATCAAAGGGAACACGTATCTTACAAAGATGCTAACAGAGTTTCTGTTGTGATTCTGGGCAGAGATTGGAGTTTTATCATATGAAAAGACTTCAAAGGTTTCCTGACTGTGCCTTCAAATTCAAGTTAATAACATCTTCCACCAAACAAATCTCACAGGATCTTGCATATTCTTTGTCTCAGGCCTGATTACCCCGGGGGTCCGCCGTCTCCGGTCTGAGCTAGCCCCTTTGGCTGTTTGCTAAGGGCTGGAATGATAGAGGCAGTAAGGAGACTTGGATTTCTCACATCTGAATACAAAGACTAAGGCTAAGAGGGGGCAGGGGTAGATGCCGATCACCCCTTCCTTTCCACAGCCCCTTCATTTATTTCCACAGTCTCATGAGACTTATTCCACAGAGGCCTTTACGAGATCAGCCCCTGTCTTAGGTCCATTCTCTATCCTAGAGAATTGTTACCCGTCATTGGTAACTGATCTAGCATTAAAGGCCAGGGACAGAACAGGTAGTATTCATGCCAGGGGAATAAGTTTTGTCTCCTTAGTGGCTCCTGATCCGGAGGTTTCTCACTCAGCCTAAGTCACAGGAGGTCACAGCTTCCTGAGACTGGGTGGTCCCCAACAGTGGTCCCCAACATACTGGCACTTTTGAAGATCGATTTAAGAGTTAGTCTGCCCTAGTTTGTAAACAGGAAGTCCTTTACTCTCTGTTTTTCATTCTATCTACATAGAAAAATCATGAGGGGACCTTTTCGAAAAACTAGGATACATGGATATAGCTGCATGTACTGTGCTTTCCAGAAACTCAGAGAACATTCTGATGGGGTGAAGGGCACATCAGAGCTCCAGGTGCCCCAAACACAGGCCACCAAAACACTGCAGAGTTGGCTCAATCAACCAGGTGTCTTACTTGAGGGGACACAGAGACCACCAGGAATAAATCAGGTTCCTCCTGTGAGCTCCAGTTTCTTCGGCTGTAAGAAAGGAGATAAGATCTCTTACGTTACTTAGGAGAGAACTTTATGTGGTGTTTACAACGCTGAGCACAGTGTCACCTCACAGTATGTACTCTGGATTCTCTTGAGATCGTATAAATCTTCCGCCTCTTTACTCTCAGTATTTCCCAAAGCCTAATCCAACAGGCAGGCTTCTGCTGACAGAAGACGTTCATCTTAAACAGCACACATCAGCATTTTGGCTCCCTTTTCTTTAATTTGTGCCCACATTAAAACAGCTCTTTAAAATCAGTCGCATGCCTTTTGATCGTAAAGATATAAAATAAAGATATAAAGATATAAAATAACTACCTTTCCCTACGCAGATGGCGTAGCTTACCATAAAGAACCAGAAGGATCTCCAGTAAGCCAAAAATGTTCCCCATCAATGTGAAAATTAAGGTCTGCCCCACCGACAAACTGAGCAGTTCAACTGAGCAATTTAGTTGATTCAGCTTTGTGGGGCATGCTAGAAAGCTAATTCATGTGGACGAGTGAGCCATTTAATGTACTTTAAGACTCATACTAAGGTTCCTTCGTCATAGTGGCCAACAAATTACACATGTTATTCATGTTTAATGGATTAATTTATCTGTGTCATATGCTACAGTGGCTTCCAATCTTCCTGTCATATCAGAAGTTAAAAGAAAGGCTAACATCGATAGGGCACTTGGGGATAGAAATAAAGATAAAGCTTGTCTGGGAGAAAGAACATGTTCAAACGCTCTGGCTGCTCAGCCAGCTGGAAAGATCCGCAGGAGCATCCTTGGACGCTAGTCGCAGAACACCTGCTCTAGAGGCTCTACCGCGCCCCCTTGGGGCACTCTGAGAGTAAGGCTCTCGACATGGCTTCATCCACAGCCGCTCAGCTCTTGGGGTTTTTATTTACCTTCCACATAAGTCTTCATTTACAGAAAAGTAAAGAAAGTCCCTGCCTTTCTGGTGGTATCTCAGATTTCATTTTATAAACAAGGATCTGATAGCCTAGCAGCCATTTGAAAATGAAAATACTGGATCTCCTCTCACTGACATATTCCCAACACTCCTTTTGGAGTCTGTTTTATTGACAACTTCATAGGTGTTTTCCCCCTGGTTTTCTGTTCTTGTTTGTGAAAAGGTATATATCTTTTGTGTTAATGGTAATAAATCTAGATGGTGAGATACACTGAGAGATTGTGAGTGCTTAGTTAGAAATCTAAGAATTCTTCAGTAAATTCAGCCTTAGAAGTGACCACAACCAACTTCCTTTTCAGAGGAGATAGTGAGATGCAAACTTACCTTCCCAGGCAGCCATCCATTCATTGGACTTCAGTGTCTTCCTCACCAGGCCCCAGCAAGGCCGTCAGGTTCCACCACAGCTTTGAGGGGACGTAGTGTATTTGGTACCCTCAAGTATAGAAAAGCCGAATCAAGCTATGAAAAAAATGAAGACTCATTACTATTGTTTATAAACACATAAATTTATATGTCAGAGTATTATTTTTGAATCAGGGTGCCTACTATTTTTAGCTAACGAGAAGCATACACTATTTGATGTAAATTTCTGAGAAGATCTTTTGCTCTTTCAGAATGCATAAACTTGACCACTTCTATTTAGTGCCTCCTCTGCCTGTGAATGCAGCGACGCCTGACTGAGGACGTCCGGCGCAGGGGAGAGGAGGTGAGCATCTGCAGTAAGACCCCGTAGCTCTGCTGAGAGCCTTGCTTATCAGGCCTCAATGCTGGTATTTGGTGGTGCTTTCCAATCCAATCATCTGCTTTTATCATAGTCAGAAATCTGACTAAAACCAAGGTAGGCCTAATTTTCCTTTCTCCTGGCTGAGTTCTGTCTCTAGCCATTCTTCTCTCTGCAGATTCATTCTTTCAACATAGATTTCTTTAGTGTGTGTATTTTCTACACATCAGACAAACTCTGAAGATACCAAAACACAGTACAGAAAGGTCCTGTCTTTAGGCACTTGTGTACTTTTGAGGGAAATTCTGATTCATCTGGAAAGCCATGAGTGAAACAACCATTATTCCTGCTAGTAATAAATAATGCCATATGTAATAAAAAACTTAGTTTTTCACTCAAAAATATTTAGTGAAATGAAATTCTTAGTTTCGAGTACTCAGAAATATGTTACAATTTTTTAAAGTGGAATTAGAGACTGTATCAGTCTAAGAAATGCTAGGAAATGTCATAAATTTAATCAGATAAAGACTTTGGCAAAACCATAATACAGCAATGCATTTTCTTTCCTCCAGTGAATTCTAGTGTAGTTCTATGATCTCAGACGGTTAAAAACAAAGAAACACCTTCATTATGCAAAGTTGAGGAGCAATATTCTGAGAGAATTTCTTAAATTCTATAACAAATTAGTATGCATTATTTCACCTAAGTAATAGAACCAAACCAAAGTGAATTTCCACCATACCAACTTGGGCCTACTTTCTAGGTAATTTTAAAAGCAAGATAAGACTAATTCCTTTTGTCCTTCAAAAATAAATTTTAACTGAATTCAGCTGGGGTGAGCTGGAAAGTTCAGGGAAATATTGGTTTATATCTATAGCCTCTAAATATGCAGGGTCCAGCACAAATAACATCCCTTTTTTATCATAAAATCTTTTATTACAAAATCATAAGCATGTAATTCTATAACATAATATCACACTCAAACACACCATATGACATTTTAGGTGAAATGTCCAAATTAAAACTAGAAATTACTACGCCCATATTATTACGCTACCGACCACACTCAAGCAGCGTTACTTCTGCCGGACCCTGTAGGGTCTGTATTCTCTCAGGGAACCACACTCAGAAGTTAATTGACAAGGTAGACTGGGCTGACATGTAAAATTTACCTGCAGCGGCACAAGGACAGAAGTAGGAGACTGAGAATATCAATCAACAAGAAGATCTTGAAAGATGACTAAGACCAGAAAGTGAATAGTCATTTTTCTTTCCATGGAAAAATATTAAATGGTCTTTTTGGCCAACCCAATACTTCCCTGGGCCCTCTCCAGGCTTGGCCAGCCTTTGGGTCTCAGCTCAGAGGCTTTCCCTGAATCATCACCCTGTCTCTGATTTTCAACACTTTTCATCTCTTGGCACACACAAACTAATTAATAAAGTTTTGCAGAACATTAAAAAATTTTTTTTGCAGATTTGACAGAAAAATAGGTATAATTTTGATTCATCCACAGTGGACAGCTATTGTTGCATTGGCTGCTGTCATTTTTTTATTTGACAGTCTAAGGAAAAACAGGTCTGCACCCCTGAAATAATCAGGTTTTACATGTTTTAAAAAAATTCTTGTAGCACATTGATTGAAAATTGCTGCCCTATCTAAAGGAGATTCCACAGGGTCTCTGTTACACAACTCAGCTTATTTGTGCCATAGTATTAAATACAATCAGTAATTATCTGGAGTATAGGTTGTTGTGCTTCTTTACTCTTTCTTTCTTTACAGTATTATGAGATCTCCCTGGGCAAGGATCTTGTCCTGCTCGCTCACCACCTTTGTCTTCAGCACCTAGAACGGTGCCTGGCAGAGTAGGTGCTTAACGAGTGTTTGTTGAATGAAGAAAAAGTTCTCCTTGGTTATGGTGGACACAGAGGACCTATTCTCAGCCTCCTGTGCTGGGTGTCCCTCTTCTGCCTGTGGTTCCTATGCCAGGAGAGACCCTGGGGACAAATAGCCCCACCTCACTTTCCTTCTCAGCTTCATGCCAGTGACTCGATTGTCCAGTCCCCAATAAAAGCCAGAGGGCAAGGAAGCTCCGCTGACACAGTTCCACATGTCAATTTCCCAGGGCACAGAGTCAGATGGAACGGTCATTTTTCAAGCTTACCTTATTCATTCTGAAGGAAGAGTGAATGATAATAAAATATTATTCAAGGGCCACACTGTAAAAAAAACTTCTAAACGTTCATGCTTCTAACTTGTATTTCTTTCATCAAATGTATTAACCTACTAGGTGATCAATTATACTTTTTCACAAATTTCTCATAATTCTGAAGTTGTGGAAGAAGTTTATTTATTTGTAATTTATTTAACACTGTAAGTGGGGTCACATTTCCCAAAATAAAGACACCCTCACCAAACTGAACTCTAAACTAATGATTCCCAAACATGATCAGCAGATGTGCCCCTTTGATTACTTTAGGCTTATCTCAGGGCTGAAAAAAATCATATATTTCTCATACTAAGAAATATAACCACAAAATAAATAAAATCTTGTATAAAACCCTATAATATTAAAAGGCAAACATCATCTAGAAAAGTTCTGCAACATTTAATTTAAAAGAACTTATATTCTTTTTAATGTAAAGACTTGTCAATTAAATTTTTTTTAATGGCAGCTTTTTCCCATTGGAAATGTGGCAAATAGGAAATTATCAGGCATTTACCAAAAACAGAATGCAAATGACCATAGCATGAAAAATAAGTTCAAAGTGATTAATCATCAAAAATGCAAGTAAAAATTGGAAACTACCACTGTCCATAATACTTGCAAAAGCAAACAAAACAGCAACCTGATACAGCTTCATGCACAAGTGGGTACAAACTTTGCAGAGGGCAGACAGTAAATTAAAAATATTCGTGTTCTTTAAATTCTAGTATAACAATTACTCTTAAGGAATGAAAAGTCAGAGAAAACATATATAAATAGATGTTTATGAGGGAAAAGATATGGGTGGATATAAGTGATTGAAAGAAAATTTGTCACAATACCAGTAACAGTTATCATTGACTTTTTCTTTTTTTTAGGATTTTATTTATTTTTAGAGAGAGGGGAAGAGAAGGAGAGAGGGCAGAGAGAAACATTGCTGTGAAAGAGAAACATTGTTTCTCACACACACCTCAACTGGGGTTCAAATCTTCAACCCAGGCGTGTGCCCTGACCAGAAATGGAACCAGCAAGATTTGCAGGACCATGATCAACCAACTGAACCACACTGGTCAAGACTACCATTGACTTTTCAATCACAGTAAACACATGTGTATTGAATGGCCAATTTGAGTAGTGCCAGGAACCAAACTGCTGTGTGTACAGCCATGCCTGAAGCAAAAACACAGCTTACATTGTAATTAAGGCCGATATTCAGTGTCTTTTGTTTTATTCCATATGCTTTTTAATGTATCCCAAATTTCTCCCATGAATGTACTTTCTTTATATTATCAGAAATACAGATCACTTAATTTGTTCTAGTTAAAAGAGAAACATCTATTATTTTTAAATATCATATGAGGTTGAAACGTTTTTATTAAGTGATCTCTGTGAGGTTTCTTTAGTGTTTTCACTTGTTACATATTAAACTGGGCCACAAAGTCCCTACCTGTATACAAAAAAATATAACTATACATTAACTTCTTTATTTACAACCGTCTTCATGTCAAGCTAACATTAGACTTTCTAAACAGCAGTTTTCCAAATCTCTTCTGAAAATACAGTATTAGAGAAATTTAAGAATGATAAAACTTATGAAGAGGCTGCAGAGACAGTTCTCACATCACTGATGCCCCTGGATCCTAACAAAATCCTGAGCTGTACCTGATGTCTTTACCATTTTTCAACATGGACCATATCTTTTGGGTGGTGAGGAGGAAGAAATGGGGTTATTCCAGGGTAGGTGCTATGTTGTCACATTGCATGTTAAACCTGAGTGGTAGCTCTTAAGCTCTGTGTACATACATCAGAAGGACCTGGGGAACTTAATATAGAGCAGATTGTCAGGCCCCTGCCCAAGAAATTGTGCTTTTGGTGGGCCTGGGATGGGAATGAGCCTCTGTATTTTTACCAAGTTATCTCATATGGTTCTGATGGCAGTGGCTGCCTATTAGAAAACACCAGGAATGTTTTGTTGTTTAGGTTCCTGTTAAAGGTGAGATCATATGGTATTTGTCTTTCACCGCCTGGCTTATTTCGATTAGCATAATGCTTTCCAGTTCCATCCATGCTGTTGCAAAGGGTAGGAGCTCCTTCTTTCTTTCTGCTGCAAAACATTCCATTGTGTAAATATACCATAGTTTTTTGATCCATTCATTTACTGATGGGCACCTAAGTTGCTTCTAGCACTTGGCTATTGTAAATTGTGCTGCTATGAACATTGGGTGCATAGGTTCTTTTGGATTGGTGTTTCAGGGCTCTTAGGATATAATCCCAGCAGTGGAATTGCTGGGTCAAAAGGCAGTTCCATTTTTAGTATTCTGAGAATATTCCATACTGTTTTCCATAGTGGCTGTACCAGTCTGCATTCCCACCAACAGTGAACAAACAAGCAAAATATAAGCAAAGACACTGAAATAGAGAACAGGCTGCCAATGACCAGAGGGGAGGTAATTTCAGGGGAAAAAGGGGAAGGGTTTGCAGGAACAAGTATGAAGGACACATGGACAAAAACAAGGGAGGTGGTGTGGAAACAGAAGGGAGGTGGTGAGGGCTGGGGGTGGGCTCGGCTGGGAGTAGAAGGTAGAAAACTGTACTTGAATAACAATGAAAATAAAAGAAGAAACTCTGTTAAAAAAAAAAAAAAACCACCAGGAATGAGTGCCCTGGGGCTTGAAGTATAACCCAGTAGGCTTTAAGATATTAAATTGTCTTCAAAGAAGCACTTCCTTTTCGCTTAGCTCTCCAACAGATATTCCATTTCTGTAGCGGCTATCTAAGTCCTCCGCACAATGATATGCTGAGCATTTCTCAATGGTCTAGTTGCACTGATAGATTTGGGCCGACTGGAAATAGCGAAGTCACCTCCAGGGTGAACAGTGGTTTTCTCTGTAGGTTTTCCTACTTCACCATTGTGTTTGAACTTGAACCATCCATGCTCAAGGAGGAAAAATCTTTCAGACTTAAAAGACTTCTAAATACCATATTTTTCAGACCATAAGACACACCTAGGTTTTAGAAGAGGAAAATAGGAAAAAAAATTTAAAGCAAAAAATGTGATAAAATATTTAATAACATAAATATCATAATATTTCACCAATGTAAATATAAAACAGAACTCAACAGCAGCATTAACAACCATTATTCCTCCCAAATTTGGGGGGAGGGGAAAGTGTGTCTTATAGTCCGAAAAATACAGTACCTTGTTAGACAAATGCTAACTGGAGGAGCTAAAACCTTATTCCCTGAAAATGCCTTCCATATGGAAATATCCCTACAGAGGATAATTTTTTTATTTTCAATGAGCAAAACAAATTTTCCTTGCCAAAAATGAATACATAAAAATTAAAACATTTCAGTTTACAGATCCCTAAACATATATGCAAATCCTATGGATCCTTAGTTGCCAGTTTAAGGAACATTTTAATATCTACTTCAATGGTGATACTTCAGGCATGATCATGATGTAACATTGGATAAAATTATGAAGTAGACCAAGGTGGTCCCTCATCTCTGCTTCCTGATTCTGCCCTACCTAGGCAAGTGTCCATTTCCATCTTCCTCTGGTGCCTGGGGGAGCTCTCTCTGCTATGGGCTTGCAAACCTGCCTTTCTCCGCGCCTAACAGTAATCTACAAATAGAGCAAATGTTTTACTGCATCCTGTGGCTTTTTGCATTTTGTGAATGGAGGGTTTTCTGCTGTCCAGGAGGGGTGTTGAATATTAGCAAGAGTTCAGAAAGTATTTGTGGGGAGCTAAGGGGTTGCCCCTGAAATCAAAATACCTGAAACTATTTTTTTCCTCTGAGAAATCACCCTGATCTTTGTTATTCCTTCCTCAGCATTTTGATAATGTGGTAGTCATAAAAACACTAATCATAGATAGACACTAATATGTGTATCTAATACATTTGTTACTTTTATTTTCCCTTTACAGTTTCTTAAAGCAAGTTAAACGCATAAACATGAACTTATGTAAATTCATATGAATAGATAATATATGTATATATAAACATATTCCCATGTTTTCTGTAAATTGCTACAAAAATGGAGATTATATTCCAGTAACAGTTTTTGCATGGGCTGTTTAAATTATTGTGCAAGAAGTGTGTGTGTCTTGTATTATAGAAACGTAGGACAATGGAGCTATACGTATTGCGTTGAAAACATGTGTTTAGATAAAAAAGTCAAGAAAACAGCTCTACCAGCTAATGAAACACTGGGAATGTCTTTAGTAAACTCACCAAGGATTGGTGTGCCTAAATGTACTTCATGATTTTTGCTCCTCAAAGAGTTTTGTTTTTATATTATTTTGAAATTTTCTATTGAGGAGAGAGCAATGGAAGAGTGAAACCACTTTTAACATGTTCTAAATATTTTTAAGTCAGAGCTTGGTATGTTTTGCATGATGTGGGCCCTCAGTAGGTATTTGTTGATTACTTTGGGAAACACTGGAGATCTACAAACTTTCTGAAATGGTGGAGTGGGAAATGCACAGTCATTTCACCCTGGTTCACACACTTATTAAATTATGAGTTTACTCAGCTTGCAACTATTCATCAGGAAATTTCATAGGGGATAAGGAATTCACATATCGTCTAACATAGCCCCCTCTTTTTCCAGATGAGGAATCTGGGACCCAGATGGCTGAAGAGTTGCCCTAAGTAATTAAGAACAAAACTATGTCACTAATTCTCCTCCCAGCTCTTAGTTGTATGCTTTCACTACAACCCTTAATTTCTACAGAGTGTAACATGATTCTAATAGTTCTGAGCTCATATTTTATCCCCTCAACTCTGTGTGCATGGAATTTAATAATATTCCCATTTGACATATGTGAAAAAGGAAGGTCCGAGGAGTTAAGCGACTCACTCAAGAACAGATGTTTTGTAGAAGTAGAAGCACTTCCCCTTTTGTTCTTTATGGGGTTGCCTCCTGCTGAGTGTGCAGTGTTCCCCCGTCTCTAAACTGAGTCATTGTCAAGGTTGCTTTGATTGGAAATGTTTGGATTTCCTGTCTAATCTTTGAAAATAAAGTGAACTTCAATCCAGTTCTAAAATTTGAGGAGAGTCATTTAAATCAAACCAAATCAATTGACAAAAATAGATAAGAATAAGTAGTTAAGCCCCAACTGGTGTGGCTCAGTGGGCTGGACATTGTCCTGCAAATCAAAAGATCATGGGTTTGATTCCCGTTCAGGGCACATGGCTGGGTTGTGGGCCAGGTCCCCAGTTGGGAGCATGTGAGAAGCAAACACACATTGATGTTTCTCTCCCTCTCTTTCTCCCTCCCTTCCTCTGTCTCTAAAATAAATCTAAAAAAATAATAATAAGTAGTAGTTAAAATTAATAGGCTTTACCATTCTGGAATTTGTTAACCTGATGTTTAAAATTTTGAGAGTATAATCTCAAACTATAGTATTTGTGTGTAATGGGGGAGGTAAAAAGCTGATCAGTTGACATGATTTTTAAAACTTAAGATGGAAGAATGAAAAGGGAAAAGAAGTTTCCAAATTATAGGCTAAAGTGTTCAAAAGAAGTTTTTAAGTGAGGCTAATTCTCATCTTCATGTAATATATTTTTTTCCCTCCAAAAGACACAGTGTTGGGTCACAAGTCTTAGTGGAATAAAAGGTCCAGGAATAGCAAGATGACTTGAGAAGCAAGAAATACTTTGCAGCTTCCCTTCCAAAATATGAAGACTTCCCACCACCATGAGGCAGAACAGACACTCTTTCAGAACAATGCCGAAGAATGTGTTTTACATGAATGGTGGGACTTAAGTAATATGTATTGTCATACCCAGACATACACCAAAAAAGATCATGTTTCACCCTCATGTTCAAAATATTTCCATGGTGTTTAAGAGTAAAATAGAGAGAGTGTTGAGTCAATATTCTCATTTTACTGTTGAAGAAGCAAAAGTTTAAGGAGTTAGGTGCCTTGTCCAAATTATCACACACAGGTGCCAAGCTGGAACCCAAGCCTGGCCTTCCTGACTTTCTGCCTGGGCCACCTTGTTGCTAAAATAAACTGTGCTCATCTATGAGGTAATCAGCAGTCAGTAAACAAGCGTGTGGAATAATTTCATGTGGGGCATGTGCATAGTGAACACCACTGTGTGTCTGTGAAAGGCCATGAATATACAGTCAATGGTCGTGGATGCCATTTACAGTTGTCAGAATGAGATGCATGCTGATAGAAACATGAGAAATAAAGGGAGAATTTTGCATGTGGATTGCTAACAAGGCAGCTTTAGGAACAGCAGGTATGTGTTGGAGGAGGCGACTGAGAGGACTGACTGCCAGGTGACCCGAGAGCTGGACTCCAACGATCCAAGTCTCCTTAACTCCTCGAGCATTCTTGCCGCTTACGTTCTGTCAGCAGTTTCCGTAGCCCGAGCTGTTCCAGAGATGAACCTTGAGAGAGTAAGGGGTTGAGACCATCTGGACTGAACCCAGGTAAAGCCCCTATATACATTTCTAAAGTTTCGGTCTTGCAGACACCTAAGACAAGCTTCATGAAAAGTTCCCTTGCTTATTAGAACTGCCACCTACCAATCTGGAGTGGTCTACCACTGTATTCAGCCACTTCATGTCTTCATGTCTTCATTTGCAAAGCAACATCATGATGTGATGTTTTAGGGTGAATTTAGCAAAATGCCTGCAAGGTTTTTTTCCAGATTTTTTAACAAAATGTCAGAAATTTGAGGGAAAGGTTTACACACACACAGGATTGAGTCTCTGTAGTCCATTTACTGAAGAAAGTAGAGCCACTGTTAAGCCACTGAGGGCAAAAAGGAATTTCTATTCTTTTAAAGATCCCTGGAGAAGGGTTATCTTTGATAACTTGTTCTAGCCCTGGCTGGTGTGGTTCAGGGGACTGAGTGTCAGCCTGCAAACTGATAACTTGTTCCAACATTTGACCATACTTTGGGTTTAAAAGGAACTTCTTTTACTTAGTAATATGCATTTCAGATTCATCCATGTAAGTTTCAGGGATTGATAGCTCACTTTTTTTTAGCATTTAGTAACGTTCCATTGTCTGAATGCACCACAGTTTGTTCACTCACCTACTGAAGGATGTCTTGGTTGCTTCTAAGTTTAGGCCATTATGAATAAAGCTCCTATGAACATCCCTGTTCGGGGTGTTGTGTAGGCATAAGTTTTCAACTCCTTTGGGTAAATAAACAGAAGCATGATTGCTGAATGTTATGGTAACAGTGTGTTCAGTTTTGTAAGAAACCACCAAACTGTCTTCCCAAGTGGCTATACCATTTTGCATTCCCACCAGCAGTGTACATGAGTTCCTGTTGCTCCACATCCTTGTCAGCATTTGGGATTGTCAGTGTTCTGGATTTTGGCCATTTCAGCAAGTTTGTAATGTGTCCCTTCATATCTTTAAGTCAAATATGGAAGACCATTTGTTTTCTAAGTTAATTTGTATATACATAAAATTTTGGGCACTCTGTTGAAACAATTTCATGTTCTCACAGCTCTTTAACTGTGGAGTTGGTCTATGACTATACCAACCCTGAATGCGCCTGATCTCATAGGTTAAGCAGGGTCAGGCCTGCTGGAACTAGATTGCCTGGGTTTGAATCCCAGCTTCACCACCTATTTGTGGAGTCCCCAATAACTCTCAAGTTGCCACTTAACTCTTTCATGCATTCATTCATTTTATATACAGGGTTTGGCAAAAGTAGGTATGCAGTTGTTCATATGGAAAAGAATACAATAATTAATAAATAATAATATATGAATAAACCCTGTTTCACATACTCACAACTATAAACCTACTTTTGCCCCACCCTGTATTTATTATATATGTAGTATGTTTTAAAAATAAAACAGTATGGCCCTGGCTGGTGTGGCTCAGTGGATTGAGCACCAGACTGTGAAGCAAAGGGTCACAGGTTGGATTCCCAGTCAGGGCACAAGTCCGGGTTGCAGGCCAGGGCTCCAGTAGAGGGCATGTGATGTTTCCCTCCCTCATACATTGATGTTTCCCTCCCTCTCCTCCTCTTTCCCTTCCCTTCTCTCTAAAAATAAATCAATGAGATCTTTTATAAAAATAAAAATAAAACAGTGTAAAATGTCTAATAAAAAGCAACAACATGCCTGCCTATTCTTTCCACACCACATTCGTAGACATTTACTTCTTTAAAAAAAAAACAAAAAAAAACTTTTTTTTAATATGGTACATTTACACAATGGAATTCTATGCAGCAGAAAGAAAAAAGGAGCTCCTACCTTTTGCAACATCATGGAGGCAACTGGAAAGCATTATGCTAAGCGAAATAAGCCAGGCAGTGAAAGATAAATACCATATGATCTCACCTTTAACAGGAACCTAAACAACAAAACAAAGAAACAAGTAAAATATAGTCAAAGACACTGTAATAGAGGACAGGCCGAAAGTGACCAGAGGAGAGAGAAGAGGGAATTTCAGGGGAAAAGGGGAAGGGTTTACAGGAACAAAGTTAAAAGTCACATGGATAAGAACTAGGGGGAGGGTGGTAATGGGAGGGAAGTTGGGAGGGAAGTTGGGAGGGAAGGGTAGGTGGGCTGGATTGGGAGTAAAGGGGAGAAAACTGTACTTGAACAATGATTAAAATGAAATTTTAAAAAAAAAAAAACTTTTTTTATAACATACAGCCAGAAAAGCATGCAAGTTGTACCTCACCATCTCAATGAATTCACACACTGACCAAATTCAGGTAACAAGCAAATCAAGAAACAACATTACCATTTCTTCAGAAGCCCTCATTGTGCTTTTTCCTCAGTTCTCCCTCTCCTCCGAAGGCCATTCCATACTGACATCTTATGCCGTCCATTAGTTTATCCTGTTTTTGAACTTAATAAGAAATGTCATCCACTGCGATACTGGTGAACATTTGTGTGGTTCCTGCCTTAGGCTGTGATGACTGGTGCAGCTACGGACAACCCTGTAGATGTCTCTTCGGTGACATGCGCACACGGCTCTGCTAGATATGTGAGCAGGGATGGAATCACTAGATCATCGGTTGTGCATTTATAGAGCTCTAATAGAAAACTGCCAGAAAGATTTTCAAAGCAATCGCACCACTTTACATTCCTCTCGGCAATCTATAAGAGCAACCAGTCACTCTGCAGTTTGTTTTGTGCTTCTGGTGGTTAATTCCTCTAAATTATTTATACATGTGTTTTAAAAAATGGATATCCTTTCCATATGCACTTATACTGTATCTGCCTTGTCTCTCCTCACCCTCCTCCCAAAACTGTGATTCAGTTTCCTCTTTTGTTGGTTGTGTTTGCAACTCAGCATGATATCCCTCGCCTTCTTGCCGTCAGCTTTGAGCAGTTCCCCTTGCCTCGCTGCTCTCAGACACAAAGCTAATGACTCTGCTTCCTTCTTCACTTCTGCCGTCACAACATCAACTCGTTAGATAAAAGTTTTATTTTGGATTAATTTTATATTTGCAGAAACATTGCAAAGATAGTACAGTTTCCCCTATCAACTTCTTACATAACCACAACACTTTGTCAAAAATAAGAAACCAACATGGGCACATTATTTTTAACTAAATGCCCGACTTTGTTTGTATTTCACCAGTTTTGCTGTGACTGTCCCATTTCGGATGCAGAGTCCTGTCCAGTTCATCTACTCATCATGTTTCCTTATTCTCCGCTGGTCTGACAGTTTCTCTGTCTTTCCTTGTTTTCAGTGACCTTGAGAGTTTTGAGTACTGGACAGGTACTTTGGAGAATCTACCATGATCTTTCCCATGATCCTACTGGACTATGAGAATTGGGGAAGAATACCACAGAAATAAAGTACCTACATCACATCACAGCTGGGGGTACATGACACCCCTGGTGGAGTTAATCTTCATCATTGGTAAAGGGAGTGTGTGCCGGGTTTCTCTACTAAGTTACTATTTATCTCCTTTTAAGACACTATGTTCAGAGACCATTCACTAAATCTAGCCCACATGCACTTTGAAATAATGTGATAGGCAGAGTCCTAAAGTGACCCCTAATGCCCCCCCACCCCGGTGTATAAATTGTGTATACTCCTTCCCAAGAATGAGGGCAGAAGTCGTGAATATGACGGGATAGTGACAGGTGAGGGGGTCGTCACTGCTGTAGCTGTCATGCTATGAAAGACTGAAAGGAGATTCTCCTGTTGGAATAGAAATAGTGAGCCCCGTGTTGGAAGAAGGCACATGGCTAAGACCTGACAGTGGCCTCTTAGACCTGAGTTATTTTAGTTAATTTGTTATATAGCAACAGAAAATTCCAAAAATTACAGAAAATTAATATAGCTATTTAAGACAAGCAAACGTACATTCTCTTTGCTATCGACATTGTCTTCTATGCCTTATCTACAGATTAACTCCCTGGGTAGGAGAGCAATGAATAACTTATACTACTATGGTCATATATAAACTGTACTGCAAAATTTACTGGTCAATATGCACTAGGATCCCATGCCAGTCAAATGAATTTTCCTTTTTCCTATTCTAGAGCTCAACATCATGGCATACTTTAATTTGCTTTAGATTTACTTTTCAGGAAGCAATATTTTAAAACTGTATTTTTTCTTATAAAAAGAAATATCCAAATGCTGTGAAACATTGAATTATTTCTGTTTATTGGATAGAGTCATTGCATTCTTTAACTGAAAGCAGACTCCTTGGCGCCCATTGATTCCAATTCTGATTTGAACTATTGGAATTCTAGGCCTGATGGGCAGATGTTGTGTTTGGGGTGTAATATATTCTAAGATCTACCTGGGGTGCTTATTAACATTTTTAAAAGTCCCTTATCCCTAAATTATTTATCCAGATCAGTTTTAGCTGTTGATCTTGCCTTTTTTCTTTGTTGCTGGCTATTTTCACATAGCCAATAATCAGTGATTGTTTGCTCAAATTTGAGAATAAAAACTGTTGATTATACCCAGTACTTGTTATGGTTTTCCGATGTTGTCTGTGACCATGCACTTTTCTCACAGGAGTCTCCCCTGAATGAGAAGGCTGATTGGAGGAATCTCTCTCTCTCTCTCTCTCTCTCTCTCTCTCTCTCCCTCCCCCCCTCCCTCCCCCTCTCTCCCTCTCTCTCTCTCTCTCTCTCTCTCCCTCCCTCTCTCTCTCTCTCTCTGTCAGCTTTGCTGACTGACAAGTTTTATGGCCAGAAGCAGAGCACTGCTTTATGAATTAGGAGTTCCCGCAATGCTGGAATGAGGACTTCTTCTGGGATGTCCACACCAACACAAGTACTGTGTTGGCTTTCTCTAAGCCACTCTTTACAGTTTTTTTTTTTTAGAAGAGGTTAGAGATGTTTTATGATGGGAAGAGAGGTAAGCACTGTGTGTTGGGGGGCAGAGAGGTATGTTTGCTGGTGTGTTTACTCTATAGAAAGACTCCTAATTTTTTTTTAATTTTTAAATTGCAGTTGACATTTGGTATTATTTTATATTCATTTCAAGCTCACAGCATAGTGGTTAGCCATTTATATAACTTACAAAGTGATCCCCTGGTACGTCTGGTGCCCACCTGGCCCCATACATAGTTATTACATAGTTATTACAATAATCCCTATGCTGTGTTTTATATCTGTGTGATTGTTCTGTAACTAGCAATTTGTTCTTCTTAATCCCTTCACCTTTTTCACCAGCCCCAACTCCCCTCCGATCTGATCACCATCAGTTTGTTCTCTGTAGCTATGAGTCTGTTTCTGGGTTTTTGGGTTCATTTGTTTTGTTCTTTAGATTCCACATATAAGTAATGCCATATGGTATTTGCGTTTCTCTATAGAGAGACTCCTATCTTGTTTTGCTCCTTCGCACCTATCCTCTGTCCCTGCATACACTGAGCTTAGCTGGTTGTAGGATTCTCCTGGGGAGTTTGGCTCTCACCAGCAGCTGACTCTGGTGAGAGTCAGAGTTCACTCCTGGGCTTTTGGTTCCCTCCTGGAATCTCTTTTTCATGAACAGATTTCCATGTACAATAAGTCCTCACCTAATGTCATCAATGGGTTCCATGAGTTTAAGTGAAATGACACCTAATGAAAGCAGTTGTACTGTAGGCTAACTGAAGTAAGTAAGTTAAGTTCCTATAGCATTGTTTTAACATTATAACAAAATAGTGTTGAACAAAATGACATTTTCAAAAACTTGCCGTACTTTTAGACTTCTGGAAAATTGTCATCCTCAAGAAACAAAATTGTCAATCTCTAGTTCCTGAATAACCACCTACAAATCTCTTCACTCTTATAACTTAATTCATTTCCATGTTCCTTTAGTGTTTTGGGAATGAGAAGGTAAGTCAGGCAAGGCATATAGGTACAGTTTTGAACTAAAACCAAGGGGCTCCCTTTCAGGGGAAAGAAGGGAGGGTTTGCAGGAACAAGTATAAAGGACACAAGGATAAAAACTAGGGGTGGTGTAAATGGGAGGGAGGTGGGAAGGGCTGGGTGGGTGGACTGGGATGGGAGTAAAAGAAAACTGTACTTGAACAGCAATTAAGATAAAATTTTTAAAAATAAAAATAAATAAATAAAACCAAGGAGCTCCCTTAAATCACAAGGTTCCACTGCCAGTCTCAGGCTAGCTTGTTAGCCTCGTGCTTCTGCAGTTCTTTTCCTGTTACACCCACCTGCCGCCAACGTCCACAGGCACAGGGGTTTCTGCATGGTAGCAGTTGCAGAGTCAGATTCTTGGGTTTCCTACTTGGCTCTGGAACTGTCGGATGCATCGCTTTAGGAGAGTTAGTTACTTAAATTTGTGCCTCAGCCAGGACCCAGTCAAGATGATTACTGTTGTCTGTTTCATAGAGGAATCTGAAAATGACTTCATGCATTTTCATGGCCATAGAATTTCTAAAACTGTCTCCTCACTTTAAAATAACCTTCTCTGTCACTAAAAAAACAACAACAAGCAGAACACAGGAGAATGCCAGCAGGCAGAAGTAAACCAAGTGCATTCCAATGTTCCATCACCACATCTTGAAAATTCATCATTCTCACTGGTGAATGACTCCTGACCAGCATCCAGAAGGCTAGGCTTAGGGCCCAGCAGGCAAAACAACAATATAACTTTCTAAATCCTGTCCTTGGTATAACTTATCCTCAGTGTTGATTTCATTGTTGTAATTCTCTGACTAAATGAGAACTTGATGAATCACTGCATAATTAAATAACCATGAAACAGCAGGGACGCACACTGGGCTCTCAAACAGGCGAGCCGCCTCTCCACTTTATGGGATAGAGGAAAGGTGACTGACTCTAAGGGGAAATTGTTTTCCTACTACATTTTTAAATGTACAAAATGTATATAGGGAAAAATTGAGGCCTTCCATCTCAAACATCAGCATTTATATTTTTAAACTTTCACAAACAATTAAGCAAAGAAGAGGTACAACTTTTAAACATCCCTTTATGTGTTTCCAAGGATTTGGATTAGCAAAACAAATCATTGCTGTCTAGGTCTGGGCTCTGACTATGGCAGAGACACTGGAGGACTGTGGTTGGAGGGCTTAGTCATTGCCCTTGCTGTTAGTCTCAGGAAACAAGTAGAAGAGCCAAAATACATGGATTCCCTTAACATGTTATGAGGCTACTAACATATATAACTATATCTAAAACTCTTGTAGTTCAAAGTATTTTCAACAGTTACCCTTTAGGGGAAAAGCCTATACTTCTATGACTGACTGCTTATGCAATAGTTCTTTCTGAACACATTGTACAAGGCACAAGCCAGGTGCTACATGACAGTTCTTATTCTTTTCCTTCCACGTGTGTCTCCTCCGTGACTTTCACAACCACTGTTCTGTGTTGGGTTCACATGTCAGAAACCATAGAAATAAGCCCCCTGCCTCAGGTTATGATTAATAATGGGCTCTATAGTTGGAGTCCCTTTTCTCTGAATATATTACTATACACTTTAACTTGACCTTCCCTGGAATATTACTGTCAGTCCCTACAACCTTTCGAGCACTCTCCTCATCAGTTTGATACTTCAATGTCCAGAGATGTTTACGATGGCCATCTGCAAACTTAAATATTAAATAAGACTCTATCTGACAGTGATCCTGAAGAGACCCTCTTCTTTATGCTGCTTCTCCTAAAGACCTGCCTGCCTGGTGGTTTTGATTTTTTTGATTTTTGAAAAACTTCTATCTTTGTGCCAGCTATGTATTAAAATGTCTTCCCATTCTCCACTTTATAAGAGCCATAACAAGTAGCCACTTGTTACTGGTTTCTGAAAGCAATGATTACCATGCTGCTTCCTCACATTTTCTATCTCCCCCACTAAAAAAAATAAAAATTCTATTGAACTAACTTATAAACTCACTGTTCCTGGTAGATTATTTACCAAAACCATTTCAATTCCTCATTGATTAATGAAAAGACAGAGCCAGAAATTGGCAAGAGGATAATGGAAATAGAAAATCTCCTAGCAAAAAATTTTTTGAAGAAAGAATTTTTTTTAATTTAGTTTCTCAGTAGTCCTTAAAAGCTAGAAATTTTGGATTGTCATTTGAACATTCTCTTGATATTGAGTAAAGTAGGAAGGCCCGTTCAACATAAGAGAGTATATGCCTTTACATACCTAAAGCAGCTCATTCCAGGGACTGGAATTCTGTTTATATATAATAAAAGCATATATAATTTAATTTCTAGTAGTCGTATATTAAATTTGCCTTCAGCTAGGTGACTGATTAAATATAAAACTTGCTTATGTCTCTTTACATGTAAGTCTTTTAAAATTAGAATGAGTGTGTGTGCACATTTGGGAAGAATACCTTTAGGATACTACTGGTAATCAATACAATTTTAAGTGACCTACACAGACCACATACTTAGGCCAAGGGAGCCTTATACATTTCATGGAGTTTTATAACATTCAAGTGCTGTATGTTTGGTGTCTTATGATGATACCAAGGCAAGGTGCTAAATATATATATTTTAGTAATAAAGCAACTGGTATTTTATCTGTTCTGCAGAAGATTAGCATCAGACTTTTAAAAGCAGTAGGGAGTATTTGGAAGTCTACTTGGGTCAGGGTCATATAAACGAGCATTTTTATTCAGAATTTTATTTACTGTCTTATTTACTATGCAAAGCACATTGTTGACAGCAAGAGTTATGGAGATAATTTAATATTTCCCTTCAGTTTAAGCTGATTACAGTTTAGTAGAAGAAACAAGAAGGCTAACTATGAGGTAAAAGAAAAGTACCCTGTAGAGGTACAAACTTCCATGGAAACAATGAGAGAGAGGTCCTATTAATTCCATTTGTAGTGATGCCCCAAGCTACAAGGAGCCTGCATTTGAACTACATCTGTGCCCCTCTCTTAGTAGCCTTCTCTAGCTTGGGGAGGTGGGAAAGGAGAGCACCACATTTCTCTCATCTTCTTCCACCCAACCAACTTCTAGTCATGTTTCATCCTAAGTTTTCTGCCCTGTACAATTAATTCTGAAGAACTAAGTTTGTACATCTGGAAATCCTGTTTAACTGGGCACAGAATGTAGAGGATTAGATAGACCTTAAACTTTTTGTACTTTGTGGGCAAGACAATGAATGCCTTTGCCAGTCAGCCAAGAGTGCATCATATGTATGTGATTTATATATACATATATAATTTCATATTTACATCTTTTATATATGTAAATTTATTTTTGTTAATTTTACAAATATGTAATTTTACAAATTTACACATTTACAGTTTTATATATGTAAATATAAAATTTTATATTTGCGTATATAATTTTTATTTTTATATTTATATAAAAATTTTTATTGTATTTTGCCCATTATCATATGTTCCCCTTATACATTCTTCCACCTCCACCCACACCCTCCACTCACAATGTTGTCCTTGTCCATGAGTCTTTTTTTTTTTCACTCAATCCCTCTATCCTGCAACCCCCACCCCAGAGTCTGTGTCTATTTTGCTTGTTAGTTCAGTTTGTTCATTAAATTCCACATATGAGTGAAGTCATATGGTATTTGTTTTTTTCTGACTGGCTTATTTCACTTAGCACAATGTTCTCCAGGTCCATCCATGCTGTCACAAAGGGTAAATGGTATTCTGTAGTATTCAAGTAATATTCTGTGTAAATGTGCCATAGTTTTATCCACTTATCTACTGATGGACACTTGGGCTGCTTCCAAATCTTGGCTATTGTAAATAACACTGCAATGAACAAAGGGATGCTTATATTCTTTCGAATTAGTGTTCCAGGTTTCTTCAGATAAAGTCCCAGAAGTGGAATTACTGGGTCAAAAGAGAGTTCCATTTTTAATTTTTTTTAGGTAACTCCATACTACTTTGCACAGTGGCTACACCAATCTGCATTCCCACCAGCAATGCAAAAGGGTTCCCCTTTCTCCCCATCCTTGCCTGCATTTGTATCATGTATTTTTAAAGGAATTCTTGAAATGAACATGAAGATACTTAAAATTCATGATTTTGACAAAAGCACTTAGATTTTTAACTTGAGTTGACAAGTTAACCTCACATTCGCTTACCATGAAGTTAAAAGTGACAGGAGAGTGATGAATATGGGAGTGTCCTGTGACCGAGATCTTAAGAATGATGTCATTTTGTTAACCACTCTCAAAGGCACACCCTAAGTTTGCTAGCTACACAAAACTTTCTGTCCCATTATACTCCAGTGTCTTCCGCTTTCCTGATGGCTTATTCCCTCTCATTGCAGTCAGGTTTCACGATCATTGGTTACAGGTGTAAAAGAGGCCAAATTAAAACTAAGTAAACAAGCATAAAGATCTGAGGGAGTGGGATGAGCTGTGGGTGCAACAAAGGGGAAAGAGGTCACATTTTTAGCTGGTTATTTGTGGAGATGCCCGGCTTTTAGCTTTTTTTATGCCTTGTGTATTTATTCTAATATTTTTTGTTCTCCCCAATGGTTCCATTGTTAAATTTCAAGAATTTTAATAGAAATTTTATAAGACTGTAGTCTTTTCATGTGTTGTGAAAACTCCTTTTTAAAAAAAATTTTTTTCTCTTAAATCACTGGTGCTGAAAACTTGGAGCCATGTGGCTGCTCTGGGCTGTAGAGAGCAGGAAACGCTGGGGCCCTGTTTGTTTTTCCTCTGCAGACCCGTGATGTTGGGAGTCAGGTGCCCTCTGGCCTACAGTTTACTGTGTGAACATTCCACTGAATTCTCACTTTCAGTCACAACAGCTTCTCAGAGAGAATGGGCCTCTTCTCTGGTAACTGAGGCTACTGAAGCTGACTTAGGACGGATACCATATCCTGGGAGCCTTCATACACACCTGTTCTTGGCTGGTTTGGGTCAGTGAATAAGTACTAACCTTGAAGCAGGGACAGCTGTGCCTGAGCCACTTTAAAGTCTACTCAGTTTTGCTATAGAATATTACTGAGTGCTGTTAAAAATTAAGGTGTTAAACTTGATCTATTGACCATTCTAAATTTGCCATAATTAATGAATGTATTTTAAGATAAATCATAATCAGAAATCAGAAAGATTTATACTCATAAATCATGATTATAAATTATAATTATATTTTCAGTGCAAGGTTAATCTTTCCCTTATAAACTTGCACTGGATAATATCTTATAATTTTCTGGTTTCTTGAACAGAGAAATAAATGGTGGTAAAATTTTAACTCAACTGTTTTACCTGAAAAAAATGTTCACAGGAAAATAAAAGTAAAAAATATCCTTTTATTTTTGAAGTGAACTGTTCTCATGACTATTTAGGTTATGAAGAAATCAATGGAAATGAATTCAAAAGGGTTCCAGAGAAATTGGCGATTCAAAGGAATGCTTATTCTGTAATAAACCTTGGGCCAGAGAGTACTATAAATCTTGCATTCATAACATAGGATCTCTTTTGCACTATAAACTGTTTCATTAAAATGTCAGTGTGATGGGAAAATAAATACACTTGAGTGTTTAGGTATGAGGGTTTCACACTCACAAGTCTGGCAGTCTGGATCTCACTCTGGTTTACATTTTTCCCCTGCCCCTAAGGTACTTATTAACTTCCAACACATCAGAGAGCTTGCCAACTTGTGTTTATTCTTCATCTCTTCCTCTCCTTGCTTAAATACAAACCCCGTGCAGGCAGAAATCTTTATCTGTCTTTTTCACTGATAAATCCCAAGCATCAACAATAGTGCCTAGGATGTTGTAGGTGTTCAACAAATAGTTGTTAAATGAATAAATAAGGATAATGAGATCTTTTTCTTTTTTAATATTTATAGAATTCATTTTTATTGTTTATTCTATTAACAGATTCCCAATTCTTTCCCCTTTTGCACCTCTCCATACAGCCCACCCCTCTTGTCCACAGTCGATGCCTTCTCTGTCCTCCATGTCCATGAGTCATTCATACAAGTTCTTTGATTAATCCCTTCCCTTCCTTGTCAAATTTGTTTATCTTTTCAAAGAACCAACCCCTGGATTTATTGATTCTTTGGATTGTTTTTTAGTCTCTATGTCATGTAATTCTGCTCTGATCTTGATTATTTCCTTCCTTCTACTCACTCTGGGTTTTGTTGTTTTTCCTTAGTTCTTTTAGACGTAGAGTTAGGTTATTTGAAGTGTTTCTGTCTTCTTTAAGTAGGCCTGTATTGCCATGAACTTCCCTCTCAGAACTGTGTTTGCTGTGTCCCATAGGTTTTGGATTGTTGTATATTCATTTTCATTTGTTTCCAGATACTTTTTGATTTCTTTCTTGATCTCATTGTTAACCAACATATTTAATAACATGTTATTCTGCCTCCATGTATTTGAATGTTTTTGACTTTTTTCCTTGAGATTGATTTATAATTTCAAGCCATTGTGATCTAAGAAGATACTTGATATTATTTCAGTTTTCTTGGATTAGTTAAGGCTTTGTGTCCTACCATGTGGTCTATCTTTGGAAATTATCCATGTGTGTTTTAAAACAATGTATACTTTGCTTCTTTGGGGTAAATTGTTCTGTAAATATCTATGAAGTCCATTTGACTTAGAGTGTTGTTCTATGTTCCAATATCCTTGTTGAGTCTTTGTTTGGAAGGTCTATCCATTGTTGACAGTAGGGTGTTAAAACCCCCTACCATGACTGTATTGCTGTCTATCTCCTTAAAGTGCTGCAAGATTTTCCTATGCATTTAGGCGTTCCTGAGGTGGGTGCATATATGTTTACAAGGGTTATGGGTTATCCTCTTCTTGTACCACTCACTTAAGTATTACGTAGTGACATTCTTTGTCTCTTGTCATGGCCTCTCTTCTGAAGTCTATTTTGTCTGATATAAGTATTGCTACCCCAGCTTCTATTTCATATTCATTTGCTTGGAATATTTTTCCCATACCTTCACTTTCAGCCTGTGTAGATATGTGTCCTGAGGTGGGTCTCTTGTAGACAGCATATATGTGGATTGTATTTTCTTATCCACTCAGCTACCCTATGCCTTTTGATTGGAGTATTTAATCCATTTACATTTAAGGTTATTATTGATAGGTACTTGTTCATTGTCATTTATTCCATTTGTACCTATGTTCCTCTCTCTTTTTCTTAAAGCAGTTCCTTTAGCATCTCTTGCAATGTTGGCTTGGTGCAGATATACTCTTTTAGCCTCCTTTTGTCTGGGTAGCTCTTTATTTTGCCTTCTATTTTACATGAGAGACTTGCTGGGTAGAGTCATCTTGGTTGCAGATCCTTGCTTTTCATTACTTGGAATATTTTCTGCCAGTGCCTTCTGGCTTGTAGTGTTTCTGTTGAGAAATCAGCTGATGGCCTCATGGGAGCTCCCTTGTATGTTACTAGCTGTTTCTCTTTTGATGCCTTTAAGATCCTCTCTTTGTCTTTGAATTTTGCCATTTTAATTATGATGTGTCTTGGCATGGGCCTCTTTAGGTTTATCTTGATTGGGACCCTCTGTGCTTTCTGAACTTGCATGCCTTTTTCCCTCACCAAGTTAGGGAAGTTTTATGTCATTATTTTTTCAAACAGGGTTTCTATCCCTTTCTCCTTTTCTTCTCCTACCTGTATTCCTACGATGCAGATATTGTTACATTTCATGTTGTCCTGAACCTCCCTTAAACGGTCCTCATTCTTTTTGAGTGTTTTTGGATAGTTGCTCTGACTGGGTGTTTTTTTCTACTTTATCTTCTAGCTCACTGATTCAGTCCTCTGCTTCATCTAGCCTGTTTTTAATTCTTTCTCATTTGTTCTTAATTAGAGATATTGAATTCTTAATTTCCTCCTGGTTTTTATTCTTAGTTTCTAGGTCCTTTTTTATGACATAGTTTCCACTAAGTTCCTTATAGTTCCCATAAAGTTTCCTGTAGTTCTCACTGCATTTCTTGAGCATCCTTATAACCATTATGTTGAACTCTATGTCTGATAGATTGCTTGCTTCAATCTAATTTAATTTAGCCCTTTTTCCAGGGATTCCACCTTTCTTTTTATTGGAGGTTGTTTCTTTGTCTCCCATTTTAGGTGGCTCATTTTTTTCCCCCTGCATCTCACATTGCTCTGCTTTGACTCCCTGCCTTTGTGGTAGGAGTTCTGTGGAACTCAGTGGTGCAGTCTCTTTGATCTCCTGAGTTAAGTGCTCTAGGCATGTCCTTTATTCAATTTCTGTGGGCTCTCTTGTTGTACTTGGGGTCTGATTATTGATGGCTCTTTTGTTGGTGAGGCCTCCCCTCCAGCTGGCTGGCTGAGAGTCATAACCCCCACCATGTCTTGTATGTTGTTGTGCAGGTGCTGGCAGAACAAAGCAAAACCACTCAGAAAACCAAACCCACACCAGCAAAAATACCCTCTACCACATCAGCAATATCAACAGAAAATGAGCAAAGATTAATAAAGGTAGAAAGAGGTTAAGAATATCATAAGATAGGAAAAAGAATATGAGATGACTAAAGGAAAGAAAAAAATTTTTTGAGAGGGAAGAGGGAAAAGAAATAAGAATGGGGAGTAGAAACAAGACAAAGACTGGGAGAAAATAAAATTTAAAGCATAAGTAAAAGTGGGAAGGGAGATGGAAAATGGAGTAAAAAGGGGGAGAGTATAATATGAGGTTTGAAATAAAATTTTAAAAAGGTAGTGAACCGGTATGGACAAAATTGAAGGAAAACCCAACAGGCTCAATAACAATGATAGAAGACAAAGTTTAATAAAGGTGGAAAGAGAATAAGAATATTATAAGAAAGAGAAAAGAAAATATATGTTGTCTACAGTAAAGAAAAATGATTTTGAGAGGAGAGATTCAGGCTAAGGAAGGGAAAAAATAAAATTCAAAACTCAAATAAGCAAGGGCAAGAGGAAGGCAAAATGGAGTAAGACAGGGGGAAAGTAACCTATGAGATTTAAAATTTTAAAAATAGTAAACAAATAGTAATAAAATTGAAGAAAAACAGCAATAACTGCAATATCCATTCCAAACAAGCAAGGATTAATAAAGGTGGAAAGAAAATAAGAATATTATAAGAAAGGAAAAAAGAATGTAAACTGACTAAAGGAAAGAAAAATGATTTTGAGAGGATAGAGGAAGTAGAAATAGTAAAAGTACGGAACAGGAACAAGACAGAAACAAAATTTTAAATGAAAATAAGAAAGGGAAGGAAGAAGGCAAAATGGAGTAAGACAAGTGAAGGAAACAATGTAAGATTTGAAATAAAAATAAAATAACAAAAATATAAATAAAAATAGAAAATAAAAGACAAAAATAGTGAATTAGTTGAAATACAATTGAAGAAAAAGAAAAATGTTTAAAGACTATTTGAGAGAAAAAAATAATGCAAATACTAAAGAAGAACAAGATGGAGTTCATCTCAGCAGTTTGTTTCCCTTCTGTCTTCTTCTGGATCCTCCTCTGGCTTTTCATCAGCTCAAGGTCCAGAGCCGGGTCATCCAGCTTCTGGCAGCACCGCATGTACCACCTTCACCTGCCCCAAGGTGGGGGGTGCTTCTATTTTGATTGGGAGGGTGGGACCTCTAGGCCTCCCCTCAGAGATACTGTTCAGTCTTCTGGAAAAATTGTGGGTGTGTTCCCCTGCCCCTGTGCCACCTGTCTTGGTCTGTTCCAGCTTATTTCCAGTAATGTACAGTTTCTAATAAACTACCTGTTTGTTTCAAGGGAGGGGTCAATCTGTATAAGAAGATCAGCTCTTTCCTGTTTTGTGCTGATGGCAACTCTATGTGAGAGCTGAGGCTAGGCAGGGCCCTGATTCCCCTTTGTTGCGCCAATTTCTGATCTCCCAGCCCTGCTGGCCTCAGTGGAATAGGGCCCTAGGAACCAGTGTATTTTTGTCTCCCTGAGAGAAGTTCACCTTTTGAAGTTGCTCTTCCTCTCTTTCTTCTGTGGTTATGCACCCTGCAGGGGTTTCTTGAGCCTGTCCCGACTATTCTGTAGAGTTTCCCTGTTGGATGTGGTGCTGGCAATCCCACAAAAGGTGGGGGCTTAGGTATGTCCTTCCCTTCCCAGAGGTTTGAACTGTGCAGGGGAAGGGGGTTCTGCCTGGCTGTCAATAATCTCAGGCACTCAACTCTCACACATTTAATTCCCAGCCCACTACCCTAGCAGTAGACACAGTCCCAAATTCTCCGTTTTGCACAGGCCCCAGCTTGCTAGCTGTGCTGGGTTGGAGCCCAGAAATCCCTTTGTTGTGCAACTTTCTCATCTCCCTGCCTGGCTGTACTCAATGGGAGCAAACTGCCTTTTCAGTCTTGTCCCTTTGCTGGTAGGGCAGCTGAGCACCCAGTCCCTGCACAGCACCATTCAGCTCCCCCTTTAAAAAGTCTCTCTGTGCACCCCCCTCCCTCAACAGTACCAAGTCACTCTCTGGTTCTCCAGGCACACCACCCCTCCAAAAATTCAGAAGTCTCTCACGGTCACACTGGCTGAAGCCTTGCAATGAGTGTCTCTCTCTCTCTCTAATTCTCCTGGTTTCATGTGAATTTTAGACTTTTAAGGCTTGTTTTTTAGATTATTTAGTATAGGCCTAGATCAGCATAGTCCCACCAATAAGTTGATACCCATCGGTGGACTCTATCCAATGTATCGCAGAGTCTTTACACTCTGGCTGGTGGCGTCATACACTGTCTCTAACCCTTTGTGAGCTGTAGGAATTGTTGGACCTACTGCTTTCCGTGATTTTTCTCTCCTGAGCTTATATAGTTTCTCCCATACATGTATAGATTAGTACTCAGCCAAATGTTTGAAGGGACCATTCTGCAGGTCTCTGAAGTGGTCTCACTCTGCTGCTTCCTTTCCCCCTCTACAAATTCTAGTTGTTTTTGTCCCCCTGAATCCTCATTTCTGTATATATACTCAATAAAAAATAGCAGGCCTTGATAGGGTTGCCCCTTTCTGTGGTGTGACAAATCCCTCAGTGCAGCGCTCTCTGGCAATTGCATAACTTGCTTTGTTTCCCTTCTCTGAGTGATGAGAGTTATTTTCTGTCTCTTGCATAATGTCTGAAATCAGTTGTTTAATATGTTTTGTTGAGTTTTCTATTTCTGGAGGAAGTGAAATTCCTATCATGTTTAATTATTCATGAACAGAGTAGAATTTGCCTTGCTAGTTTTTATACTTTTCCAGCTCAGATTCCATATATATTCATCCATTGTAATGGTTTTCCTTTAGTTCTTTGAACATATTTATAATATCTGTGTTAAATTTTTGCCTGCTGAATTCACCATCTTGGGCACTTTAGGGTTGGTTTTTACTGATTGCTTTTCACTTTACTATGTATCACAGTGTTTTAGTGTTTGTATGTCTAGTATTTCTTCATGTTGCTCATTATTGAAAAAAAAATTGTAGAAACTCTGGATTACTTTTTTCTTTTACCAGGCAGTTAAATTACTAATTAATTACATTGGACTTGTGTAGGTGTGAAATCATGCTTTGTTAGACTCTCTGGAAAGTCCAGGGTGTTTCTCAAACACCT